>CAMZMU010000039.1:69284283-69864864 GCA_947311845.1 Poa pratensis | reverse complement strand
TTTTATTAACATTATTGTTTGGACATTTAGTATTTCTCAGTTAGCTGTCATATATGCACGTTTAGCATTGTATATCTTATCAACAGGGAGAATCTATTCCGATGCGAACACAATTGTTTCCAGCTCTTAGTAATTGTTTAATGATCATTCATTATTTGTTGCGTCTCTTTTCCTATAAGTGACTTGACACAATTACCAATCCTTTTTGTATGCCATCACTGACCTGACCAACCTCTGTGGATTTACTAGTTCACAGATTAAAATACAAACAGTTTAGCATTGTTTTCTTGTATGTTCATATGACGTTATAATGCTAAAACTGTCTACCCAATTTCTCTATTCGGTACAACTCTAGCTATTGAACAACCTTTGTGTAGAAAGGCCATTACTAAGTACACTAATATGATTCATTCAAAATTGTTTGGCAGTACGGCAATATAAACTTGCTGCTTCTGCTGTCAAGAGGAGATATGGTGTTGCCCTCTTGTTATATTAGATTTATTAGCTAGATTCTTGGTGCTTGCCCGTACTTTAAACTGGACCAGGCTCAGATCTTCCAACTGGATTTATCGGGTTTAAACCGTGGATCCCGACTGCGTGTTATAACTGTGAGTCTGTGGACTAGAAACTTAGGTGAAATCTACATTAGTCAACGTGGAAAGTTCTTGTCCACCAGCTAGTTTCCCTCTAGCCCCACCATTGCCAAATGCCAATCACTGAAGCTTTTTGTTCTGGTACTAGATTATCCCAATTTTGCATTTCATTGCGACAAAGTCGCAGATAGCTTGGTGAATGGGACAGAGTAGAGATGACATAGTTTGTTTCTATGCTTCTCAGGCAGCGAAAGTTGAACCCAGTCATATGCCTGGTCGGTATGCTATTGCAGTTCACCGTATCAGAGATGCTGTAAGGTCGCAATGTTCTGATGATCAGCTTCTCTGGGCTGCAAATGAGATGGCAACAGTTCTAAAAGAAGGAGACCCTTCAGCAGTTGATGCCCCAATCGCATGGGCAGGGCTGGCAATGGCTCACAGGGCGCAACATGAAATTCCAGCTGCTTATGATGGTGAACAGGCCATTCTAAATGAGGCAGAAGAGAGAGCTCTTTATACGCTAAAGCAGGTAATGTTTGCAAACTATCACCCAAATAAGTCCATTCACTTCAACCTGAACTGACAAGTGCAAAATATGGGCACTGGAAATCTGCAGAATATGTATTCTTATTCGACATCGTATTTGCAGGCAATCCAAGAGGACCCAGATGATGCTGTTCAATGGCATCAACTGGGTTTATATAATATTTGCACGACTCAGTTTAGTCGATCTGTAAATTTCCTCAAAGCTGCAATAGCCCGTTCCCCAGATTGCAGTTATGCTTGGTCTAATCTTGGTAAGTTTCGAGCTCAGTTCCGTCATGTATTTTATCTTGAGTAAACTAGCCAGCAGAATGCTGATTATCTTTGTGTTTGTCAAGGATGTGATGTCATATAGCTTAAATGAGCTACCTAGAGTTTTCTTGTTAATATACTTGGTCCAAGTTCCAGCAATCTTCTCATTTTACCAAATTTATCTAACCAGTCTAGCACTGTTCAAAGTTGTTCCTGTGAACAAGGGAGCTTAACCACCACACCATCGATCTACGGGAGTTTCCAAATATTTTTTCTGTAATTAGACTCCATGACTAATGCATATGCACCTTAACATGTCTGTTTACCCAGGTATCGCATTGCAGTTATCAGACGATCCGTCCTCTGAAACTGTGTACAAACGGGCGCTAGTGCTATCGTCAAGCCAGCAGTCACACGCAATCCTCTCTAATCTTGGAATTCTGTACCGGCAGCACAGGATGTATGAACTCGCAAGAAATATGTTATCAAGATCTTTGGAAATTTGTCCAGGATATGCACCCGCCAACAACAACCTGGGGCTCGTATTTGTTGCGGAGGGCCGTTTGGAGGACGCTATAGGCTGCTTCGAGAAAGCCGTAAAATCTGATGACTTGCTTGATGCCGCCAAATCAAACTTGGCAAAAGTCCTTGCATTGTCTAAGAAACAGCAGGGCGACACAAGATGAATGGTGATGACGACCTCTCAGCCTTGCTCTGGAGCTTCGAACAAGGACTCATATGCGTGAATCTCCGATTAACGTGCCAATTCCTGAAGGGCCAACTCAGAACCGATGCTTGGGTGGCCTTGGACTGCTTGGATTGCTGGAGGCCTGGAAGGTGGAAAGGAGAGCAGGCTATAAGGTTGAGCCGGATACTGAGAAAGCCGCAGCCGTTCGTGTGCCGCCCAGGATCCGGCGGCCCCCAGGCTCGTGCTAGTATTTTCTCAGCCGCCTATCCACTCCGGAAATGGCCTGCATTTTGAAGTATAGATGGGGAGTAAAATCGCATTGTAACATTCTTGTATGATGATATGAACTCTGACTGCACCTGTACTGTACATAATGCCTAGTTTTGCTGTAAACACCACAACCTGCTTTCGTCGGGAGACATGTTGTTTCCGCCTCGTTCGATCCATATCAGTGTCGATGTTCTGATATCTGTGCAAATCTCATGTTGTGCAAATGTTCACGATTATTTCTTATGAAAATGTTTTGCAAATTTGTCTGATTCTTGGTACCGGCTGATTGAGCTACATATGTGATCATGTGAAGGCGTTTATGAATTTGAATTTGAACTTCATAAAAACAAGTGCAGTTGGCGTCTGAACAAAACAAGTGAAGTCCGGGTTCTAGTTAGGGGTGTAAACGGATAGGATAATTTCCGTACCGAATCCGTCGCCGAATCCGTTTTAAAGAATCCATATCCGGTTCCGAAGAATCTGCCGGATAAGGATATCCGATTCCGAACTGAACACCCGGATACGGTATAGTATATGGTATGTAAAATAGCATCCGAATATGAATTATCCGAATATTAATTAGGATTATCCGATGGTTAAATCCGAATAATCCGATTTTCTACCGAAATGTCTAAACTAACATAGCACAATTTGTAGTTAGTGAGTTGTGAAGTTCATTTCTGGAGCACAATTTGTAGTTAGTTCTATTTGTCTAAACTAATAGAGTACAACTTTGTTAGATTATTACGTTGTTGAGTTATTGTTTTTGGTTATGTGGGTTGATGATGTACATTGCGCATACCGATCCGAATAATTTTCTTTCCGCTCCGAATCCACTCCGTTTCCGTTCCGAATCCGTGATTATATCTATCCCCCCCGAATCCGCAACCGTTCATTATCCGATCCGATCCGAATCCGAGAAAAAATATGATAAAGGATATGGTAGACGCAAAATCCGATCCGATCTGATCCGTTTACACCCTAGTAGCTGGAAAGCGGGTAAACTGGGGCTCCACCCGCAGCAACCGACTCGTCGCGCAACTCTGACGCCACCACCACCGGCGAACACAAATCGGCCGAGCAGGCGACGACCGCCGACGATTCCCTCCTCTTCCATTCCCTCCGCCGCGAGCGCGCGCGCGAGAGAGGAGGTCCCGGCACCGCCGCCCGTGCCGTGCCCGATCGGCTCCCTTCCCGTCGGGCTCCCCTCTTCCAGATCCTCCCGGGAGTCTACGGGCGCTCGGGGCAGTGAGATCTCCGTGAGGAGAGATGGACAAGTCCAGCGCCCTCGAGTACATCAACCAGATGTTCCCCACTGGTACGCTCGAATCGATTCCGCTCCTCCCCCTGCTGCGGCGGCAATGCGCTCGTTTCGAGCTTTCGCTGTTCCGAGATTCGGTAGCTGTTGTTCAAGGCACGTAGGCTTACAGCTTGCGTTTGGTTGTTTGTAACTTGGCAGAGGCGTCGTTGTCCGGGGTGGAGCCGCTGATGCAGAAGATACAGAGCGAGATTCGCCGGGTGGACGCCAGCATCCTCGCCGCCGTTCGACAGCAGGTTCGGACTTCTGGTCCCATGACTCTCGTCTCCTATTTGACGCATTGTGGGGTTTGCAATATCGACACTCTTTGCATCATATAAGCCGTGTGCGGTGAATTTACTTCGAATATGCACTCAATGAAAATGTCTGTCTGGAAGCTCCAGCTAAAATTTACCGAATCCCTTGGCATGTGCTTATTATTACTTATCAATATACTATATTTGATAATGTGAAGCTATTGTTACTCCACAGAGCAACTCCGGAACCAAGGCCAAGGAGGAACTTGCTGCCGCCACAAATGCTGTTCAGGTCATATTTATGAATTATGATTAGAATTTTACCCACTGTGAACTTACTTGATCAATCGGCAAGCCTTACTAAGCTATAGTTTGATTGGCTCTGGAAAGGGTGCGATGTTAATCTGGTACTGGAGTGAGCACTTTATGGCATGATTGGAGTTTAACCTTGCTGGTTACTAACAGGAACTTATGTATAAGATACGTGAAATAAAAACGAAGGCTGGACAAAGTGAAACAATGGTTCAAGAAATCTGCCGGGACATTAAAAAGTTGGATTGCGCCAAGAGGCATATAACGACTACAATAACAGCTCTTCACCGCCTTACTATGCTCGGTTAGTTACATCACTTTTATTTGGAATGTGTGCTATTGCGCTTAAAAAATACTGTGCGACAGCAAATATACATCACCTTAGATAACTGATACTGCACACACATCATGTGCAGTTTCTGCTGTCGAGCAACTTCAGGTCATGGCCTCAAAACGTCAGTATAAGGAAGCAGCTGCACAGCTAGAGGTAAGATACAATAGTAGGCGCTACACCTGTAAACCTTCTACTGTTGATTCCATTCTTGCAATACTTTACCTCTTGCCTAATTACTATGACCTTTTTTGCATTGGCATGTCGGTGCTTGTAATTGTGTGCACAGGTTATCCAAGAAAGCTCCTTACTCTATTTTTTTCTCCAGGCAGTAAACCAGTTGTGCAGTCATTTTGAAGCCTATCGGGATGTGCCAAAAATATCAGAGCTCAGAGAGAAACTCAAGAACATCAAGAAAATCCTCAAATCTCATGTATATTCAGATTTTACAAGGTAAATGACAAATGAACTATGTTTTTTGTGTGTTTGGCCGAAGCACTGAACTTGGAGTAGTAAACCAGTCTGATACTGCAAGTAAGATCATTGCAAAGGACAAGTTAAATATCTGATTTTGCCAGAAACAGGTGGCCAAACTTGGGAAGTGGCAACATTTTCATTTCTTTGTCATTTTTTCAAGTAGTATCATCCAATAATTGAGGATACCAGCCAGTATAATTCAAATCCAGTGTAAAAGAAAATAATTTGATAGACGCCATAATTTCTGTTCCCTAAATAGCTCACTTTATGAAATACTGGTCCAATGTTTGGGAATCCTGACTATGTTTCATGTCTGTGTGTGGGAATACTTTGAAGCAGTGCAAAGTTTTATTTAGTAGCCAGTTATTTTGCTTGCTACATAGCTAGTACTTCGTACTGTTAAACCGATCCACAAATTGGTACTTTTGCAGCTTAGGAACTGGGAAGGAAACAGAAGATGCCAATCTATTGCAGCAGCTATCTGATGCTTGCTTGGTGGTTGATGCTCTAGAACCTTCTGTGAGGGAAGAACTAGTAAAGAACTTCTGCAGCAAGGAGCTTATCTCGTATAAGCAGATCTTTGAAGGAGCAGGTCGAAACCTTGCATATGCTACTTACATCAGTTGTCTGTTTCATTTGATTACAAATGTGCATACTTTTTGCTCCATTGTTATTCTGATACCTTTTTGGGGGGAAACAGAACTGGCCAAGTTAGACAAGACTGAAAGGAGATATGCATGGATTAAGCGTCGACTACGGTCAAATGAGGATACGTGGAAAATATTTCCACCTTCCTGGCATGTTGATTATCTGTTGTGTATCCAGTTCTGCAAGATTACAAGGTTTGGCATAGCCTCTTCCCTCTCAGATGTTATATTTTATGGACCTCTTTGTTTTCTAACCAAGTATAGACTTCCTCCTTCAAACTGAGATTTACATATAACTAAACCAACCATCGGTCAACTTGGTTTTACTTCTTCTTTTATGTTATGTCGTCAATTCTATTTTCCCACTAAGGCACAAAATAATTTACTGGTTACACGTAACTTCTTTTCCAGGACCCAGCTTGTCGATATCCTGAATAATCTCAAAGAGAAGCCAGATGTTGCAACTTTGCTATTGGTAAGTTTGCTTGTTTTTCTTGAAAGTATGGATGACAACTGGAAATTAATATTTTCCCTTTATCTTATCATTCTGTGCAAACCTTTGATGGCCTACATTATATTAAATCGTTTTTGTTTTTTGGGTAACTTTTCTAGTGGTTTTATCTTGCATCTGGTGTTCTGTCAGATTTTTTTCTGGCTTTAAAGCAATATATATGAAGAAAACAAACAGAATCATGTACTTCATAATGCATTAGTGCTGTGTCAGCTTTTGTCTTCGAGCGTTAGAGATGCTACTTTGGATTATGAGCTGTCTCTCATATTATGCACTTCTAATGTTATAGTTGAGCACGTAAGTTTATTCATTTTATGATATAGGACATCTGCACCAAACACTAAGAGATTCTTGCAATGCAGGCGTTGCAGAGAACCCTTGAATTTGAGGAAGAACTGGCTGAAAAATTCAGTGGAGGAAATACAACTGTTCGGAATAAAGAGCTGGAAAGCGACGATGAAAATGAGGGTGCGGAACAAAATAAAATTGTTTCACGAAATACGAGAAAAAACTGGGAGTGCCCAATGACGAAGTTGAACAAGTATCCACTGCTTAGTCTCTTTAACTTTTTTCTTCTTTTCTCAATATACGTTTTTTTCTAACTCTGCATTTCGTTACTGGCAGGACAAAGACAAGCAGAAAGATTTATCAGTTCCTGGTGCTGGGGTTAGTAGTCTATCAGCTATTAGGCAGCGCATGGTTATTAATTGTTTGGATTATGAGCTGTGTGTCATATACTCATATATCATATTTTGGCATGCAGTTCAACTTTCATGGAATTATATCATCTTGTTTTGAGCCATACATGGCTGTGTACATAGAACTCGAGGAGAAATCTTTGGTCGAACAATTAGATAAACTAATCCAGGTACAGTAGACACATTTATAATTCGAACCATTGGTGTTTGGCGTTTTCTAAGCTTTATTTCCCCCTTCTATTCTGGCAGGAAGAAAAATGGGAAATTGAGGAAGGGAGTCAGACTAACATTCTATCAAGCAGCATGCAGGTATAAGAAATATATCATGCTAGCTCGAAATCCTGTTTCTCGTAGTTTTACTCAATGTGTCTGGGCAATTCACAATCAGTCAAAAACTTTGCGATTTCACCTTGCAGGTGTTCTTGGTAATTAGGAGAAGCTTAAAGAGGTGCAGCGCATTAACAAAGAATCAAACATTATTCAACTTGTTTCAGGTAGACAGTTTTTTTTCGAGATTTTGTTAGCAGTTTTTTTCCTATGAACAGTTCCATGTTGTTTTCAAATTGTGATCCTTCGTGCATGTTTTTGTTCTGCTAGTTACTGTTTGTGTTAATGATACTTGAGCCGCTATATCTCTTTGAATACACCGAATCCAGTGTACTACCGGGGCAAATGTGCTAAAATTTACTCTGGACACAACGTTATGTGGTCTGACAATTCTATTGCCAAAACTTGGTGCATGAAATGGGGATCATATATATTCGTTTGCAATGTCTGATGTTGATTTTTTATCACTAATTGGTGAAAGAGTATTAGGACAGGAACCATACCTACAGTACAAGAATATACCATAGAAGAACCTTGAACAATCGACCATATGGTTCGTTGGTGCACATGTTTATTAGCTCAGTGACTATGGTTGTGTGCCGATTTATGAAGTTGTGCCAACTTCTAAATTCAAATGTGTTCATTACTGATAACACATTTGTTGTTAGGTATTTCAAAGAATACTTAAGGCCTATGCAACAAAGTTATATGCCAGGTTACCAAAAGGAGGTACTGGCATTGTTGCAGCCGCTACGGGTACCGATGGTCAGATCAGGGTATGGCAGTCATCATTGCACTTGTTGTTTTTCTCTCTCTTGTTTTCATCGTCTGTTAACAGCATTTTATGTCTTGTTGGCATTTCTTCAGACCTCCGACAGGGACGAGAAAATGATATGTTACATTGTTAACACTGCGGAATATTGTCACCAGACAGTAAGTCTTCTCTCTCTTAAACCATAAAACTGGTAGGTGTAGAAGAAAATAGAAAGAAAATATGCTATCTTACTTAATAATTAATCTATTCTCTCTTGCTTGAAGAGACAGAAACAATATATCCATTCTTAATTTAGGTTCGTTCATTCAAGTAGTAGCACTTTATTCATCAGTAAATATTTACAGCTCTGCTGTTCAACGAAATGTTTCTTCCCTTTCTGGAAAATGTTAGCTATGTGTCATACATTGCTACTGCACTATCAAAATGCCACAGCAACAAGCCTGTAATGTATGCTGCAAAGATTGATTGGAGAAATCCATATCGACTTAAAACAATAATAAAGAATTTAGAGACCCGAATTGCCCATTGCATATTTTCAGAAACCCAAATCGTCCTATCATGTTGTGATGCCCATAGTGTCATGTTGCATGCAGTAGCCAACTATCCCAAAAGTCCGAACTTATGGAAAGGGCTAGTACAATCCAGTGCAGTGTTTTGTCTCCCGGGCTACATGTGGCCTGGATTTTTGAAAATTCGAAATCTGCAATTTTAAGTTACAAACAATTCTGAAAAAATTCTGGAGGTAGGTAATGACGATTTCTACCTGTGTGCTAAAATAAAAAAGCGAAACATTCTGTATTTTATCCTGTGTAAAAAAGACAAATTTCTAGATCTGGGGTGGTGATTCAAAATCCCTCAAAATTGTCAGGATTTGTCATTTTCGTGTAGGGCGCAATACAAACTATTTCGAGTTGAAACTTTGCAGAAGCATAGATCAAGTAGTTGTCAACATCTAGTATTTTTTCCGGAATTTTTTGAAACTTTAAATGATGATTAAAAAATAAATAAATAACCGGGCTACATGTACAATCCACATATACACTTTAACACATAGCACATAGCATACCACCTGGCAATTTCCCAGTTCCTCATGATAAGACCTCATCACCATGCTTCTCACATCGAAAAACTGGGCATTGGAAGTGGGTGACACTAGAGATGGGCGGCACAGGGCTTTCTGGTTAGAGATCCCTTCATTTGCTTAAATTTCCTGATTAAAAATAGGACACTCACAATCTGATCGTAGTTGATCCCAAAATGGCTACTCCCTCCGATCCGTTTTATGTGTCGGCAGAAATGAACATAGCAGCCACAACTTCATAGCTGCATTAGCGACACTCTTTTGGGATCAGAGGGAGTATCATATATGATGATTTATCGTCATTGTTCACTAAGTCTGTCTTCAATGAAAGCATTCAGCCAATTGTGAGCAAAAGAGGTTTCCACTAGGGTCCGAAATCTCAGTGCAAAGTTAAGAGAGGGGGGGGGGGGGGGAGAAGTTATCCAATAATTGCAGTGCCATTTTGTAAACCTAGCACAGAGCAGCATGTTGCTACTTTTTCCTTATGTGTGATTGCATTTCTGTGACTGCAATACCTCTGTATGCTCATTTTATGTGAGTACTAACTTTTCCGTGTAAATTTGACAGTCTGGTGAGCTAGCTGAGAATGTTGCTAAGATGATTAATTCTCAGTTTTCTGACAAGGTGGACATGTCTGACGTTCAGGTGACTGATCGTTAAGTTCTGTTATTTCTACCTGATTGCAGTATTATTCTTAGGTTTCTAGGAGATGCCTTAATACTTCAATGCGCGCAGGATGAATTCTCAGCTGTGATCACAAAAGCATTGATGACACTTGTGCATGGTGTTGAAACCAAATTCGATGCTGAAATGGTTGCAATGACCCGTGTTCCATGGTCAACCCTTGAAAGTGTTGGCGACCAATCAGAGTAGGATTTTGCTTTTATACTGCACCTCCACGGCTATTTAATTTTGTGCAGCAACTTTATTGCATATTTTGAAGTTATGTTGAAAATATCAAGTCATTCACTTTACGGACATTTGATGGCCTGGAATTAATAGGTAGCTGAAAAATATGTGTCTGTTCTAGTAACACTGCAATGACGTCACATATCTCATACTTGTAATTAGTTTTATTTGATGGAAAAGAAGAGACGATATATACGTTATGAACTGTCAATTGGGGTTTATCTTATCAAAAGCTGTGCATCCTGTTGCCTATAAAGAAATAGAAATGCACTTGGTAGAAACATGGATGGTCAATTTGCATGTAATTCCCTAAAAAATCTATGCTACCCCATCAAATTTTTCTGTAAAACCCACCGTTTAATGCAGCATCGAGGCCCTTCTGGGCCTCTCCCTTGTTAAAAAAAAGGGTCATGTGGGAGTTAGCTCATCCGTGCACAAATATGCGCACTATATATATATATTTATTACACATAAACCGGATCGTTCAAATTGTGAACACTGCCTTCTACGTCTAAGTGAACTTGCGGAGTTTCCCTATATTTGAAAGCTAAGTCGTGCATTGTTCTATTCCAGGTACGTGAATGGCATCAGCTCTATTTTGTCCAGCACTGTTCCTGTGCTTGGTAGCCTCCTTTCATCTATCTACTTCCAGTATTTCCTGGACAAAGTAAGTTCGTCATTCTTCTTCAGTATGGATAAAACCTTGTAGGTCCTTAATTAGTTGAAAGAATACCATCTGTAATCATAAAATGTGTACTGGTTACCAGAATGGTTTATTAAAATTTTCATCATTTTGTGATGCAGCTGGCGGCTTCGCTTGGTCCTCGGTTTTATCTCAATATATACAAGTGCAAGCATATATCGGAAACTGGTGCACAGCAGGTGCGTATGAATTTGAGAGAGCTATTTTGTGCTATTTAGCATATTTGTCATCACTTTGCTTTTTTTCTTCTTCAGATGCTTTTGGACACTCAAGCAGTTAAGACTATTCTATTGGACATCCCAGCTCTCGGAAAACAGGTAACTTCGTCTTGTCAGCACAAAATCATCATGGCATACTGCATAGCTTATGTATATTCAGTTAGCAATGAGCTAGTTGTGGAAACCAGCCAGGTGGAGTAGTTATTTTGTACCAAGTCTAAGTTGAATCTTCGTAAGAAATTGGGACATGCAAAGTATTAATTTTTTTTCCAAATCAATCAGATTCTTATGTTACTCCAAGGCTGGCAGTCAACAAATGCAATATTTTGCTTTCTTGGCTTCATAATGCACCATATTTGTAGTTCATGTAATCGCAAGAAGACGTTTTTGTGTAATTTCACAATTGTTTTCTTCGTATTGTATGTGACAGACTACAGTTGCGGCTAGCTATTCGAAGTTTGTAAGCCGGAAATGAGTAAAGCTGAAGCACTCCTCAAGGTAAATTGGGAAATTAAGTTTTGATGATATATGATTACTGGAATGCACTTAGCCTTACCTCGAGATAGTATGAAGCTAATAACATTGCTTGATGCAGGTTATTTTGTCACCAGTTGATTCTGTTGCTAATACCTACCGTGCTCTCCTTCCGGAAGGCACACCTCTTGAGTTTCAGCGGATACTTGAGCTCAAGGTTTTTGCTTGAAAATCTGAACTCTTCCATATGCCAGGTGCAATTTGCCATCAGTTTGGTTGACCTAACACACTTCATCATCTGTGTTGTTCTTTTGCTTCGTCACAGGGCTTGAAGAAAACAGACCAACAAGCTGTACTGGAAGACTTCAACAAGCATAGCCCCAGCATCAAACACCCTACCATAACCCCACAATCGCACCGCCGGTCGCCATTGCATCCGTCCCGATCGCACCAGTCGCAACTCAAGCCGTTTCAGTGACTGCATCGCCGAGCATGTCCACCGCCTTGACGGGGGCCCTGGCCAACCGTGAAGACGTGCTCGCCCGTGCCGCGGCGCTTGGACGGGGCGCTGCCACGACAGGGTTCAAGAGGTTCCTCGCATTGACAGAGGCGGCCAAAGACCGGAAGGACGGGCCGTTCCGTAAGCTTTTCAACGCGTAATTTTGTTTGCTCTCTGTGTGTTCATAGTTTGCGCCTCCCTTGCAGTGCACATAGCTATAGGAAATTGTTCCCACACCGTGTCCATGTGTACCCTAACCGCCAGTGTATAATGGTTAGATCTTTTTGACATCCCTCGTTTTATGGGGAAGCTGTTAGCTCAGCTGTATCCAAGACATTTTTAATCACGGGAATGAGGTTCCGTTGCTGTTCCTCTATCTGAAGGTCAAGGTGGCTTGTAAGTGTGTCTGTAGATTCTGTTTGAACTAGCTTTGCCGCCTGCATCATTTGGCTAAGCAGAAGCGAAAAGTCTGTTGGAAGGTGCTTTGTTGGTACCTAGAGGACTGAACAGCTGTATGCCTGTATCCAAATTTGACCCGCCATGGAAAATCGATGGCCGGTCTCTAAAAAACATCATCGATGGCCGCCATGGAAATTCGAGAAACGTCGAAATCTGCTTAGTATTTTCTGTTTCGACGCCGCCTGAAAACATTGAATTCCTATAATCAAACGAGAGACGTGAACCGAGCGAGGCCAGCCTATACTAGGGCGCTGTCATTGGTTGACCGCCGTTTGGTGATCGCACAGGAGCAACTGCGAACAGGGTTGGCCCTGGCCCGTCTAGTTCCAGTCATGGGAAACCAGCACCTAGCAATAGGATATGCTGGCACCATGCACCATAGACCATACTCAGGACAGGACATCGTCAGGTCAATCTGAATTTCTGAATGCGCAAGCTGGACGCGAGTGGAATCAGGACACGGCGCTTCCTTCTTCTCTATACTCTGAACAAGTATAGATATGCAGCTGGTAAACATGAGTCACGCGTCACGCAGATCTGCATGATCAACATTTCCCCAAATTCTTATCAACGCAGCACGACGTGTCGATTGCCCGGACCCCCAGTGTATGTGTGCAAGTAATATTTCTTTTGAAGCTTTCGCTAAGAAAAACAAACAAGGTGACCTGACCTGGCGAGGAAATGTTGCTTTTTGGAGGTTGGAAAGGGGTTCACCGTCGGTTCTGGAAAAGGGGGTTCTTCTACTCGCAAAGCATGCTTCGACGTTCTTCTTCCATCTTTAAAGATCCTAGCCTAGCTCCTTCGCTTTCTGACTCGATCGGTTCTGTTTCTGGTCATCGGCATCGGGGAATCCATGTGCTCCGACGGACGGCGGGCGCGTCGTGGGCTTTCTTGCCCCGCCTTTGGATTTCTTTCCCAAAGCCCGCTCTCAAGTCTGAACTGAACTGTGATAGTTTTGCCAGCAGCAGAAGCACATGATCGATCGCCACACGCATGCATGTGCAGCTAGCTACTCGGGCCTGACAGCGATGATACAGATCTAACTCCAAGGTAGCATCTCGAGCTTCGTCTCTTCAAACTGCTAAATGATTTTACGTCCATCTTTTGTCTAAAGAAAAGTGACCAGCTTACAGAGGAAGGTTTCGAATTTATTATTAATCGCCTTGGATTGGAACCAAGTTGTGGCATCGCATGATTCCAACTGTCGATCCAATTGTTCTTCTTTTAACGGTCAAATCGGCATATGATTTAATTAAGATCGCTGGCATATGAAGGAATCCGGCTGCCATGCATGTTCTTTTACTCCCTGAGATCAACACTCCCCGGCCTACGATTATCTTAATCAACTGACATACAATACACGGTGCCAGCCGCCATTTTCCTGCAAGGTGACGCCTGCCAATCAAGCACGCGATCGAATCAGTTCTCGTTTGTTAAACGCTTTTGTATGAACATGTGGTTCGGGTCGCAAACTGGCTGGAAAAGCATCGTATGTAGCTTTGGGTGGTTTTTGCCAAGAGAGTGCTCGTTCGCCGCTGCACGATTAGGGAGCTGATGAACAATGACGAAGTAGACGTTTGGAGTACAGTAGTCCATTATTCAGATTGAACACCACGGCCACATATATTAGCTCAAATTTGGCTTTCATTTGGATGAGCAAAATCGAGAGTGTATATGGATATAAGCGTTTGTGCGTTTCTGTCTGGAATGAGTCACAGGAGGGCTGGGTGTGGGGTGAGTTCCAGGCAAATACAATTGGACAACAGGCTGTAGTAGTGCAACCAAAAATCAGATAGACTGATTTTTTGTGAGGAGTTTTTTTTGGACGGTTTCGAAGGAGAGTGGGGAGTGGAGACTATTGGCCAGCGCCAGCAGTGTGGAACAGATGCGCATCTACCAATCTGGCATCTCCCCACTGTGCCGGCCCTGGAACAGATTGTTTTTGGTACGCGCACTAGCAAAATGACCCCCTTGGCGTAAATTTGTGTGGCTTCCTGATCACTAGGGCGTAATTGGTTGCATGCAATGATGGAGAGTGGCGATGCTTGGCGAGCTTGTCGATGTCCTTCTTATGGCGCATTCTTGATATACCACCACTCACCTGCTATGACGTTTACAAGTGTTTACCCTGCTTTCCACCTTCTTGACGCATTTCTCACGATGCCTTTGCCATGCGCCACGAAAATCGATTCACTATGTAAAATTCTTTTCTTGGACATATGGCTTGTGTCGTGTTTGTCTAAGCACCCTCAAAGGTGTGCCTTGTCATAGGGGTTGCGCCGTCAAAATACTAAGCTAAGACTTATCCCTCCGTTTATAATTATCTTGTGTTTTGGGATTAGTGAAGTCAAATGTTGGAAACATATAAGAACATATGAACATCTAGAATATAAAATAAATATTATTAAAATCATAATAAGTATATTTTAATATTATATGTATGTGGTATTACATATCTTCATATTTTCCTTACCTTATTTAAGTTTCCAATATTTGACTTTCAGTAAATCGGCATAGTATCAATATTTATTTCCATATCACATTCTTGTGATTATCCTCAACAATAGAAACATATTATGTCGGATCCAATCAATCTATACCATATAAACATAATTAACCAATCTATGATAAAAATAAATTGGAATTCATCTTGCACCAAAAATATCTTAGGCACTAATCATCCTCTTAATTACACAATTTCCCTATTAAATATTCCAAATATTTGCTCTTTATCTCCTGCAATGTTTACTCTACCATTTACAACCTCCCGTCTTTCAAATTTCATTATTTTCACCATGTTCCCTTTGCAGCAATATGGCCTACAAGCTAAGAGTGTATCTAGCAGAACCAGTAAAAGGGACAGAACTGAAAATTGACTGCCGCTTACGGTTTTTTAGGCGAAAAAAACGGCCCGAAAAAGAACCCGTTTAAAGCACCCCGACCTGAAAAAAATTTAGGGGCTGTCGAAAATTCTCCCCTCCGAACCGAGAATTCACCGTTTCCGTGGCCGAACCGAGGGTTCCCTGTATCCGTAGGAAATTGTTGGCGGGGAGGGGGGGAGGGATTTTCAGGATGGGCCGATGAACTTCCGCCACGGAACTCGCCGGAATCGGTCGTCCTCCGCCTGCTTCCGTCTGTGCTGCCGCCAAGGGAGCGGTGGATCGATTGATATGCATGTGTGTTCGGCCCGCCACGCCGGCAGCGGGGGGCTTCGCACAGGCCGACGCTGGGATCCGCGGTGGGCCACCGCGGCGAGCACCCGCGAGCACGAGGAAAGGGAGAGAGGAAAAAAAAGAGAATATTCAGCAATATTTGGTTTTACAGTTCGTGTTTTCCGTATCTGTTATCTGTTCTGTCCGAACGGTTTTCAGCCCTCAAAATCGTTTTAAGTTCGACTTTTACGCGTTTTAAGGGTCCTATATTTTTAAGGGTTGTGCTAGAGATGCTCTAAGGATGCCGTGTACGCGGAGCAGCCCAGTTTCAAAATGCTGGGACAGGGTCGGGCCGAGGCGGCAGAAGCAGTTTAGGGAGGCGGGCCGCAGGGCCCTGATCCCGAGCCCAGATTAACCAACCGCAAACGCAAACCCGCACGTCAAACAGCAGACCAACCAGTGTGCGCTGCCGTGCCGGTTGCCGCAGCAGATACAAATTTCGCACGCCACGGAGAGACCTAGAGCTGCTCTTCGATTTCTTACCACCGCTCCGGAGAGAGAGATCCAGCGAGCGACGAGACCCGCCGTCGCCCCTCCTACGCGGCCTCTTCTTCCTCCTCTCCCTCCGGCCGGTCCGCCTAGGAGCTTCGGCAGCCGCCCCGCCGCGGCGCCAGGGGAGGGGACGCCGCCGCGGCAATGACGGCAATGGAGGCCGCCGCCGACGCGATGCTCGCCGCCGCCAGCCGCGCTTCTGCGCTCCGTCGCCGTCTTCTTCCAGATCCAGGTGAGACCCCCACCCTACGCACCGCATTTCGGTGGATTTCGTGGGGGCCGGCGCGGAATTGCTGGCAGCCGCGGAAAGAAGATTTTTTTCTTTCAAACGTTTTCACCGTCGGTACCTTTCGAGGAGTAATTATTGGGCGGATAATTTTCGTCTCCGTATCAGTAGGAACTTATCGTGGGGAGTTGCGAGGTTTCACTTTCACAGCGGTAAACGGCAAGTTATGTTTGCTCCTGGAGTGTTACAATTGGAATGATTTCTACGTCTCAAGCTGGAAAATCTAAGCATATACGTAATGGATGTCTGCGTTGGAGCATAAGTTCTATCGTCTTGTCAGTTTCGTTTGGACAAGCAATGTCGATCTCAACTTTTCTTAACTTGTCTTGTATGCGTCATGTTTTACCGTTTGGGTGATTGGCCTGCGTTTGATTCATTTGGAGTGTAGATGGGAACATGTCATGGGATATAATCGACTAGGTTGATTTTTCTTCTGATGCTGCGCAACTAAATTTATAGTATCGTTTACTGTTACAGTTTTCTGTTGCTTGCTCCTGATTTCTAATGCAGTTTCCCACAATTTGTGTAGGGATGTTGTATCTGCTTATTACTTGCTCTTGGTTGGGCTGCTGCTTCATTGGTCAGGTATAACCGTCCTTCAAAAAGCACTTGCACAGTAAAAAATACCGTGGCCAGAAACCCATCAGCAACTGATTTTATTTTGCAACTGATGTGTCTTACCAGAAAAAGGGAAATACGTAAAATGAGGCGCAAAATGGCAGATGGACATAGTTTTGCATTTCTTTGTGATGACTTGGATGAGCTTGAGCACTCTGTCCAGGAGAAGTTACCTAGGGTCTCTGTAATCATGCCCTTGAAGGGCTTTGGGGAACACAATTTACAAAATTGGAGAACTCAGGTACGGTCAGACTGCATTATATTTGTACCCATTCATGCGGATATTATTAGTGATTTTGCTATTGACACCCATAAAAAAATACAGATTACTTCTCTTTATGGGGGACCATTGGAGTTCTTATTTGTAGTAGAAAGCAAAGATGATCCAGCTTATCGGGCCGTCTCCCGTTTGATTGTAGAGTACAAGGTAACTGAAAGCCCTGATAGTAGTTAATATGATCTTATTGTACCAAGTAGTTCATCTCATTTGTTTATAGCTCTCTTCGTCAGTTGTAACCCTTTGGAATTATTTTTTTCAGGACAAATTGGAAGCAAAAGTGGTTGTAGCCGGGTTATCAACAACTTGTAGCCAGAAAATTCACAATCAGTTAGTACGTGAAGGACTTCATTCCCGCATGCCTTTGATGCGTGTTATTTTTTTTTTATATTTCACAAAGTTGTATGTTCTGGTTAGCTCATGCATCTGAATGCACTATGGGTAATTACATTCGCAACACTATTATTGACACTAGTAAAAAATAGAGAGGGCTCACTGAGCCTCCCCTCCCTGCTGGACTTTTTTTTCTCAGATTTCACTGGAATTTTTTTAAACTTGATAGAATTTGCCTGGGGTCATTGAAAATTGGGATTGGAGTTGTTATTGTTTTTTAGGTCGGAGTTGTTATTGACGATTCATGGTAACATGCATGTGGGCTGCATACTTTCTTACATTCTGCCATTCCTAACTTTATATTATCTAGAGAACCTAAAAATTGGTAAACTGTAACCTTTCGGAGTTGTGCATTGTCAGTCCATGATGGTGGTATTGAAGAGGAAACTCAATGAAAGACATTCGAATTTTTCTGGAGCTACCATAGGACTATCTTTTGATCTTATTATCTGTATACCAAACAAGCCCATTGAGGTGCCAGGCTAATGGGTTTTTATTCGTGCATTGAAACAGATTGGTGTTGAAAAGATGCATAAGGACACCAAATACGTTCTATTTCTGGATGATGATGTCAGACTGCATCCTGGGACAGTTGGAGCTCTCACAAAAGAAATGGAGAAGCGACCTGAGGTATGCTTGTGGCACTCTCCCCTTCCCTCTTCCTCCTTCGCACCTTCTCAGCACTTGACATGGCATTTTTCTTGCATATGACAGATATTTATTCAAACTGGATACCCCTTGACTTACCTTCTGGCAGCTTGGGAAGCTATTGCATATATGAATATCACATGGTATGTTGTTTCATATGATAACAGATTATCCTTCGAAGTTATTCGTTATAGAACAGGAGGTCACTGTAACGCAAATGTGAATGTACATGGTGTTGTAGATAACCGGTTCGGTTTCTGAATAGTACGGACACTCTACCTTGAGGATAAAAAACTTCTTCGTTGCCTTTCGTTTACCATTTTGCATATATTTTTTAGATTATATGATTGCTATTCGCTTATCTGTGTTGATATTTGATTCAAGCTTGAGTGTAATATTATTTGAAAATTTGATACCGTATCTTTGTTGTTGCCCCTTTGGTCATTGATAGGATTGTTTATGTACTAGGCTAGAAGTCATATTATGAGCTTCATTATGTCTTTTGGTAAACACATCTGATTGTGTCAATCTAGTGTTCAGTGTTAGTTAGCTTGTTATTTATCCCTGTACATTATTGTACTTATTTTTTTCTCATGTACTCGCCTTGCAATTTACTGATTAACAGTCATATTGCAGCCTTGTTCAATGGGATTTGCAACTGGTGGGCAGACTTTTTTTTGTGGGGTGGCTGTATGGGTAAATGTCTACTTTAGCCTGTCTTCTCCAATGAAAAAAACTTTCAGCTCTTGCTCTTTACAAACTTTGATTTGATCCTGCACTGTTGCTAATACAAGTTTATTTTAGATGCATGCTGATGATTTCCGGCAAGACCTGTATGGTTTAGTCACTATGTTGAAAAATGGTGGTTACTCAGATGATATGACCCTGGCTGCAATAGCTGGTAATGTTCTGGGCAAGGAATAGTGTCTTGTCTGCAATGTAGCAATGGAAAACAGTGTTAAGAATGTATACAATTTTAACCTTATATTATTTGCGTAATGTCAGTGCATAACAGCAACTTATCCTTTTCTTCATTGAGGTTTTGGCTTTTGCCTAAATTTTTGTTCTCCGCTTTGTGGATGTATTTGGAATACAACATTTCCCTATAAGTAACCTGAGTGCATCTTTTGTAGGGCAACATAAAAGACTAATATGGTCACCACCTGTTGCTGTATTTCCACACCCTCTTGCAAGTGATCTCAGCTTCTCCAGGTACTGCAAATCTTACATTGGAAACATATGCTTCTCACCGCGTTCAACATCTTGAATCTTGATTAATGAAACTTTTGATATGCATGTCATGTTTTTCATGCAGATATTGGAATTATCTAAGGAAACAAACGTTTGTTCTTGAATCTATGTATCAAAGGTTAACTGGATTATGAACCGTGCACTATTTGGAGTACATTGCTATTTGTCATGGGGATTTGTTTGCCCATTTGTCATGGCTTTGGTACATATTGCGACTACTCTTAGAGCACCATACAGCGGAATTGTAAAGGAAGCATCTGAGTCATCTTGTGGTCAGTGCCTGTCTCTCTCTTCAGTATGCATCACTGCAGATGCAGTGCGTGGAAAGTTACAATGAACTGTATTTAATTATGGAGCCTTCTATATCTGCATATTGCTCTATCCTAGATTCCTAATCTTAGTAACGCACCTCCACCCGCCTGTGGTCGAAATTTATCACTCAACTCCTGTCATGTCATGTCCTTTCAGGTCTGAAACTAGTGAGCTTCTTGTTGTTAGTTTGCATCCTCACTGAACTTGTTTCAATGTGGAATTTGACGAGAGTGGAAATCCAACTCTGCAACATGTTATCTCCAGAAGGGCCACAGGACTCCCTTCGTTCATATAATTGGGGACTCGTGAGTGTCTCTTGCAAAACACTAACTTATTTAAGGGACCTTGATTTCGGTGTCATGATTTGCTAACTCTGTTTTGGTTGGACTTCTACTTCAGGTGTTCGTTGCTGTGTTAGTAGACAATTTCCTGTACCCAATGTCTGCATTCCGGTCTCATTTCTCCCAATCAATTAATTGGTCTGGTATCAGGTACTACCTGAGAGATGGGAAAGTAAGCAAGGTGCGCAACATAGTCTGAACTTTTACCCCTTTGATGCTATTTTGCAATCTTTTTTGGTAAATTTGCCCCGTAAATTGGCATTTGTTTCAGTTCCTATGCCTCACTTGGTTATCACGGTTGTGCAGATTGAAAGGGAGAATAGTTCAAAGTACACCGATCTTGGAGGGAAGCATCTCTATGGCAAGAGGACATACCCTCCTGGAAAGTCGTTGCTTAGTTACTTGTCGATAAGTTTAGCGCAATGGCACCAGCCGAAGAAGTATGATATATAAGAAAGCAAAACCGGAGTTCTGTCCTCAATTTTGTTGGGCATCTTGTTGTACACCTTTTTTCTTTTCTTTTCTTCTATTGATTGTTTATTGATTGGTAGGCTCTCATTCTTACTGGGTTCAGTGTTCAGGCATCAAATGTTTGCACCTCATAGTTCTTGTAACATTATAGATATACATGTAACGGGCAGATTGAAGAAGTGAAATGTTCCATACTGGTAGGTTCCTTGCTTGATCCTGTTTATTCGCAGTGTTATGTTTAACCTGGGGAATGGAAGCAACTGCAGTATGATTGATGAATGTTGTTTCTATCGCCTATCTTGCATAAACAAAGCAATTGTGCTTTTTCCCATAGCATTTTAAAAAAAGTAGGTCAAACATTTGGCTATGCGGATTTGGTGGACATGGGTGCACGTGAAATCTATACAAATAGTAAAATCGAAAAAATATTAAATAAAGTAAAAAATACAACGTAAATCATGCGCCTAGACAATGTATGCAGACATGTCAAGTTTGAAATTAAAATACGAAAATTAGAAAGTTGTGCGAAAAAGACAGAGTGTTCAAGGTATTTACAATGAACAAGTTTTACGGTACAAAAAATTATAACGTTAATTTTCTCTATTTTGTATAGGTCACATACCATTCGAAATCCTGAAATGGAGCGCGGGCAACATGGTGTCCGTTTTTTTCCAAAATTTGAAATCGACATTTTTAAGTTTCCAAAAATCGAGAAAAAAAAGTAGATATTGTCGAGATCTACAATCGTGCAAATGTTCAACTCCAAATTCGTTGTATTTTTAAGGCTGCACAAAAAAAGACAAATGGGTGGATCTGGATGATGAACAATATACAATTTCAATATTTGAAACTTTCCCCGATTTGTCTTTTTTGTACGGTCCAAAATACAAAGATTTTTAAGATAAAAGTTTACATGTTTGTAGATCTCGACACTTATCTACATCTGTGTTTTTTTTTCGTGATTTTTGGAAACTCAAAAATGTCATTTTTATTTTTTTAAAAGGGCTCCATGTATCCCGGGTTCCAAAAATCCACGCACAAGTATCAAAGACAATATGTACGTGCGTGTTTTATTTCAGCTTTTTCTGAAAATATGAAATATAATTTTGGAGATATTTTTTTGCAACTCTTTTTTTGAGGGATGATTTGAAACTCATGTCCATGTGCACTCATGGGGTTGAAAACGAAACGGAAACGGAAGGAAACATGAATTATCATTTTCGATTCCTTTCGTCTTGCCGGAATCGGAAACGAAATCGAAACCCCGTAAACGAATACGGAATCAGAAATAGCCAGAAATGAGTATGGAACGGATACGGTATGGATACGATACGAAAGCGGATATTTGTCGGAACACATTAGCGGTATAATATGTTGGTGCATACTCTCAAATATAAATATAAATAGCTAACAAGACAAGAATTATTCACAATCTCGACAAACGAGAGTTTAACATGAAGTACCACACATAGTTTAACATTTCGACACACGCAAAAATTCACAAGAAAATAGTTCCACATAGACACTAACACACTTAGTTTGCTAACAAAATATAGTCTTATAAAAATGTATGCTAATGGACCTAACTAATGGACCTAACAAGCGATATAGGCAGGCCTCAATTTGCACCTGGGTCTTAGGTCGCTCGAATCCAGCGTGTACTGGTCGTGCGGGAAGTTTCAGTATTTATATTTCCGGAATTTTCCGTTTCGTTTCCGTCGAAAACTGCTAAATCGTTTCCTTGGTCATTTCTATTTTTTAGTATGTTGTTTCCGTTTTGTTTCCGCAAAATGCTGTTTTCGTTTTCATTTTTTACTCTTCATTTCCTTTTTCTTACAGCCGGAAAGTTTCCTATCATTTTCAACCCTACATGTGAGCATGTCCACCCTGCTATCTTCGGCAATTCGGTTCCTACATTCTACAGCATATGTAACTGTAGTGTTCCAATATTTTAATACGTTTGAAATGCATATATAAGATGACGAGGCCGGAGAGGCAACTTGGAAGTTTTCTTGCTCCAGCTGATAGGCAGACTAGAAAACTTGTCGATGGCTCTCTTCCATGTTAGTTTTCTACTCCCTCCGGTCCAGAAAATCCGTCGCAAGGACAGCTATGCGATCGTACTTGGTATGTTCATTTCCACGAACGTTTTAGTGGCGCAGCCCAAAACAGAATAGAGTCCCTAATCAGCTACGTGATCAGTTGACACTTGTCCACCTATATAATAGTGGCACTTGAAGAGGAACTAGAGGCTGAGCAGAATTTTGATGCCGCAACATTGTCGGCCGGGCCGTTCTTATATAAAGAAATAATTGGTAGCAAACTCACATTTGATCATGTCCTCCGAGGCATATTCATGTAGAATAGCGCAATCATCCGGACATAGTCTCGTTCGAATGACCAGCGATGCATTAGAAAATGGCATTATTCATACGTACTCCCTCCGTTCAAATTAGATGACTTCAATTTATCTACATGCGAATGTATCTAGATGTGTAATAAATCTAGATACATCCGTATCTTGACAAATGGAAGTCATCTATTTTGGAACGGAGGGAGTAATATAGTATTCAACTAGGAATTGGAGACCAGCTTGTCTTGTTTTCTTCTTCTTCTTAAGGGGAGGCCAGGTTAATTAGTAGCGTCCATTTCAACGTCACCGAATGTGACCCTCGACAGTATCGAAACATCCACAGCCTTCCTACAGCTACAGCTCTTATCGTCGTCTCGTTTCGCGCAGTACGTGTGACGAAAGATAGGTACGCCGTACGCGTGCGAAAGAGCACGAACGCAAAAGCACCAGCAGCCCAAAACGGGATACGAGAAGGGAGAGCCGTCCAGTCCAGGTTTAGCCGTCGGCCGCTTCCGGAAACCACTAGCGTCCGACGGTTTCCCGACGAAACCGCGTGCGGATGCGCGACGAAACCGCGGCGACACACGGCGCCCTGCATGGCTGGCTCGCTCGCTGGCGGACAGCGGCGCGCGTCACGTTTCTTTGGGTTGGTGAAACCCGTGACTGCCAGTCGGGTTCGGGCGGCCAGCCCGTGTGGACAATTTTGCGCGCAGGCCCTCGGGAGATAAAGTAATCTAGGCCGATGTTCCCGAGGAAACTCAAAATCGCAAAGTTTGAGACGGGGACCTCTTTTTTATTCTTTCTTTCTTTCTTGGTGATGAAACCGAGCCTGGCCCTTCGAGCAAGCAAACCATAAGCGCGGTCCTCAGGAGGTTGGTGCCGACGTTCTTTTTTCCTTGGCCTATATATAACCCTCTTATCTCAACACTTAAAAAAACCAAGCGCACACTCGTGTTGTTACTAGTTAAAAATCGTAGAGGCATGCTTTACCTAAGTGAGTAGGTAAAATTTGAACGACCCTAAGCAAAAGGGAATCATCTTGAAAGGTGAACAGCTAGCACTAATTTTTTAAGACCGGCCCACGTATTATTCACCCACCCCAACATCTCCAAAGATGAGCGTTGGGTGGTTTTGTCCACCGTGTACAAAGGTCACTATTGATTTCAAATACTAGGTGAGTGCACTACACTTAGTTTGGTTAGTGGATGCCACCGTTTTTCTTTTTCAAGTACAATGGCCCTTTTATGCATGATAAAACTAGAACATTTAGTAAAGCATATCAAGAAACACCAACCTAACATGGTCATAAAAACTTGTATACCGACGGATGAGCAAAGAGAACACATGTGCATTCTTCAATTTTCACAATTAAGCTATCATTAGCGCTTTCCGACATAACTTGAATTTATAAGCTAAATGACGAGTTAACGAGGAAGGAGTCATAACTAAATTCCATTTCAATCCAAGTTGCCTCATGAGGAAGATCGCATAAAACACGCACCAACATTTAGACTTGAAATGAAGTATACAAAAATCTGTCGGCAAGATAGCGTGTATACGATACACAATATCAGTTGGAAGCATTTTTTCTATAAACACGTGACACAAAGTTAGCGTGTCTTAGATCCTTAGTATGTGTACGCATGTCAGGTGTGTAAACCGCTAAGAAATGACAAACAATACAATGTAACACTTTTTAATGGAAAGATAAAGGGTGAACATGCAAATATGTGTCTTATGGCGACATTGGTTGTGCATTGTTTTATTTTGCGTGATCGCTACAGTTGATACAGATGAGCTCGCACTCTAATATAATGTTTTTTATAGTTAACAAAATTTGTATATCATCTTCCCACTTGTGCGTACAACCTGTTCATGTGGACTCACCCATCCTTCAACCCCTGTTTTCGAACCTCTGATTCGGGATTGGGGTGTCATGTTTGCCCACTTAGCTTCTGTTGCATAGCTTGGCTTTCCACTTGTTATTCTTCTTCGTGTTTTGCCGTCGTTTGTCTTTTGGCTAATGCCCCTATAAATATTTTTATTTGGCTTGCCTTCTTTCTTTTGTTTATTTGTAACTGACTTTATACCTTCGTATTTGGATAATGGTTCAGTCTGGTCTTGTACCCGCCGTAGATTCCTCAAAGAAAAAGAAAAATGCACAACAAACTTCCCTAGGGTTCTCGTCTAGCTCCGCCACTGCTAGTTTTGCATCGTTTAATTTGCACATTTGCTACGCAAAATTTGATAGTGAGATTAGCTCCCACGCTGACAATGGGTTGAAGTACACTGCATCTGAACCGTGCCGTATCACTTATGGCCATATGCCAATTCAAATAAAGTGATTTGTTTTTCAAGTTTTGCCCTCTTTTAGAAAGCATATTCATATTTTCGCCCTCTTTCTTAGCAAAATCGCACCTCCCAAATAAAGCCACAACTAAGGACCTTATTAAAATTACAAAATAGCCCAGGGGCCCCTAGAAAGGACAGCCCATGGTTCCTACCGCCTACGGACGGATGCGCACCCACATTGGATCTTCTTTCTTTCCCCTCGTCCAAGGCTGGGCGTCTTTATAAAAAATTGGGCCCGCCACGCATCAAAATTAGTACATTTTTACTAAACTTGTATACTTATCTAGATCATATTTTTTAGCATGTTATATTATTACAAGTCATATTTTCTATTTTGTTGGCATATTTAACCAGATAACTCGCACTATTATTATATTAGTTTGTGTGTTTTTTTGTTATATTGAATATCATTAAAAGATAGAAAAAACTTTATTTGTGAACGAAGTTTCTTCTAAAACTTTTTTTCAACAATGCATAATATATATGTATTTATCGTATGCGATCTAATAAATATCTCAATAGCAATTTCTAGTGTATGATTAACTAAGCATATCTCTAGAGAAATTTAGAGTATAAACTGAACTAATGAAATTATACTTTACTACTTTTTCATGGTCAAAATTGTTTAGCAAGTGAAAATTTAACAAACTACGAATGCTCTGTATTTGGTATTGAAACAATATTGCTAACATTAATCACCAATGAATATAAAATAGTGTGGATTCTAATATGTTTGAATAACTAGATTTAAATTTGATAGGCTCTTATGCAATATACGTGTTATTATCTGGTGTATATATGTCTCCTACCAAGTTATGAAATAAAAATGTAATGCATGAAATTAAACATGTAAACGCTTCTGAAATTTATGGATTGGTGATGCATGTAAAATGCATACATGAACTTTGCACTATATTACTTATATTTCAGTCATATTTGCATCATATAAGGGTTATATCACTGTTTTATAATGATTTTGGGAATATTGATATGTTTCCTATTTTTATGGAATTAACCCTGCGCAGGGAAAACCCTATTTTCCATATTTTAATGTTTCAGGGACCCAAACGACGTCCAAATGACCTGGAAATTTACGAGCATCAGTTTTTGGAAGGAACAAAGCGTGGGAGCAAAGGAAGCAAACAAGCGGAGGCCCGAGGGCCAAGTTGAGTGGGCCCACGCGGCCCATGTACCTGGCCGCGTGGGACCCCCCCCCCTTTTGGGCCTCGGAGCTCCGTTGCCGTCGATCTTTCCTCCACCGACTCCGTTTTGATCTAAAACCGCCTATAAAAATAGTCCCCCGACGTTCTCTGGAAGGAGCGCCGCAGAAACACAGAAACACCGAAACAGAGACCTGGAGTTGCAGATTGGAGGGGGAAAACTCCGGCGGGGCGCTGCCGGCGTGGTCTCCATCTTCTCCAACGACTTCTCCACCATCTCCATGATGAAGAGGGAATAGTCCACCTCTGGACTATGGGTTTGTGGAAGTAACTTATGTATCTCTCTCTCTTGAGCTTCACTAATTAGTACCGTATGAGCTGCTGAACATGATTACGGTCATCTATGTAATACCCTTGTGGTGGATCTTTTTATGAGTTAATATATGTTTGAGATTGCAATGGTTTTGTTTCAGTTATGAAAGTAGATGCATATTATGTACCCCGTTCTTATTTACTTGTCATGATCAAGCATGTTTATGAGAGCGTGTGAGGGGGAACGTGTGCATTAGTTGGAGTAACAGGGGGTGGCTAGTGCAGTGAACGTGAGAGAAAGTTCTGCGATCCACTTGGGTGTTTTACCTTACTTTGTTGCCTCACTAGGGATAAAAAGAAATACCATGCTACCGGAGATGTGGGTGTGACCATTGTCACTTCCTCCATGACTAGATGTAGCATGTTCTTATTTTAACTTCATGTCATGATACTTATTGCTATACTCTGAGTTATCTTAATTACTGAGGTGTTATGATTTAGTTCACATCTTGGTGGAGTATAAGAGAGACTAATAACCAAAAGGTCTCTATGTTAGGACGTGATGCCCATATAATTATAACTTGTCATTAAACTGTTGTGTTGCAATCTCATATGTCAACTCTAGTGTTCCATTGTCTACCACTTATTAAAGAGAGAGTGCATTTGTGAAACCATGAACCCCGGTCCATTTTTAATCATAAGAAACACCTTTCCAACCACTTTTACCACTTTTCTATTTTCTGCCATTTAAAAATCCGAAAATACAAAAACACTTTTACATCTTGCATTCATCATATAAAACCCAAAAATATCATTTATCATTGCTACCACCATCCTTGCATATTTATTTACCACCATTGCATATTTATTTCTTGCTTGCATTGCATATTATCTTGATATCATTCTCACACCTTGTGCTTGACAACCACTAGGTGAGGTTGAGGACCAAAATATTTACTTTGTTTTGTAGGTAACCAAAAGAAGGATATGAAAGATAAATCTTCACTATTGATTCCCCGAGAGTTCGATATTAAACCCTCGAGTCACCCCTCGTGGGGAAAACACGTCTTCCACTTACTACACACTCTGCACTTGGAGTCTCAACCTAACCCATTTACTTTTCACGCAGGTAACTACGTGAAGGGCCATCAATTGGGCTGTATAACGGCATTTTTTCATTTTTTCTTACGGAATGCTTATATTCATATGTATCTATAATATTGTGGACATATTATAAGTAAAAAGTCATAGTCTTGTGCGT
The DNA here is from genome assembly GCA_947311845.1 of Poa pratensis. Classification (NCBI taxonomy): domain Eukaryota; kingdom Viridiplantae; phylum Streptophyta; class Magnoliopsida; order Poales; family Poaceae; genus Poa; species Poa pratensis. The sequence goes on along the minus strand of CAMZMU010000039.1, from coordinate 69,836,804 downwards.
TATTGACCAGAAAAAGCTCTCTATGCTCTGTTTGGAATCTCCATTTTTTTCAAAACCAAAGTATATTAATATCATAGTATTTTAGTGCCCAAACAAGCAATGCTTCAATTATTCTCCTTTCTCAGTTAGAAAAAGAGGTTTGGACCACCTTTTCCAATATTTTTTTTTGTAACATGGTTTTCAAAACTGCAATATTGTTTAGAGCTAAACACCTCAAATTTATTAAACGGTATTATTTTATAAATAGTGTTGCTAAACTTTAGAAATATTTTGTTGTTAACGGCACCCTTAATATTTTAAGCGCGAGTACGGAATATTTTATTGGTTTTTTTAGATTGAGTATTAAAAACTACTACACTTTTACCTTTTTTGGGCCCTTCCCTTCTTGGCGCCCTCGGCAGTCGCCTTGGAAATAAACTATTGCATATAATATATGATTAGATGGAAAACAAAATAGTAAACATGTCACTCTTAGAAAAAACAGAAAATAGTGAACAGTGACTCCATTTCGAAATATAAGACAACGTTAAGACAATGGTTTGAGCAACAGTTAAAACCATCACATGATATTGCCGTCATTTTTTTTAATTCAAAGTTACTTATGAATGTGATTTGCATCACATAAATCTCGTAATAATGGAGTAATTGCTGGTCTAAGCCTTAGATCTTATCCAATAAAAATATGTGTAATATTTTGAAACAGAGGGAGTGGCTCACAAACTAGACTCGGTGAAGAAGGACCCGTTAAACATTAATACTGGTCCATGCATCGATAGGGAGATGAGAAAACGGAAAATGGAAATTCTATCATCGTTGCGGGGTTGGATCAAGCGGACCGAGGATATATCTAGAAAAAATAAAGTGTAAATGTTCACAAGAAATGTGTGTACAACCTCTAATAAGTTTAGATCCAAATTCGGAAAGCACATTGATAAACAAAAATGGCAAATCCATGTGTGAATAGTGTCAATTTTGCGGTTGTCCTTTTGACACTATTCATTCTAGAATTTGTCTTTTTTTGTTTGTCAATGTATATTTGGATTTTGGATCTGGATTTTTTTGAGGTTGTCGCCAAGCGGACCGTGGGCGACCTTTTGGTAGCAGGGCGTGTGAAAAAGATAGTGACGCGTGCGAAAGTGCACGAACGAAATGACAAGCGGCGCCGGCAGCAGCAGCCCAAAACGGGAGACGGGACGAGGAGAGCCGTCCAGGTTTAGCCGTCGGCACCTCCGGAAACCGCTTGCGTCCGCCGGTTTTATTTCCCGACGCCGTCACATCGGCCCGCGCCGCGCACGAAACCGCGGTGGACACACGGCGCCCTGCATGGCTCAACGGGTGGACCAGCGGGGTCCTCGCTCCCTCGCTGGCGGTGACACACGGACAGCGGCGCGCGCTGGGCCGTCGCCTCGCGTCACGTTTTGGGTTGGTGAGGCCGTGAAACCCATGACTGGCATTCGGGTTCGGGCGGCCGGCCTCGCCCGGGAGGGTATTTTTGCAAGCGCGCCCTCGGAAGATGCAGTAATCTAGGCCGATGTTCCCGAGGAAACTCACGCAACGCGTCGCAAAGTTTGAGACGGGGACCTCTTTTTTATTCTTTCTTTCTTGGTGATGAAACCGAGTGTGACCCTTCGAGCAAGCAAACGATAAGCGCGGGCGGTCCTGGGCTTTCGTGCTCAAGGGGTTGGTGCCGTCGATCTTTCTTTTTCCCTCTGTCTGTGTATAACCATCTTTTCTTGCGACTAAAAAACGCTCCTGCGCACCATAGTGTTGTTTCTAGTTTAAATAAAACGCTTTTGCTAGCGCTCGGGTAGCCGAGAAATAAGCTGCCGCTCGGTCGATTCCCCTGCCCTGCAAATCGAGATGGGGAGAAAGAGGAGGCAGAGCTCCTCGACAGCGACGGCGACGACGCGGCTGGCCGCGGCGGCGACGGCGGTGACGAGGACTGGAGCGAGCCGGAGCGACGAAGACGCGGCTGGCCGCGGCGGAGGCGGTGGAGGCGAGCAAGTAACTTAACTTGGGGGGTGGGGGCTGCCGGCGCCGGAGAAGACACGGCCGGCGGTGGGGGATTTAGAGGGATGCGGGGTGGCGGTGGACCGGCGGAGGAGGAGATTGGGGGCAGGGCGGGGCGGCGAGGCGTCGCGTCAGCGCGCCGGCCGCGGGCGGAGAGGCCGGCGGCTGCAGCAGGGGGTCGCCGTAAGGCCGGAGGAGGAAGACGACCGGGCGGTTTCTTATTTCTCGGTCCACCGAGCGCTAGGCACACCCTAAATAAAATCGTGAAGGCACGAATTGAGTAGGTAAAATTTGAACGACCAAGAGTCCATGCACTGATGTAAAGATAACTGAGATAAGCAAAGGCATCATCATATTCCAATCGTCAACAAGTAGCACTGGTTTTTTTAGTCACCCAAACATCTAAAAAGATGAACGTTGGTTGGTTTGTGTACAATGGGTACAAAGGTCACTTTAGGTTTCAAATACCAGCTGAGTGCACTACGCTTAATTTGATTAGTGGATGCCTCCGGCTTTCTTTTTGAAGTGCAATAATGGCCCACATTGCTAAAACTAGGGCACTTCCTAACGTATCCCACCAAGACCAATGCTAATATGTTAATAAACTAATTTGGATCGTTTTTTCGGACAATTTTCCTTATAATCTGGCCAATTCATTTCTTCTATATCAATGGAACAACAATCTTTTTCCCCGGTTTCAAAAAAATAAACTAATTTGGAGAAAATACCAACCGACGAGCAAATAGAACACTGACACATTCTTAAGTTTCCGCCGTAAGCTATCTTACATGACTTAATTGATACAACAGATGTTGCATAGACGAGGAAGAAGGCATAAATGAATTTCATTTCAATCCAAGTTGACTCATGAAGAAGATGCACATCAAAGGTGCACCAACATTTAGCCTTGAAATTCAATACAACAAACTTCCGGCAAGATACCATACTATGTTGTACAGTATCGTATATACGATACACAATACCACTCGGAAATAATTTAGGTTCTGCACATATGTGGCACATAATTGGTGTAAAATGCTTAGATCCTGGGAACGTGTACACATTTCAGGTGTGTAAACCGTCATGAAATGACAATAATACAATGTAACATAATGTTTGGGAAAATGCAACATTTGTGTCTTATGGTGACACTGGCTATGCATCATTTTATTTGAGCCGTAAATGGTGACAGTGAGATCAGCTCAGAGGTGGAATTACATTGCACACGGATCGTGACGTAGCGCGTCGCACCATATGCCAATTCAAATCACAAGTGAAGTGCTTTTCATGTTTTGCCCTCTTTTAGAAAGTTTATTCATATTTTCGCCCTCTTTCATAGGAAAATTGCACCTCCCAATTTAAATCCACCGCCAAGGACCTTGGCAAAATTAGGAAAGAAACCAGGTGCCCTAGGAGGGACAGCCCATGGTTCCTACGGACGGATGCGCACCCCCCAGATCGGATCCTCCCGTGTTTCTTTCCCCTCGTCCAAGCCTTGCCTCTTTATAACCCCCACCACCCGGCATCCCACAATCATCCCACCCCCCCTGCCAACCCCAAATCTCCCCTCCCTCCCGTCGCAGCTCTCGAATCGTCCCCAAGCTTCGACCATGTCGGCCTACTGCGGAAAGTACAAGGGTACGATCCATCTCCTCCCCCCTCCACTCCCTCGTCGTTTTTCGATGGATTCATCGGCTCGTGTGCAGATCTGATGCTTGTTCGATGTTCCCTATGTTTAGATCTAGGCTATGCTCTGCTCGCTAATCTGCGTAGTATTTTCATGATCTGCTAGATCCGTAGATGTTGATTAGTATCCGTACTTTTTGCGTTTCTAGCGGTTTATATCTGCTTGGTTGATAGCCGTTAGGCTGTTTGTTTTATGCTATGGGAGTTAGATCGGGTGTTTCGCGAATCATGATTCGCGTCAGATGATGCTTTGCATGCTGTTAATTCTCTAGGAATCACGGTTTGCGTCATATGATTTGTTGCATGCTGATAATTCTGGAACTTCTGCTGCCGTAAAAGTGCTAGCTAGTGATGATTAGTATATGATTGATGTTAATATTACCATCCCTTTGTAGAATTATTTTTCTTCAAGTTGGTATACACCGTTGGCAAATTTAGACATGTTCCTGTTTGGATTAGTTAGAGTTGATTTCTAGCTTGAAAGCTTTGCATCTGTAAAACTAGATCTACGTAGATCCTTGTGGCTTCTCCTGCTTTCAGTACACAGCGCTGATATAATCCAAGTTGTATTATTTCTTTCTCTGTTGTCATGCAAATTCTTTGTTGCCATGTGTAGATTCGTGTTTTGAAGAATTATTACAAATTGTTAAATCAATTGTGACAGAACTATTCATACCAGGACGTTATGCATGCTTTGCTGTTAGCTAATTGTTGTGAATGGTTACGCTGTTTTGTAAATTTTGATCCCTATTTATTAGATGATCTGACCAGTTGAGGCAATTGCTTGTAATAATCATGTTTGTTATCCTGCAGATGAGCTCATCAAGAACGCTCACTACATCGGCACCCCTGGCAAGGGTATCCTCGCTGCGGACGAGTCCACTGGCACCATTGGCAAGCGCTTTGCCAGCATCAACGTCGAGAACGTTGAGGACAACCGCCGTGCCCTCCGTGAGCTCCTCTTCACCACCCCTGGCGCCCTCGACTGCATCAGCGGTGTGATCCTCTTCGAGGAGACCCTCTACCAGAGCTCCAAGGCTGGCAAGCCCTTGTCGACATCCTCAAGGAGGCCAATGTTCTCCCTGGAATCAAGGTGGACAAGGGCACCGTCGAGCTCGCTGGAACTGACAAGGAGACCACCACCCAGGGCCATGATGACCTTGGCAAGCGCTGCGCCAAGTACTACGAGGCTGGTGCCCGCTTCGCCAAGTGGCGTGCTGTCCTCAAGATCGGCCCCAACGAGCCATCGCAGCTTTCCATTGACCAGAACGCTCAGGGTCTTGCTCGCTATGCCATCATCTGCCAGGAGAACGGTCTGGTGCCCATTGTTGAGCCTGAGATCCTTGTTGATGGACCCCATGACATTGACCGCTGTGCTTACGTGACTGAGGTGGTCCTTGCTGCCTGCTACAAGGCTCTCAACGACCAGCATGTTCTCCTTGAGGGTACCCTCCTGAAGCCCAACATGGTTACCCCTGGATCTGACGCCAAGAAGGTTGCCCCTGAGGTCATCGCTGAGTACACCGTCCGCACCCTTCAGAGGACTGTCCCACCTGCCGTGCCTGCCATTGTCTTCCTCTCTGGTGGACAGAGCGAGGAGGAGGCGACCGTGAACCTGAACGCCATGAACAAGCTCCAGACCAAGAAGCCGTGGTTCCTGTCCTTCTCCTTCGGGCGTGCCCTCCAGCAGAGCACCCTCAAGGCCTGGTCTGGCAAGGAGGAGAACGTGGAGAAGGCCCAGAAGGCGTTCCTGGTGAGGTGCAAGGCCAACTCCCAGGCCACCCTCGGCACCTACAAGGGCGACGCCACCCTCGGCGAGGGCGCTTCCGAGAGCCTCCACGTCAAGGACTACAAGTACTGATCTGCCTTCGGCGCTGCGGTCCGTTTGGGCCTTCCTGCATACCAGTATTATTGTTTGGTTTTCTGAGTCCTATATATCCTTCGGATATCGAACCTCGTTTTTAATAATATGAAATGAAACTTCGCTTTCATGATACATCGTAGTAGTCTTTTTGGTGCTTGATCTACCCCTGTAACTCAGGTGCTGCGTATGGTAAATTGGAGCAGCTGGTTTTTGTTCTATCGTCCTGTAATTTTGCTGCTTTGAAAGCCTCAATGGGAGAAACCCTTATATGCTGAGTAACGTGTCCAGTCATCTTTTGCTCAATTGCGTTTTGTGTTTTTCTGGCATTTTGATTTTTGCTATAGCGATTGATCCTCCAGTTGTTCTCGTCAGGGTTAGCTTCTGATCCTACGATTTCCTCGTCTAGCACGTACTCTTACAGTTACAACAATCATCATCTAGTTTTTGTTTCTACCTGTCTACGCTTACAAGTACGCTTACAAGTTTAGCAGTTTGTCTTTATTTCTACGACTGTCGTTTGTCAATATACTGTTATCTCGCTTCCATCTCGCTTTGTGGCACCCTCTGTGATCCAAATGCGGATTGATATGTCAAACGATGGATAATTTTGTCACGCAGTTCATAAATTTTCTGGTACCTTCTGAGCACATTATTATCTATCACTATTGCTGCAGTAGCCAGGACCTCTTCTTTTTTAATAAGCAAATTTCCAGAGCAGAGATGTGAAACAAATAAACTTCTATCAGAGATTCATCTGCAATGTTTTTTTCTGCTCAACTGTTAACCACACCGACTCAAATGAAGTTTTCCTCAACAACAATTGACTTCCGTCCCACCATTGTTCTGTCCTTCTATAAAAATAAGGTCAGCAACTCATCAGGTCAAACATTTACTGCTCTTGTTGATTAGACTCGAAGAGGAGGAGCAAATGAGCATTTTTTTTTACTTGAGCAAATGAGCATTTTACGCTAGTGTTATGTTTACGAACTTCAACTACTCTAATGATCGTTTTCGCGTTATTCTGGATTCATGAATCATGATCCTTTATGCGATGCATAACTGGATACTTTACTTATGCCTACCATAACTTCACCCCAAAGAAATAGCAGACAATCATCTTCATCATATAGGTTTACTTTTAACATATCCATGATGGAGGCTTCAGAACACTAATCTAGCGGTCCTAACCCACACAGATTGACCATTGGTGCAGTAAAGTAAGTACCCCAAACCAGTAAATTTTGAATAACTTGGCAATTTGCCAGAGCATAGCCAGACTTAGTACACTTCTTTCTGTACAATCTTATTATTACCACAACAATGCGATTGCGCAAAGCCAGTGTAACAAATAATGCTGCTTCGCAACGGACTGACGGCTTCGGCTTCGGCGTCGTTTGCCAGACTCGATCCATGGAGGATGGTCGGCTGCCGGAGAACCCTTGTACATTCGCTATCCTCCTCCAACCCGGAGCTTCGCTAGACTAGGTAGTCGTAGTAGACCAGCAGGAGGTTGTCGGGGACGATCAGAGGCAGGCTGTCGATGAAGCTGTGGAAGTGCCTCACATTCTCCTTCTCCAGGGTCACGGTGTCGATCACGTCATCGTCGCCGGTGAGCACCCACAGGTCTGTGGATCGAACCCTTTTCAGGCTTCCGCGGCAGAAAGGGCATGACTTAGATCTTGTATACCTGCAATCATGATGTATGTTAAGAGTTGCGGTTTGATGGCAGTTGCAGGAACAGGAAAAAAGCGAATAATGAAATATGCCTGACATGGTTAAGAGTTCAAGGCCAATAAAATTAGCTTTGCATAAAACAAGATATTTGATGTTCAAATGGAAGTTTGCCATGTTCAAAAGTAAGCCCGTTAACATAACCTTTTTTCTAGTACTAATCTAACTTTGTAATTGTACTCCTGTGGCTATGATTTTCATAGACTGGCCACTGACAGGCTAATAGCCATATGTCAGTCACCAAAAGTATCCACAGCTAAACCTTAAACAAACTGCATCATTGCCTGAAGCAATGTTGTTGGAGAAGCTATTGACTGCTCCCAAAATTCTAAGGAAGCCGCCAGGTAATTATCATTATAACGACAGGTTGGCATGTGCTTATTCTATGACACAGGATGACCTGCAGACAACACTTGCCGTAGTACACACGTATGATCTGCGAGCTAATGAAACATCATTAGTATAAGAATGCCACGTGTAGATGCCCTCCACACCCTCTTGCACTTATCCCTTCAAATTTGTTTTTGTGATATTGAAAATTGCCAGAAAAGTTGCAGTATTGGGTTTTATTCATGGCCACAGCTTCCAGGTTGCCTCATTTTGATATCAATGATGAAACAATCAACTGTATTTAGTGTGACAAAGCGCAGGGCTTTAACAATCTTATGGCGTACTACAAGTTGGAGTGGTTGGATAAATGCAGTACTCCATTAAAAGGATAAATGGCACACGATAAATTGGAGTGGTTGGATCATATGAAATTCTTCCTAGCTGACAAAATAGAAGGCAAGAAACAGTTCAAGCTCCAGACAACTGACTGCAAGTCAAAACAATCATAACAGACTGCAGTACTGCAAATTAAGCAGCGATGACAATTTTTCAGAAATTTCAACCTTATTTTTGGAGTGGTAAATTTCAGTTTTCGGGGAGAATGTAGCTTAAGTTGGATGAAATAGAGTTGGGGAGCAAAAGAATGCAGAACTGCATGCCTCAAGACTACTGTTGGGTTGTTGAACAACTCTCTCCCTACCCGGCTAGAACAGTCGCAGTGTTGAACAACATTGAATTGAGTAGGAGTAGTTCACAAACAGCACCAGTGTTGAAAAAAGAACCGAACCACTAACATATTTGCACAGTACAAACGCATTGCCAAGAACCCCTGATCTGAAAGCCGTCGCTGCTTACGCGATTCCTCACCTTTCATCGCTTAAATTAAGCTTATCCCGAAGCCGTCTCAACCACTAGCAATTTTTTACATTAGCGTGTGACATGAGACTACAATTGATAAATATATCGTCCTACTTAAACAAATACGCCTCAAATGGATAAGCAAAGGGTAACCAAGAGCAAGCAATTACCAGTCTCGGTAACAGTTGATGCACATGGCGTGGTTGCAGTTGGGAAGGACCATCTTGGTGCAAGTCTCCAAGCAAATGCCGCACTCGTCTTCTCTCTCGGTGTCCTTGTCATCGGCGTAAAGCTTCCTGCCAACACTGTCGCCGTCCCCCTTGCACCACCCTTTCCCCTTGCACTCTTTCTCCATGACGTTTTCCTCAATTTGTTGCAAGAACGGGTATATTATAGCTGCATTCCATGGCACCAGAATTACATGGTGTCAGTGCACAGGAAAGGCCTAGAACTGAAGAAATTTCCAACTACTATGTGCTATCTCTGCATACCGTAGAATTCTTTTAGGCTTGCTCGCCTCTCGATGGTGGATATGGACTTGTCCCCGTCAACATAAACCTGCAGTCAAACCGAAGAATGTATAAAACATCATTATCATGGAGCAAGAAAAAAAATCTGGAAATGAAATCCAGCTCATAAATTTCAGGATTTGCAACAAGATACTTGAATGCAATACTACCTTGTAGACAAGCACCTCAAGGAGGCCTAGGTAGCTGGGGAGGGTGTATGAGAGGGAGCAGCTGCAGTCCATCCACTGGATAAGGTTGAGGATGATTGGAGCCATGGAGCTGTAGGACAGCCTCATCTGCACACAGGTGCCCCCATAGGCCCTGTGGATAGCATGCGCTCTGCAAAAATAACCACAGAATCCATCAATTCATGTCTACAAACGTCGATTTAATACCCCACAAATTGCAGCAAACATGCCAAAATAAACCCAACATAGTCAGAGATAAAAGGGGAATATTTCCCTTTCTGCATCTTTTCCTGCAAAATCAAGTACAAAAGGAGAAAATCCAGAATCAAAACAGCATGAGGGGAAAGGGGTGGTGGAAGAAGATTACATACAAGGTGTTGGCATGGTGGATATCAGCTTCAAGGGCCTTGAGAGAGCCCCTGAGGGACAACGGCCTGCCACCATGAAACATGGCTTCTCTTCAGGAAATCCAAGCAAACCTATGTGCTTTCCGTTTGCTTGCTTCCTTCCCTCCTCTGCTGAAGCCTACCGCAACAAAGAGAGAGACTTGGGGGAGGGGGAGAGGGGCTGAAAGAAGCAACAAGAAACCAAGCAAGAACCAAGAAAGGAAGGAAGAAGCAAGCTGCTCAGGTTTGGGGTTGAGGGAAAGTAGCTCTGGGGAAAGGCTTTTGTCCTGGTGGCCTTGGTCCCCTTGGTTTTATAACGAGAGAGTAGGATATGTCGCCTGTGCAATTTGCGGTTGCTTTGCCTTTGTTTTGTTTCTCATGCTTGGTTGCTTGGCAGCTGAGAGCAAGATAGGGAAAAAAGGCTTGGGAATAAAGAAAGGGGATGAGACAAAGGGAGAGGGCAAGGAAAGGGCTACACAAATAAGGCAAGGGAGAGAAGGATGGGGGCATTCTGGAGCAGTTTTGACCTAATCTACTTATTTCCTCTCTTGTCCAATTTTTTTAGAATCTTGTTGTTTTCACATTTTTTTTCTTCTTGTTGAAAAAATCGCATGCCTGCTGATTATTCTGTGAAGCTTTGAAAATTACTCTTGGAGTAGTACACAAGGCTAGTAGTGACATATAGAAAATAGGCTGCTAAAATACTGAAATGTTGAAAAGAATGAAAATTGATTTGACGAGTAGATAGATAGATTGGTGATGGATGGTGATAATGAGGCCCTAGGAGGAGGGCGCAGATGACATTCGGAAAAGAACGGTCTCGGTGGGGAGGTGGCTTGCTGGCCCTATCCACTACCAGCCCGCTGGGACCCACCGCCCATTTCCCCGGGGCCCCCTTCTTTATCAGCGTGATTCAACGGAGTGCACGGACAGACACGTCAATCATACTACTACCGTATTCAAAATCTTTCTGAAACTCAATCATGTTTAGACTGGAGGTACAATTTCAACTGAAGAATCATGCATCTATTGAGAAATCACTGATTGTATTTAGCATACTGTTTTTTTTTGCGAAAGTATTTAGCATACTGTCGCTGTTAGGGATGGTGCCAAGTCATCAGAAATGGTATTAGTTGCTTGTAGTGGTAGTAACTAGTAAGTCAATGAATGGATCATGACGAGGAAGGAATCCCTGGTGTTTCAGAGAATCTTACCGTTTATGTCGCTTGTGCGATTCAGAATCAGCAACCAGTGTACATTTTTGAACATTTCACTCTGAAAGATAACTACTCCTGAGTGACTGACTGTCCCTGAGCTTGAGCAGACAACGGAAAACTTGCACTGTTCTGTAGATCTTGCATCCCAGGCCGGCCCCGCACAGATCCCCACTACAGGAAAAGGCTATCACATTCAGATCATAGTCCATTCGGAATATTTTCTCGGTGGCCCTGGGACCGGTCAGCCGAGCCTGAGGATGAGGGCACTGCCTGAGCTCATCGTGCTATCCTGCTTTATCCTTTCAGATTCCTTTTACCCTAGATTTTTGGCTCCTGTCCTCCCCAAATATTTTCACTTGAGAACTTTATAGGTTTATTAGATGCGTACTAATTAAAGATCGCAATTATGTGGAGTATCAAAGCGAATCTACGGTGGAAAAAATAGCTGGGATGCTTCGTGCTTGGTCGTCGCTTGAGCCACCGCCGCCGACCCGTGACGGTGACTTGGGATCAAAGGAAGAAGAACAGACAATACTTTTCGGTGAGGCAAGCTGTGATCTCATATGTTATGTTCTGATCGCCGTTGGAGTATTAAAACACGGCTGTGATCGTCGTCAAAGACCATGACCAAAATGCACGACAGCGGCAACCGTACTCACGGCGACGAGTTCTCCATTCTCCTCCACCTCTTTGTATGTGGCATTCTGCTTTAGGAATAGGAGGAGACAGCTCGCAGGTCGATCGCAGCTGTGTTCTTTTGGCATCGTAGTATCTCCTCGACTCCAAGTATTCCGTTCCGTTCCATACTTCCATTTTCTTCGACGGCTCTTCCTAGGCTCTCTGCCCTGCAGAGCCCGGACACGCCGCGCCGGAAGGGAGTTTTTTTTTTCTCGAGTAGTCGAGAACAGCTATACGCTGAATTATTTTTATTTGATTATTTATATGTTCGGTTGATCAGCTGCCTCGATTAATTCATGTGATTCCCGATGGGCAGTACTGCTGTGTGACGAGAGGGAAGTGGCTCAGCTCCAATTCCTTGGTGTTGTCTAGGAATTCGCCCATTTCCGACGAGGTGGAGAAGCGGGACCCTTTTACTGGGCAGATATCCATATGGAGGCGACGGCGATGCTAACACGGTGGGCGATGGATTCCCGAGTGGTCGGCCCGTTAAAGAGATCGAGCTGGCCGCCGCCGCATGAGGAGGACAGCTTGCGCAGCTTTGGCGGCGATGGTATCCGTGTCCGCAGCGGCGGCCTTGCACTTCACCTTCCTCTTCCGGTTGCCCCGCTTCAATGTCTCGACAGCGCTCTGCTCCGGGGCAAGCTCTTTTTTCGGCTTCACCATGGCGCCCGGGGTGTGGCCATGGCAGGGACGGGGGTGGTTTCGTCGGTGGCTGCCGATGGTGTGCCAGCCATGGGGTTTTCGATAGAGCAGCCCGCGGGAGAGGATAGGGTTGAAGTGGGAATTGTGTGCCACAAGCAGGCAGGTCAGAGAAAGATAAGGGGAAACACCGTGGTCGTTCGTGCATGTCTAGAACGGAACCAAAGTCGGCTCAAATTTGAGCCGAAAATAGCTCCACACGGATAGAAAACAAACATCGATATGTTTATTTCGCCGCGTTGAGCCGTGGTTTTTGACCCAACGGTCAGAAAAACCAATTGACTGGACAAAATGAGTTGCCACGTTGGAGTTGACCTTACCGACATGGTATGCGCTGACTAGGATCAGCTCGACCGGAAGGGAAAAAATCAGCACGCTATAAGGCGGAAGGGGAAAAAAAATCTGCTGTTCATTCAACCAATCGACACACGTGCCGCTAATTAGGCAACGAAAAGCTGGAACTGCACCAGATTTTGCCCTTGTTCAGGTCATCCATAACGCCCGAACTGCCTCAACCGTGCCGTCGTGAACGGCTGGCCGCCGGCGCGCATGACACGCCGTTGTGAAGTGTGTTGTGAGACCTCTGCGTCGTGCATGCCGTCAAGTACTTCGACTTCAGGTGGCGCGAGATCCTCACGTTCAAGTAGGTTTTCCCTCGTTCAGATCAACCCAAATTAACTTCTCTTGATGCGGAAATGCAGAAATCCGTAGTGGCTCCGAGCACCACTGCTCCCGATATTTGAAATTTTTGAAAATCGTACTTTTTTTGGTTTAAAAAATCTGATTTTTTTACACAAATACATATACATATTACGTAAGTACGCAAGAAATTTTGTAAAACACTAAGGTGTATCTTGGCCTACAAAAAACAAATCTGACAGATTCAACATCATATTTTCACTTTTTACTGATCAGAATTTTGTTATTTTCATGTAGCTCGGAATACGACTTTTATTGCACCCATAATCAGCATATACGTAGAGAACATGTATATGTATCACAGGATTTTTTTTTCGATTTTTTCCAAACTTGAATTTAAAATTTTCAAAAAATTAAATACCAGGTGCACTGGTGCTCGAGTGTTTGATGCTAGAACCTAAGTTTAATACTAGTCATGTCGTAACCGAGGTAGCATTAAAATTAGCACCAAAATAAAAATAGTTGCATGCTTAAAGCTTATTTTCTAGCAGATGGCAATGAGCAAACTTCATATGGTCCTTAATCGTTCATTCGTAATTTTATTTATGTGATCTCATTAAATAATAATATTCGGCGAAGGATAATCCAGAAAATCATTGTGCGTGTCTGCGTGTTCGTTGAATGACTCGACCTGGAGGACGTCCGAGATCTAATCTTGAGAAGGTCGAGATTCATGCAATGTTTGTTTAGCTTAGTCGCATATTACCCTACCATAAAAGGCAAGTGACAGCGCTCGGACAATTCAAAAATAGGCGGGGCAATCGGTAACACAAAATAGCAACTACACACCACGTAGCCTTTTCCTTGAATTTTTTGTTTGCCAAAGTAGTATTGATTACTATATACAATGCTACTTTAATAATAAGTATAGATCTTCAACATATTATCAGCCTATTACCGAATCCATGGCAACATGTAAGACACATTTGATTACGGAAAATGATCCTGCCAACTATTTAATGTATAGTCTAGAAGTTTCTAAATATTTGCTTATATAACTATATGCTATGCCACTATATTAAAATATTTTTTTACGATGCTTTAAAAGCTCTACCAATATATTTAATAATATTTAAAACAAAGAAAAACATTCACCCAGTAACATACATTTACACAGTATCATTCATCAATTGAAAAATAAATCAAATAGGCGTGTGGTTTCCATTTTTGTTTTTGCGTTTAAGTTGGTTTTGTATCTTGTCAAGCATAATATCTCACAAGGAAAAACATTTTGTGCAACTCGGTTATATTTTCAATGATATAAACTGAAACTATATATGAGAAAATAATGTTAAGAAGTCATCGTATGGTAACAATGCTGACTAAATATTATACATCGTATATTTGTTAAAACCATAATATGATTGAAATTAAGAAAGTATAGAAGTTTAGTACAATTGTATATAATTTAACCTGTATGGATCCAAAATTTAGTTGGAACAAGATCGATACACTTGGCCATATAGAGCAAGTATGCAACAATTACAAGGCCAAAATGGCCAAGGAGTCAGCGACTAAGGCAAAAAGGTAGCCTCTGAAACCGACGGGGATTAAGAGTGATCACCTTGGTTGAAGTGCACATGTCGAATATAATTTGATCAACAAACACAAAACGGCGAGATGGAGCAGGCGGCCACGACCTGACGACCGGCCGACCGGCGAGGGCGCGAGGCGGCGAGTCGGCGACCGAGGAGGGGCTGGGGTCCGGCGGAGCGCCGCACGCCCACACGAGGCACGACCGCACCGGCGCGCGGACGGCGGACGCGCCCAGCCGCAAGCCGCCAAACCCTAGCCTGCCTATAAACCACAAAAAACAACCCTCCAATTTAAACAGAGAATCCATCCAAAACCACGCATGCGAACTGCCACTCAACGATCCGGAGCACCTTATCAAACCATATGAAATACAAACTCAAACATATTAAGATCAGGACCGGACCATAGTGCTGGTAAACAAGGAAAAATTGCGCGAACCCCAAGAGGAAGGGGGCTCAAATACTAAACTATAGTTATAACTTTTGTACTATTATGAATAATATAAAATCGACTTACGTGAACAATTTCACATGATGAGCCAATATATCAATCACTTCGACATCCAAATTGCTACTCCCTCTGTCTTTTAATATAAGATGTTTTAGGTGGTACACATGTTGTTTATATGCACACTAAAATGAGTGAACATATAAATTAAAATGTGTCTACATACATTTGTGTGCATGTGAATGTGGATAAAAGCTAAAACATCTTATATTAAAAAATGGAGTAGTAGCTAATACATCGATCTAATACTCACGGAGGCGGAAGGCGCGAGACGGTGCGAGTATGAGACGTGGCTGACGGCCGGCTACGGCCGAGGACCCTTTCGCCGGGCGGGCGGAAGCGACGCTCGCGATCAGGTAGGGGCACAGGCCGGTGGGAGGAGGAAGAAGAAGGAATAGTACGTTTTACGGTATGTTCTCCAGTATCTATTCGGTGAGAGAAAATTTTGTACCCTAAAACGTTTTCGTGGGAACAGGAAATTACTTATTACGTGTTTTTCCGGTATCTACTAGCGATGCTCTCAACTGCATGCGGAGCCAGCCAGCAACTAAATCCAGAGTGAGCTACTACAGTATAGCTTATGCGGCGGCGCGGCGATAAGGATAAGGCGAGGCCAGCATGAGGGCTTTAACAGGCTTGAGCCTGCCCTGCGAAATTGTAATTTTTTTACTACTAGTAATCTTTCAGTTCCAAAGAGGCCCATTAGCTCCAGCCCAACTTACACACGCAGCTCATCCATCCAAACGCTAGCAGAGCAGGAGACGGAGTAGGCGGACACGACCTGGCGACCGGCCGACCGGCGAGGGCGCGAGGCGGTGAGCCGGCGACCGAGGAGGGGCTGGGGTCCGGCGAGCGCCGCACGCCCGCACGAGGCACGACCGCACCGGCGCGCGGACGGCGGACGCGCCCAGCCGCGAGCCGCCAAACCCTAGCCTGCCTGCGGAGGAGCTGAGAAGCACACATGTCAAGGTGGGGCTTTTGGTTTGCTTATTAAGGTGCAATGCTTCGAATTTGTGTTCATCATGTTGCTCTTAATAAACATGTTAAACACCACAAATCAACTCTCACTAGCTTTGCAAAGGAAGAATCAAAATATTGTTGAAGCCATGCGTTTGGTCTTGGATGTGAAAGAAAGTTTGCAAGGGATGAAGGACAATGGGTTGGATTCTTTATTCAGCCAAGCCAAGAGCTTTTGTGAGACACATGAGATTGAAGTGCCAAATATGGATGATCATGTTGGAGCTTTGGGTCAAACTGTTCGCACCACCAAGAACACGGCGACTCGACTCCACTATTATAAGGTTAGCATATTCAATGTTGCCATTGATGCAACTCTAGCTGAAATGAACCATCGATTCAATGAAGTTTCCACCGAGTTACTTGATTGTATGGCCTGTCTTAGTCCAGCAAACAACTTCTCAAAGTTTAATGTTGACAAACTTATTCGGCTTGCTGAAATTTATGCAGAGAACTTCACAGAAGCGGACAGGTTGTTACTAAGAATTGACCTCCCAAGATTTCTTATGAACATTAGGAGAAGTGAAGAATTTAATGGACATCAAAATCTGTCCACACTTGCTCAGTTGATGGTTCAAACAACAAAACACACATCTTTCGAATTGGTGTATCGTCTCATTGAGTTGGCTCTCATTCTTCCTGTGGCAACTGCATCAGTTGAATGCATATTTTCAGCATGAAGATTATTAAACAGATTTGCGCAATAAGGTGTCGATGAATGGCTAAATGATTTAATGGTGTGCTACTGTGAGAAAGAGATATTCAGAAACATTCATGACGATCAGATCATTACACAGTTTCAGAATTGAGAGATCGTAGAGGACATGTGCCGCGCGAGTATGATGTGATTTTTAGAGGTACATGTCTGTTTACTAGTTTTATTAGAGAGTTCACTTTGTCTTTTGTGGTATTTTGTATTAGTGTGTGATTTGTATGTTTTTAACCTGAAAATTTGTGGTATTCTGTCTTAAATAATTTTATGTCTTATATATTGGCTTATTTTCTATGGAAGTAGTCGTTTAGTATTCGTTTAGTTAGTCGTCGTCAACTTTCAGGCCCCTGCAAATAATTCTTGGACTGGCAGTTGGATCGAGATGAACCAGTCGGATCGGCACGAGAGGGCATGCTGTGCTCGGGGCCGCGTCACAGTCGAGTCACTCGCGCAGGCACACGCAAGTGGCCGATGGAGCCCCACCACGCGCGGCATCACCCGCCTTGCAGGCTCCGCCGCACCGGGTCAAACGACCCAGGCTCACTAGTCGTATTTACGACACCGCCACCTCCACCTCCACGTCCACTCCACGAGTCCACGGTTCTAGATTCTTTCGATCACAGAACAAAGATTAGCACGATGGCATGTTCAACGATGAAAGAGACGCTGGCATGGGCAGCCTCTCATCTTTTCTTGTGTGATGAAGCTAATCCATCGGTCGCTGTCGCGATGTTCTTCTTCTGGAAGCCGATGGTGTTGAGTGGACGGGGTAGGAAGCTTTGGTCGGCGAGCGAGCTTGATGGATTTCGCTGGCGGCTACTGAGACGACGTGACACGTACGTACTGTTACATGCGTCCTTCTCCTCTGGCTTCTTCTTTTCCAGGTCACTGCTTTCTTTTAACTCTCCCAAAGTTCCCGCATCAGACTTGAAAGAAAAAAATACATATGGCCTTACTGGTTCTTAAACATGCATGATCAAGACGATAAACTACTCTACTAGTAGAAGAAACCAAGTTCCCAAACGGCAGGAAACAGTGTTCTCGGAATGCCGCAAGTGTGCTCTCGCATCGCAGGCAGGGCGACATAGTCAGCGGCAGAAGAAGGAAGCAGACGTCCCAACCAAAAGCTTCACCTAATCCTCCTCTCCCTCCCCCCTAAGCATAAACAAATTGAGGAGCTCGCTCGATGACCTAATTAATCAACCAAGAATCTTATTCTTTGACAAATTCGTAGCCCTGTGGGCAAGATGGATTAATTCATCCGAAAAGATTGCGTTTGGAGTCTTCGCTTAGCATGCGCTGCAATGAGGGAGTGCCTGTGTTATGTGCCCTAGACCTGGGCTTTCATGCTCTGCTGTCGTTTGCTTTCGTTTTGTAATCTGAAAACTGGATGATGTAATGAGGCTGGTGTTTATCCCCTTTGATATATATAAAAAAAAATCAATATTTATGTCTCTGTTGCCCTCGACTATATTATGTGCGCTAATGGCATGGACCGTCAGCTAATTAAGGGCATATCCAGCAACCTTCCTATATTTTTCATCAATTGCTATTTTCCAATTCTGGTAAAAAAACCAGCTCCAACAGCCTTCCTATAAGTGGTCCCCACAAAAAAAGGAAGTTGAGCAAAACTTAGGCTCCAACTTTGCATATTTCACAAACCAAAGCCAAGTTACTGCAATTTTTAGGATGCCTCCTAAAATGGTCCACGTCATCCCATTTGTCTCAATGACGGGTGGGTCCAAAGCTGAGCAAACGAGATAGGCAGATAGCGCAACCACCACGCCGCCCGCAGGAGCAACCTCGCTGCCGACCGCTCGCGCAACCTCGCCGCCGTCTTCAGCCGCCGGAGAAACATTGTCGCCGCTGGCTCCCTCGTCCGCTCACTCCGCTTGCATCGTGGCCGACGAGCTCCGCCCGCATCGACGCTGCGACGTCGCCGCTCGCGAATTTCCCGCCGCACTGTCGGCGCCGTCGCCAGCTAGCTCGCCCACAGCTACTTCTCATGAGAAAGATGAGTATTGTCTGGCTGACAGATTGATCACACATGTCACTGTGATACACACATGATTTAGCAATCTAGCCAGCTTTTAGAGATGCTGGGAAAGCAAAAAAGATTTTGAATTGCTATACCGGCCCGATCTATCTCCTATCGCTAAACTCAGTTATGGCAATTCAAAGGCTGTTGGAGAAGCTTTAAGCTAAGCTATGTACTCCGTAGCTCCGATATCCGCGACCGAATAATACAACTTCCGGGGACGTCGAAAAACCGTGTGGCTTTGGACGATGGATTAGGTTAGGTGAGACGTACGTACATTGGTGATGAATGAAAATCTTGTTCGGTTGTGTCGTACCTCAACGAAATAAGTATAGGATCGGTCGGTTGATGCACCGGCCGGCGGGTCGATCTTTCGTATCCAAGTATATAGTGAAGCCTATGGCAGTATGGCTTCTATACGCCGTGTGGTTGGGAGATTTATGTATGAGTGAGCATCTCAATCAGATTCTTCTTGCCTGCTTGCAGGTACTCCCTCCGTTCCATTTTAATTGACTTACATATATCTAGATATGGATGTATGTAATACTAAAATGTATCTAGATGCATCCATATGTAGATATATGTGAGTCAATTAAAATGGAAATGAGGACCTTATCCGTACGAAACAAACTTCCCGCGAGTCGTCGTCACGAGCAATCATTGAGCCAGAGTGCCAGACATGCCCTCTCATGCTCCTCCGGGTAAAATAATACGCACTGACACTAGTGGACGGCATGGATATTGGGGCACTTTGTTAGGGGCATTTAAAAGATATATGTGAGTCAATTAAAATGGAAATGAGGACCTTATCCGTACGAAACAAACTTCCCGCGAGTCGTCGTCACGAGCAATCATTGAGCCAGAGTGCCAGACATGCCCTCTCATGCTCCTCCGGGTAAAATAATACGCACTGACACTAGTGGACGGCATGGATATTGGGGCACTTTGTTAGGGCATTTTTTTAAATGCCCCAAATTGTATATAAAAGAGGGCATTTGATCAAAGTGCCCTAAAAACTTAACTTATAGGGGTATTTTTCCGAAATGCCCCAATATGTATGGGCTTTTAAGGGCACTTTGATAAAGTGCCTCAATATGTAGGGTTTTTTGGGGCATTTATCAAAGTGCCCCAAAAGATGGGGTCTTTAGGGGCATTTATCAAAGTGCCCCAAAAGATGGGGTCTTTAGGGGCATTTATCAAGGAAATAAATCTGCACCGTGTAAATTCCAAGGAAAAAAAAATCCGGGGGCCCACCAGTCTGATAACGAGGAGAGAAAGGGGTCCACTACTCACGGACACGAGTACACGACTCTCTCCTTCATTCCCTTTCTCTTTCTCTTCCTCTCGCGGTGCGCCGCCGCCGCCTGCCGCTCTAGCCGTCACCGGCCCTCTCCCGCCTCGCCATACACCGGCACGGCCGTGACCCTTTCTCCGCCGTATATTCCCCGCCGCCTTGACGCCTCCCCGCTCGCGAGCGCGTGCCCGCGGCTAACCCTATCCTTGGGTTTGGCTCGGTCGCCAGCGCAATTCTCGTTTCGCCGCCGGCATCGCCCGGCTGCCCCGGCCGTGTCCGGACGCCTCCACCGCCGCCATGGGTCGCAAGCCGACCGCCTCAGCGTGCTCTTCCGTCTCCCCAGGCTCGATTTGTTCCTCGAGATCTCCCGCGGCGCAACCCCAACCCTAGCTAGGGTTTCGGTCGTCCTGGATCCATCGATGGTGGATGCGAAGTGGTCGTGGAGGGACGGTGACCAAGAGACAAGGGCAACAACAACCTCCCTCTCCCCCCCTCCATTGCTCTCGCCGGAGCACCGCCGCCTCGCCGAGTCCAGAGGTACTCCTACTCCAAGCCCGGTTGGTTCTCCCTAGGGTTCGATTTGCGCCCGGATCGTTGGTCTGTAACCATTCATGGGGATTTTACTTCTAGCGCCTGGCGGCGCCGCGAAGCTGGGGAGCTTCTCGTGGAGGAGACGTGGCTGGAGGCGTTCGAGCTCTGCCAACTTCGTCGCCCACGAGCGGATGCACGGCAAGGTGCCCAATTGAGAATGTATTCACTGCACGCACGAACATGGTCGTCATTGTCATCTCTCGCTGATGCTACTTGTTTATCTTGAGGAGCTTGATTCTTATGTGATGATTCCTTGATTAGGATAGGATGTAAAACAATAGCAGATCTTAGAGGGAAATTAACTTTCTCCATCTTGTTTGTGTGTGTCTGCTCATGTTCTCGGAGATTTATTTTATTAACCTTTCAGATTTTTATGTGAACAATGCGCTGTGCTGAGTTCTCATGATAACAAGTCCCATTTTTTCAGCTACTCCATTGTCTGTGATCTGAGCAACAACGACTCTAGCGCCTCCCCAGGTACAGTCATCCCTCTGATATTCTTATTTGATACCTGTATTACACATGAAGTAAAGCATCACATGTCTAATGCCACTGTTTTCTCATGCAGAATCAAGGGCATTGTAAATTCAAAGGCAAGATATGGAAGACAGTGAAATGTTCTTTTTGTATGAAGTTTAATCTAGAGCAAGGCACGAATACCGAGCACATTTTCTTTTTCTTGCATATCTGTTGTGTTTCTTATACTATCAAATTTTAATCGTACAGCCTCTCAGCATCTTGTGCCGCTCGTTGCGAGACATTGATACCTACACAACAGGATTTCCTCTAGGTTGTTGTTCGAATGCCAGATGATCCCATATGTCAAGCAATACTGCAAAATCTAGAAGAACCGTTGATCTGCACAAGGTTGGCTGTAGGCTTATACCTCCACTTTTCTCTATTTATTTTCTGTTCCTGATGTGCCCTTTTATCACTGGTACTTTGTGTTCTGCTAGCATGTAGGAGCAGTCACAGTATTTGATTACGCTACATTCCTCTTTGTTTTGGTCTTTCTACTGTTGATCTTGTTGTCAAGACTTGTAGTTATTCTCACTTTCCCCCCTTTATTTGCAGTGTTAAATATCTGTCAGAGGATGTAATCTGGTGGTTAATAGTACCTCCTATTGGTGTTGTTTTTCATTTCAAAACACAGAAGTCACATTAATCTTACTTTGATATCCTTCAGGTGGCTACAATAGCAACGGTCTTTTCATACAACTCCTTCAGGTGGTGCAGCTGTTGCCGACGGGACGGCAGTGGTGCCGCCACCCTAACCTCGGCGACAACTCCTACAACTACTTCCTCTACTACACCTACTGCAGCTCCTCCATGCCCTGCCTCGTCTACAACTTCTCATAGTGAGTTATCTGCTGTGACCGACTAGTTAGCCGATGAACTACTGGTCTATGATACTTAGAACTAGCTGATGGTTGTGGTGATAATGTGCTGCTAATAACGCCTCAATTTAGATGATTTGCTCATCCCTGGCATGTGTGGCTTAGTAAAAACTAAACTCTCACGAAACTGAACCTATACTACACTGTTAATTGAAGAAATGCTCAGCTTCGTGCTACTGAATCTGTTAATTGATTTAGAGAGGAATTCTAGATGATTTACACATCTAGATGGTGTTGTGGATGCTTGCCACGAATAATTAGATGATTAGATGTCCTAAAAGTGCAAAATTAAATCCTATGCACTGCCTACTTAATTCAGAATTTGTATTGGGTGTTTGCTTGCTTGTTTGGGTGATTTCATGGTTTACTCATCTAGTAGTAATAACTACAATCTGGAATTTATTTTAGATGCATTACCAGATGATTTACTCATCTAGTAGTTGCTTTAATTAGTACTTTAGCTTGATGGCTTAGATTTCTTGATGGCTTAGCATGTTCTTGTGCTGTAGATAATTATAGGATGTGTTTTTGGACAAATTGGAGTGATTTAAGGTTCCTGGACAGATCCAATTTTCTGTCCAGCAACAGATGGTGTGTCAAGCAATTTCTAATAGATGCTTATTCAGTTTGTATTGTCTGATGTAGAAATAGCTTTCCACGAGGCATGGCCTGAAATTTAAAATTATTATTCCTCTTGATTTTGCAGTAAATATACCTATCATGTAGAGATCTTTTTTCCTTTCGAATTTGGGAGCAGTATATGCTGTTTGAGAATATCTATCTTTTGGAGATTTGTTTGTTCTTCTACTTGTATTCTCACTGCAATTAATGTTTCATAATTAATGGGGTATAAACACCCTTTGGTATTACCCTAACTATTTGTTGGTCTGATTCTATAAGTTAGTTGCTCTAATAGGAATCCTAATCTTCAACAAATTTAGAAGCTTCATGGTCCCTTGATCAAATATACTGGAGCACCGGCCAAACCTAACATGTATTTCTTCTTTCTCTCATCTCATGTCGAGTAGAACACCCAGTATTAGAATCAAGCTTGTGTTTAATTAAGTGGAGCACCGGTTTAATTAAAACCTGGCTTCATGTCTGATGTACCACTGTACCAGTGCTACGTGAAGCAACCGTACCAATTGTCTTGAGGTTATTATTACCAGTGCTACGTGAAGCAACCGTACCAATGATCAGTAAGAAGTTTGTTTCTCTTTTGACGACATATGACTATTGCGGGTTCCGAATTTGTTGGATCTAGATGCAGTCCTGGAGCAGCACACTTGCAGTTTAATGGATGTGGAGGAATGATGCCTGCTAGAGCTAGCACCAGCACACAACAAAAAGTAATTTTCTAATTGTGATCATCTGTACTCTTGTAAATTACATGGATAATATTGTTTTGTTCATTTGATATGATATTTACCACTACACTGTTGTAGTGCAATGTTGTTGAACTTGAAATTTAGCCCATTATATTTTGTGTTGCCTTGCTTAGATATTTTTCATTCATTAATAACTTAAATATATTTTATTCATAAATCTCCATTAACAGTATAAGCATCATTCATTGTTTCTCAAGAAGCTTCTGAAGATAGCAGTTTCCATGAGCATTACAGCAGTATAAGCATCATTCTTTGCTTAGAAACTGAGATGATTAAATGTATGCAGGGATCCCTGAATCAGTTTTCATGTCACATCCTTTCATATCTCTGTTATACTCCAACCATTTCTAGTTTTCTTCTGTTTCTGTATTCTTTTTTAAGTTGTGATTTGTGAGTGCCTATAGGGGTTTATGTCCCAGAATATGCCATCAATGGATGTCTCGTGGGGAATAAAGAATAAACACTACATACGGCCGTGAAACTACCAGAGGGGAACTCCCTGCTTTCAGTTTGATGCAGAACATTTGCTGCATGACTAATTTGTACTAATGAAAGTTTACCTTATCTAGATGTTGCAAAATATTGCAAGTTTGATTATATCTCAGAATGGCAGTAGTACATGTCCCTGTAATCTACATGTTCCAGATTTTATCATGCTGAACTGGCAGTCGGCTACATGTAGCATTGTCTATTTTGGATCTGTAATCTGATTGCAGATCTTACATGTCCATGTAACACTTGACTGCAGATCTTACAGTCTGTTTCAATGATTTCCTGTTTTGATTGTATCTGTGATGAATTTTGAATTTTGTGTATTATTATAATATAAATCTGGAGAATTTTGAAACAATGCCTCAAAAATACATTAGGGTACTTATAAAATGTTTGCCCTAGTAAGTTTTTAGGGCACTTCTCCAAAGTGCCCCGAAAAGTTTTGGGGGCATTTTGATTAAGTGCCCTAATAAGTTTTCGGGGTAGTTTTTTATAATGCCCTAAAAACTTTTTCGGGGCACTTTTGAGAAGTGCCCTAATAAGTTTTAGGGGTAGTTTCTTAAAATGCCCTAAAATCTATTCGGGGCACTTTGGAGAAGTGCCCTAAAAGGTGTAACCTTACACCTTTTAGGGCATTTTTTCAAAGTGCCCTAAATACTTTTCCAATCACCAGTATATTGGGCACTTTAAAAAGTGCCCTAATAAGTTTCTAGGGCACTTATTTGACTTTTCGGGGCACTTTGAAGTGCCCTTAAATCCTTACCGTGACGTAGTGTGACGCTCGATCCCTTCACAAGTTGCACTGAAGGGCCATGTCTAAACAAGGGCTGTGTACTCGGCGCTGTGCCGAGTGGCTCCATCGATTATTCACACTGCACATCGGCATCGCACTACCGAGAGCGAGGCACTTTGTGCTAGCTGGCCGGCCAGGAAATCTCTCTCTTGGGAAATCTCTTCAACGGGCGAAATGAGGATGCGGGGCCCTAGGCCGGAAAGGCCGCGCGGCTGTTTGGAGCGGGCGCTAGAGGCTCGTAGCCAGCGGACAAGCTTGATGGTGTTTACCACTACGCACCACTAATAAAGCTGTGCTATCTAGCTCGGACTAAACAACGCGATCGCCGCCCTAATCTAGTTGCCTTGGTGGACTACGGCGTCTATGCTGACCACTAATTATTCTCTTTCACATTTATGTATGTTTGAGTGTAGAAAGTTGATCCTGCGTTAATTAACTTGGTCCAAAAGTTGTTCGGGAAAGATCGATGGAGAAAGAAAGTGTAGTTACGGTCTTTACTTTCTACTAGTTCCTTTTCGTATACGGCGGCATTAGGAGGAGTACTCATTAACGCTTACCGGTGACGCCACTGTGAGCTTTGTTTGATTTTGGTGGCAAGGTATATAGCGACCCGTGACTCCGAACCCATGACTTGGATAGAACGCCGGCGGCGTCCACACCTTGAGATCGAGCCACGCCGTCCGTGCCATCGTGTATGAGCTCTACATCTCCAGGCTAACGTGATTGGTGGCGTGTTTCTCAAAGATCGCCGTCGATCATCGCCCCCCGGCCGGCGGCGGCCAGTCGGTTGGATCGGATAAGAAGAATTGGCTTATCGTCAGTCCGTTGTGCCGCCGCTCGCTTTCTGTTCTCGCCGTGTTGTTGGGAAGCTACGAGGTGGCGATGATCACGTGGAGTGGTCGCGTCCGGTGCTTATCTTGATCGTTTCGTCGCACGCGACGCCACGCGGCCGCGGAATCATTGTGTGCGTGATGCAGATGGAGTACGATCGATGTTGCGCGACGTTTCGGACTTGTTCAGTTCGCTGATGAAGCGGTCGAGATCGCATGGTTTATTTGCGTTACTTAGGCCCATGTAAGATACAAGACAGAGTTCATCAAGTCTGGCCCATCATGATCGCATCGGATAGGCGTCATATTCTTCTTCCTCTCCGACAGCCAGTTGGGTCGGCCCATTTAATCGAGCGCAGAAGGAATCGAACATGGGCGAAACGGTGCTAACCTGTGCAGCGCGCGCAGAATAGGAATTGCCCACAAGATGCGCTCTGAACCGGGCAAAAGAAACGTGGTGCGCATTGAACGCTAGCTACCGGGAACCTTGTCACCGGGCAAGAAGATGGCACGCCTGAGTGCGGCGCCAAGAAGCTCGGCGTCCACGGGAGGAGATCGCGTCCGGGAAGGTCGAGAAGAGGAGGAGCAACCACGCAGAGGGTCTCCGATCCACAAAGCAAGCGGGCTTGCGTTCCTTGTTCACGGTCATGATGGGCCACTTCTCTGAGAACATGGCACTACCCAGTACTCACTGCAGTTTTTTTCCACTAACTACTGAGTACATTCTGCAATGCTGCACAGATCCATTCATCCATCGGCGAAAACTCTTATGTAAACTACTTGTAAATTGTACCCATGCATGCAGGAGATACCGCCGCCATTTTCCAAGACCATCTCGGACCTGGCGGGCTCCAATGTGTACCTGGACTCCTAGAGGACACCTTCGGGCTCCGGTGGCGGGTGCGCCCGTGCTGCTTGCGCGACTGTCGCTTCACTCGGCCACGGTGGAAGAACTTCGTGCTGGACCACGCCGTCGCCGTCGGCGAGTTCCTGGTGTTCAGGCAGATCGCCAGATCGGTCTTCGCCGTACAGATTTTCACGAAAACGGCATGATAGAGATTATATTTGTGTGAGAGGAACAAGGGGCAGAGCCGGAAGAGGAAGCCCCTGGGGAAGACGAGATCGATCGGCGATGGTACGGTGAGAGAAAGAAAGAACAGCAACGTGGGTAAAGATGAACGCAGTAAGAAGAAATAGCGTACTGATTTGTTATCTGTTGGATGAAGATCTAGAAAATTTCGGGGATGCATACAGTGAAACTGAGAAATGTGAGGCGTCTAGTTTTCTGACAGGTGCAGAATTGAGAACACCTTTGGCCATAATAGATCGTGACGAAGAGATCACGGTCACGGGTGATATATTCTGACGGCTGATGCATAAGAATTCGAAACCGATTTCTGTAATATAAACCGGAAGCATTTTTTGTGGAAATGGGTTCGGAACATCTCGTTGTTGCCCACAGACAAACTTCAGGTTTCACTTGTGCTGACATGTGGTCAGGGAATTGGGACACTTCAGTAGGAGTTTGCCTGGAAAGTAAAGAGATGATTGATATACCGGTACCAAGTATTGATGCTGCTAATGATCCAGTGCATGTTATCGACATGGATATATCACCCGGTAATGAGTTATTAGCATTTAGAGGTGACAAATCTTCTACTGATACTGATGCAGAAGTGCCTTCTAGTGAACTCGTCGACACTTTTCACAAGGATGGAGATAAGAACCAGGCGATAGCCTAGTGGCAAGGGTTGATGTGACGCATCCCTCTGACCCGAGTTCGACCCCTTGGGGGGAGAATTTCGGGAATTCTCACCAAGGTGGATTTCTACTATATATCAATGCCACCTTGGTGAGAATTGGATTTCTACTATATATCAATGCCACCAAAGGTGAGTCGTGGTAGTTTTTTTTTTTTTGAATTCTTTGTCCCCACCTGGTCCTGGTGGCAACCAAACCCAAGTTGTTCAAAAAGAAGGTTAGTACATCTTCTTAATTAAAGTTTTGTTGTGGATAAGATATGTTCTCTAACTTAGGATTATTGGGCAGCCTTTCATATTTAGGATGCTCTTGTCCCGGAACATTTGAATTTGACTTGGACATTCCTGTGTTCAAGATAGGCATGGTTTTCTCTAATGTGAAGGAGCTCAAACAAGCTCTTGCTTCTTACACTGTCAGGAACATATTGAAAATAACAAAAACCAGAAATACATCAATTTTTTTAATGCACAATGTGTTGAAAATTTTCCTTGGAAGCTCAGGGGATCAGCAGACAGCAGAACACACAGTTTTCTGATCAAAAGTTATGTTGGATAGCACACTTGCACGAAAAAGTGGAATGTAAAGGCATTTGACAACTCCTTTTCTTACTCTTTGGAGGCATTTAGAGATGATGAGAAGATGAGTTTGAAGTCATTTGCAACTAAGGTGAGGAAATAATTCAATATGGTTATTGACAGGTGGAAGTGAGGGAGAGCAAGGAGATCTGCACTGAACATAATTCATGGTGATAAAGAGGCTCATTGTTCACAGCTATGGGATTTTGGGTAGGAGCTTAGAAGAACAAATCCAGGTAGCAGGTTTTTCCTGTCCACACAAAAGATAAAAGAACAAACTAATGCACAGCCAAAAGAGCATTTCAATACACTTTACTTTTCACTTGATGCATGCAAAATGGGATTTCGAAGATGGTGTAGGCCAATAATATGCATTGATGTTTGTCACATCAAAACTAGATTCAAAGGAAATTTTCTTTGTGCAATAGGTATTGACCCAATGATTACATTTTCCCTATTGCCATGGGACTAGTGGAAGTGGAGTCAATTTCTAATTGGGAGTGGTTTGTGAGCACACCTATTTTCCCAGACCCACAACTTGCAGTTGCATAAGTTACCACCTTATTAGGAGAACATAATTCAACAATTAATTCATGACATCACCATCTTATTTTTCTTTGGACTTTCTCATCGTTGATTGTTGTTCACTTATGTTAGGTGGTATTACAAGAGAGGATTAAGCTACACGAAAAGTTTGTTGAGAAGGAATATGAAAAGATATTCGGACATATTTGAAAGCTCACGAAAATTGTTTGAATATGATGGTTGATTGAGACATGAGTTGCACTTGCGCGTTAACTAGTAGTCAATATTAGAGAGCTTGGACCTCATCCCCTTTCTCCATCTACAGTAGTCAAAGGGCGATTTCTTGGGCGACCGCGCGTGTGCCAGCTCGCCGCCGGCGATCCGTGCGATTCCTCGCCCTCCGGCGGCCGCCTCGGCGGCGGGAGGACGGGGGATCCACGGATCCCGGTGTGTACATAGCCTAGGTGTGCGTGGTGGTGTGTTAGCCGGTGGCGCTGAGGCGGAAGCGGCGGTGCCGGAGTGGCTTTTGGTGGCGGCGGTCTTCCCCTCCGTTGGTGCGGCTCCGGTGGAGCTTCGCCGCGGATCTGCTGCACCGCCCTCGTTCGCGGCTCCTCGGAGTGCTCGAGAGGGTCCCCCTTCGCCGGAGTTCGAGATGGCGGATCCGGCGGTTGACGCTTTTGAAGGAGCGGTTGCAGGTGGCCAGGTTGGTGTTGCTGTTCTTCGTGCAGGGTGGAGGTGCTTCGGCACCGAGGGGCGTCGTCTTCCCAGTCGCGCAGGGGGGCCTCCCAGTCCAAGGTTATGGAGGTCGTGCGGCGGGTTTCGCCGGCGCAACGTCCAGCTCGAAGACGACGATGCCAGAGCTCAGGAGGACCTCGTTGTAATTTTCTTTGTTTCCTGGGCTTTTCTGTAAGAAGTCTGGCTGCTGTAACTGTGACTTCCTCGCAAAAAAAAAACTAGTAGTCAATAAAACGCGTGTTTTCGCACAAAACAAACCTCGGCAAAACACAAAATTTGTACTGGATTTGAAGGACTTACCGATCTGGTCGCTGCAGAGCAAAGCGCGGCCCATCTGATGAAATCCATCTATAAGGTCTGGGCCGGCGCAACAGATAGATCTGTAACGAATCTGGGCCGATTGCTACATTTTACCAGGCTACCGATTACAGAACAATGCAAATGGCCCTTGCGATCCACTGATGCCTCTGGCGAGCAGTCAGCCAAACCCATTTCCATTCTCTTTTCTTCTGAAACTGGTTAGTATTCTAGAGGATTGGTTTCTTTCTCCACGACGATTTTGGCGGGGAATATTGGATCCAACCGAGCCAGATTGCATCATAATTACCAGTAGTTTAACACTATCTCGGAGGAAAGTGGAGGTGACAAGTAGCAGCTAGCCCGTCGGCCATTGCGAGCATAAAGAGTTTTTTGGCCATCCCTCGGAGAGAAATCCAGCCAGCGAGCGATCTCAGGTGAGATTTCATTCCTTCGAGTGCTTCCGGGGTGCTAAAAAGGAGTCCCGGATTTGATGCCTGTTTGATGCACTGCGTGGTTCAAATTTCCTTGTAAACTGAAAGCCATTGCCGTGGTGGAGTTTCCAGTAGTCGACCGTGGATTCTACATGCATGTGGAGCGATACGGCCTTCTCTCACGGCCGGACTAGAGCAAGGGAGATATCGAAGAAGAACACTGTAATCTTGTGATCGATTCCGTTCAGGTGTAAAACCTATCATGAAAAGGACGATCCGAGCTAACCTAGGTACGCGCGCAACTGGTTTATCGTTAATTAAAGAAAGAGCTGATTTGGAAGAGGTCCTCCTGGCTACATTCGTCGAAGCATCCATTGGTGTTGTTAGTACACAACCGGAATTCAGAACTTGCTTTAACCTGCATTAGCAGTTCTCAATCGTCCTTTCAGGAGTCCACTTGATCATCAGTTCACGTGATTTTGCAGCTAACTGTTTACTTAAACTACTAAAATTATACCGCAGCTTCAGATGTTTAGTTAGCCTTCTGAGGCTTTATCTGCTGCTTCAGTTCATCTTCACTCAAAATAAAAGTTCATCTTCACTCAACGATATTTGTGTGTGTTGAGTTTCAGGTTTTCTTGTCAGGGTTTTTCCGTCTTGGTGTCTCCAACCGGCAAATGTCGACACTTCTCAAAAGGAATTTTGCAGACAGCAATGCGAGAGGCATCTAACACTAGTCCAGTACCGCAGGAAAAAAGGTTCAGGTTCCCTCTCCTCCCCGCTATTGATGTATGAAGTACTCCGTATTTATGCATCCGGCTGGCAAGAAATTCTGTCGCGGAATCTCCAATTTACGCGCCAGAGGCTGCTAGCGATCGATGGCCGCCCGGAAACACCCACGTAGCTTCGTGTTTCTGCCACGAGTATGTACTGCACTCGGATACCAGATTCTGCGTAGATGCCAGTGGCCTTCTTTTCGGCTGCGATCATCGAAAATTTAGCTCCGTGTATGTGCAGTTCACGGCTACATGTTCTCCTGTCTAGAGAATACCGCCATGAATGAAGCCTACGGTCGAAAACTGTTAGTTGCACCTGACCTGAGCACCAGTGCTCTCGTTTTTTCAAAAACTGGAAAACGGTATATATTTCTAGGTATCAAAAAATACTGATAAAAATGCAACTACATGGGAGCATATATTCCATCCCTGGCCCACAATGCTTGCCCCCTAGTGCAACATCCGATCCGAGGGGTGGGTACTCATCAACCATAAATGGAATGAATAGCATTACCTAATTAAGCCTGAACCAAGCTACCGCGTTGAGTTCTTTCCGCTTCAGGAAATATAAAGAAGTGTGTACCTACGGAAATTCAAAAATTTGCACGTCTTGACTTGGCAGCTCCCCCTCATTATTTTCGCTCAGTTGGAATTTCACTAGAAAAATGGAGTGAGATGTTTTGGATCCCGTGATCTTCGGAGCTGGAACAAAAAAAATGAATGATCATATTTTGAAGTTTTTTTGCAGCAGTTTCACATATGCACCTAGAAGTGATTTACATACCTGTTAAATTTCATTTTTGAATCCCCGCAAAAAAAAACCATTTTTGAATATTTTTATATATGAGCTGCACAAAATAAAAAGAACATGTGGATCTATGACACCACATCCATTATATTCATATATATTCACCTATATGAGCTGCACACAAAAAAATTGTATTTCTGCGGAAATAGATGATTCTGACACTTACAACGTGTTTTTCATATTATTTTTTGAAAACGGGCCCTATTTTAGTTTTCCTCTTCAGAAATTGCCATTTAATCAAGAGAATACAAGTTTGAGGGTGGGGCAAGGCCTTCTACTTGCTTGGCCACCACTACGCTCCACCCTTGATTGCACATGACATGATCGTCAACTAGGACGTGGTTCTTGACTTTGTTGCAACTTTGGTAACTTTGTTTTAGCTAAAATCTTCTTAATTTATTCTTCGTTGAAAGGCATTAAGTGGGCTTATAATCAACGTTGAGCTGAGCGTGGGGGCTATATGCTCCCACTGATGCATATAAATCCCATATAATCACAGCAAACAATAGTTGAATTTGCAAAATAAAATTCCCACTCATCTTTTTCAGTCGGCAGTGTTCAGATAGTGTAGGAAAAATATTGAAACATGAAGATTGCTTTCAAAACAATATAAACTTAAGTGTGAAGTATACTACGTCCCTGGTCGGATCAAAACAAAACAATATAAACTAGGTATCAAAAATAAAAAATGCACCTACATGGGAGCATATATGTTCCATCCCTAGTGAACATCCGATTCGGGGTGAGTAATCATCAACCATAAATGGAATAAGTAGCATTACCTAATTAAGCCCTCACCAAGCTACCGCGGTGAGTTCTTTCACGCTTCAGGAAAAATAGAGAAGTGTTTTCGTACGAAAATTCAAAAAATTGCACCTCTTGACTTGGCAGCTCGCCCTTATTCTTTTCACTCTGTTGGAACTTCACGAGAAAAATGGAGTGAGATGTTTTGGATCCCGGACGTGGTCCTTGGAGCCATAAAGAATGAATATATTCACAGCAGTTTCACATATGCATCTAGAAGTGATTTACATACCTGTAATATTTTTTTGAATATTTTTATATATGAGCTGCACAAAATAAAACAGCATGTGGATCTATGACACACTGAATTCATTATATTCCTATATATTCAATATATGAGCTGCACACAAAAAAAGAATATGTATTTCTGCAGAAATAGATGATTTTGACACTTACAACGTGTTTTCTGTTTTTTTTTGGAAAATGGGCCCTATTTTAGTTTTCCTCTTCATAAATTGCCATTTAATCAAGAGAATACAAGTTTGAGGGTGGGCAAGGCCTTCTACTTGCTTGGCCACCAACCACTATGCTCCACCCCTGAGTGCACATGGCATGATCGTCGACTAGGACGTGGTTCTTGACTTTGGTTGCAACTTTGGTAACTTTGCTGCAGCTAAAATCTTGTTAATTTAATCTTGGTTGAAAGGCATTCAGTGGGCTCATAATCGACGTTGAGGTGAGCGTGGGGGCTATATGCTCCCACTGATGCATATAAATCCCATATATTCACAGCAAATAATAGTTGAATTTGCAAAAGAAAATGAACACTCAACTTTTTCAGTCGGTAGTGTTCAGAAAGTTTAGCAAAAAAATTAAAACACGAAGGTTGCTTTCAAGAAAAACTATAAACTTAAGGGTGAAGTATACTACGTCCTTGGTCGGATCAAAACAAAACAATGTAAACTAGGTATAAAAAAATACTGAAAAAAATATATGCAACTACATGGGAGCATTTTTTTTTTTTGAAAGGGATTACAGCTGCGTATTCAACAGAGAATACAAAGGAAGAACATAAATACACAGCAGTACGAACCAAAGACACCCAGCACAACAGCAGCTTCAGGGATCGCCGCTGAACCTCCGCGTCGCCTGAACAGAACCTTCATCGCCGAACACCGCCGGAGAAGAAAGCGCCAGGCCGCCGCGAACCCCGGGAAGGGAAACACCCCACTCATGTAGACGACCGCATGTGCCGTCCGCCGCAAGCGACGGAGCTGAAGAACGCTTAACGTGCACGGCCATGGCGCCTCCTCCCCGCAGCCACCCCTCTTCCAACGAACCCTGCACTGAGCACCATCGCGGCTCGCCGGAGTCCCCGCCGCTAGCAAGTCTTGCACACACCTTCTCCCCTCGCAACCACGGCCGGCCAGAGAAGGAGGAAGAACATACCAGGTCGAAGCAGAGCACGCCGCCAGAAGTGCTTCTCCCCAAGCCACCACGGCCGGCAGAAGAGACCTGAGCGCCGCACCAAAAGCCAGCGGAGACCACCAGAATCCCAGAACAACTTCTCCTGTACAGGCGACGAAGGCAGCTAGCCCGAAGCACCAGCTCCCCGCACCGCCGCAGCACCCCCAGCACCTCCTCGATGTGGCCAGGAAGAACCACACCAAGACGAAGAAGAGGGCGAGGGACCAAAACTCCACAAGACGGCCATCGCCTCCGCCACGACGGCCATCCTCCGAGCACCAAAACTCACCAGATCCGAAGATCCGGGAGGACACCACGCCGTCCACCCGCTGTCGCTGGCCAGGGAGAGGAGGAACGGCCACCTTATTCCACCACAACAGCGACGAACCCCCCTCTGGATCGACGCTGCGGGAACCTAAAACTACCTTATCTACACGCCAGACGACGAGAAACGGGTTCCCGACCTCCTCCAGCCGCCGAAGCGAGCGGAGAAGGCCAGGATCCACGCCCTCGCCGCCGGCGGAAGGGGAACTGGGACGCCTCTCCCTTTTCGCCTCTGCGGGAACTGAAGAGGGAGGAGGAAGAGACGGAGTAAATTACATGGGAGCATATATGTTCCACCCCTGGCCCACAATGCTTGCTCCCCTAGTGCAACATCCGATCCGGGGTGAGTAATCATCAACCATAAATGGAATAAGTAGCATTACCTAATTAAGCCTGCACCAAGCAACCGTGGTGAGTTCTTTCACGCTAGCTTCAGGAAAAATAAATAAATAAGTGTTTGCGTACGAAAATTCCAACAATTGCACGTCTTGACTTGGCAGCTCCCCCTCATTCTTTTCGCTCTATTGGAACTTCACGAGAAAAATGGAGTGAGGTGTTTTGGATCCCGGATGGGATCATTGGAGCCAAAAAAAAAATGAATCATCATATTTTGAAGTTTTTTTTTGCAGCAGTTTCACATATGCATGTTGAAGTGATTTACATACCTGTAAACTTTCATTTTTGAATATTTTTATATATGAGCTGCACAAAATAAAAGAACATGTGGATCTATGACACACTGCATTTATTATATTCAATATATGAGCTGCACTTAAAAAAAGAACATGTATTTCTGTGGAAATAGATGATTTTTGACACTTACAACGTGTTTTTTGTTTTTGTTTTTTGAAAACGGGCCCTATTTCAGTTATCATCTTCATAAATTGCCATTTAATCAAGAGAATACTTGCTTGGCCACAACTATGCTCCACCCCTGATTGCACATGACATGATCGTCAACTAGGACGTGGTTCATGACTTTGGTTGCAACTTTGGAAACTTTGTTGTAGCTAAAATCTTCTTAATTTATTCTTGGTTGAAAGGCATTCAGTGGGCTTATAATCGACGTTGAACTGAGCGTGGGGGCTATATGCTCCCACTTATGCATATAAATCCCATATATTCACAGCAAACAATAGTTGAATTTGCAAAAGAAAATGCCCACTCATCTTTTTCAGTCGGCAGTGTTCAGAAAGTTTAGGAAAAATTGAAGCACGAAGGTTGCTTTCAAAACAGTATAAACTTAAGCGTGAAGTACACTACGTCCCTGTCCGGATCAAAACAAAACAATATAAACTATGTATGAAAAAATACTGAAAAAATATGCAACTACATGGGAGCATATATGTTCCATTCCTTGCCCACAATGCTTGCTCCTTTAGTGCAACATCCGATCCGAGGGTGCGTAATAATCAACCATAAATGGAATGACTAGCATTACCTAATTAAGCCTGAACCAAGCTACCGTGGTGAGATCTTTCACGCTTCAGGAAAATAAAGAAGTGTTTGCGTACGAAAATTCAATAACTTGCATGTCTTGACTTGGCAGCTCCCACTCATTCTTTTTGCTCTATTTTTTTAGATAAAGGACTTTATTACTCAAAAAGTTTAATCATTACACCCGGCCTCTGCATCAACAAAATGCACACAGCCGCAATCTAACAGAGAAAGTAAAAAGTTGTGCAACAATAGACGCATTACAACCAACAAGATAATGTAAAACGCCTATGTCATGGCTAAACTCGACGGCCTATGGAGGTCCAATGCGACGATCAAGCGGCCACCCATGTTGTGAGAAAATGTCCCTTGCGACCTTCTCCAGACGTGCACACGCCTCCGTAAAGAGGTCTCGATGTCCCACACGTTGTAAGGTGGACCACATACGGAGAATACTGTGCAACGGTAGAGTACCTGCATATGAGAAACATTTTTATCATTGAAAACCTTGTCATTTCTACTAAGCCAAAGCGACCATATAACAGCTATCGCTCCCACCCTAATAACCGTTCTAAGCCTTTTATCTATCCCATGTAGCCAGTTACCAAAAACATTGGCAACAGACTTGGGTGGATATAAGTTAGACGCTATTTGGATGGCTGACCATATAGAACGTGCGAAACTACACTCGAAGAATAAGTGTTTTATTGTCTCTTCATGTGGACAAAACATACACTTCGTACTTCCATGCCAATTTCGTTTAACAAGGTTATCCTTTGTTAGAATGACACCCCTACGAAGATACCACGTGAATACTTTAATCTTAAGTGGTATCTTCATTTGCCATATTTTTTTATTATCATCAACTGGCACATCGGAATGTACTAACGCCCTATACATGGAATCCACAGAGAATTTACCATTCTCACATAGATTCCAACGAAATTCATCGGGCCCTGTGTGAGTTGAACTGATCTCAACCGTGCCAGCAGGGCGTTCCAAGACGCTAGTCTTGGTCCAACAAATCTCGCCTGAACGTCACATTCGGAGGAGAGCATTGCATGACGGTGGCAATGGTATCTCCCTTATGACGAACAATATTGTATAGGGCTGGATATCGATCCCGGAGGGTGGTGTTGTCTAACCATTTGTCCTCCCAGAATCTAATCTCCGAGCCATCCTTAATATTAAATACCCCGAAGCGAAAGAAATGTTTCTTTGTCGCCATCAGTCCAGCCCAAAAGTGGGAATCACCAGGTTTCCAATATACCTGTGATACCGCCTTTGTGCCAATGTATTTTCTCTTAAGGAGTGTTTGCCATATCCCATCTTCAGTAAGCAGCTTAAAAAGCCATTTACCTAGGAGGGCTGAGTTCTTGACATCAAGGTCATGAATACCAAGCCCTCCCTGATCTTTAGGGCGACAAACAACATTCCATTTAGCCAGTCTGTACTTCTTCTTCTCACCATCTCCTTGCCAAAAGAATCTTGATCGGAAATAATCCAATTTATGCAAGATCCTTTTGGTATTTGGAAGAAGGAAATCATATACAGTACCATGTTTGTTAGTACCGAATTAATGAGAACCAATCTTCCACCAAGAGATAGCAATTTTCCTTTCCAACTAGATAGCCTAGCTTGTAGACGTTCTTCGACGTGTCTCCATTCCGCATTAGTCAGTTTCCGATAATGTATTGGTATCCAAGGTACATGATGGAAATTGACCCTGCTCGCAGCCAAAAATATCGGCATATTGAGCAGCTGCTTCTTGAGCCGCGCCAAAGCAAAACAATTCACTCTTATGGAAATTAATTTTCAATCCCGATAATTGCTCGAATGCTGATAGTATCAACTTCAGATTCGCAGCTTTATCTAGATCATGTTCCATAAAGAGGATTGTATCGTCTGCATATTGAAGAATAGATAAACCACCATCAACAAGATGTGGAACTACTCCTTCAATTTGGCCATCCCTTAGCTCGTTCAATCATGATCGTCAACATATCAGCCACTATATTAAATAGTATAGGCGATAGAGGATCACCTTGCCTTACCTTTTTTTGTCTGGAAGTAGCGGCCAACGTCATCATTGACTTTTATTGCCACACTACCTCCGGTAACAAAATTGTGGATCCAAGCACACCACTCCTCTGAGAACCCTTTCATTCTCAGAGTCTGTAGTAAGAACGGCCATTTGACTTTATCATAAGCTTTTTCAAAGTCAATTTTAAATATCACCCCATCAAGTTTTTTCGTGTGCATCTCATGTACGGTCTCGTGTAAAACCACAACACCGTCAAGGATATTCCTCCCTTGCATAAACGCAGTTTGGGTAGGTTTTACCACATGATCTGCCACCGAATTTAACCTGATGGTCGCTACTTTTGTAAAGATTTTGAAGCTAACATTCAGAAGGCAAATTGGCCGATACTGTTGTATCCTTTCGGCATTCTGAATCTTAGGCAACAAAACGATCTCCCCAAAATTAAGGCGAAATAACTCGAGGTGTCCGGCATGTAAGCAGCCAAATAACTCAAGCAAATCGGACTTGATGGTTTCCCAGAAATGCTGGTAGAACTCAGCCGGAAAACCATCGGTCCTGGCGCCTTATTATGCTCCATTTGGAAAACCGCTTGCTTACCTCCTCCATAGAGAAAGGTGCAGTAAGAAAGTTGTTTTCCTCAGGAGTTACTTGGGTAATATCATCTGTTCGAGACTCATCTAGAGTAAAGTTCCCTTCCTCGGGAGCCCCGAACAAACCTTTATAGTAGTTCGTGATATATTCCTTGAGCTGAACCTGTCCCTCGATCAAACCCTCATCCTGTAGGAGAGAATGAATACATTTCTTTCTATGTCTGCCATTAGCAACATTATGAAAGTACTTTGTATTCGAGTCCCCTTGTAGAATGAATTGAGCCTTAGATCTTTGGTACCATTTGAGCTCTTCCTTCCGCAACATACGACCCACCTGCTCATTCGAATGCCGTTTTAGGTCACTCTCATTTGCTGATAAGGGTCGTACTTCTGCTAGTTGATCAAGCTCATCAATAATGGAACACAGGCGCTCTTTTCTTTTTTAAGCATACCAGTTGTGTGTCTTGCCCACCCACGAAGGAATTTACGCAAATTGCGCATCTTATTATTCCACCGCTGGATAGCGCTATCACCCACAACCGGTTGAGACCATATCCTTTTAACCAAATCATCGAAACCATCCCGTAACAGCCAACCTAATTCGAATTTGAATTGGTGCTTCCCGGGCGATGTCAACGTTCCAGTAGATAGGAGTATGGGGGCATGATCCGAA
Source organism: Poa pratensis (assembly GCA_947311845.1). Taxonomy (NCBI): domain Eukaryota; kingdom Viridiplantae; phylum Streptophyta; class Magnoliopsida; order Poales; family Poaceae; genus Poa; species Poa pratensis. The sequence goes on along the minus strand of CAMZMU010000039.1, from coordinate 69,798,161 downwards.
AAAGCCTCTATACGTTCAAGTGCACGAACCGTTACTAATGGATATTTATCCTCCCAGCGGGAGTCCATCAGAACTCGGTCCAGCTTCTCGTACGTTGGCTCGGGAAGACTATTAGCCCAAGTGAATTGTCTTCCCGTCATATGAACCTCCTTAAGGACAAGCTATCGATGACAGCGTTGAACAAGGTGGCCAATGATTATCGAATCTACCCCTACTTTTCTCGTGTTGGTACCTCAGCATATTGAAATCCCCGCCTATAATGATAGGGTTTGGATCATCTTTGGCTAAGTTGACCAACTCTCTAAGAAAAGCAGCCTTATATTCTTCTTGAGCAGCCCATACACAGCAACTAAACTCCATATAAAATTGTCGGATTTGTTACGGATATGAAATTTAATGTGAAATTCACCATCCGAACGTCCCAACAACTCCAAGGTTTCCGTTTTGATGCCAAGTAACATGCCACCCGATCTACCCCGAGGGGGACAAGAATGCCAATCGAACTCCACACCACCTGAAAGGCGGTCTAGTAGAGTGCTCGGAAAATCTCGTCTACCCGTCTCGGAGATAGCCAAAAAATCCAACTTATAATCTCTCACATGATGTGCAATATTCAAATGTTTAGCCAAGTCGCCTAGACCTCTGCTATTTTCGAAAATGCCATTCATCGGGAAACTGTTGGGGATTTTGACTTAATCGCGCTTTTGCGCGCAGCTTTGTTCTTTTTGTTTTTGGCAGACTTGGATCTCCGGCCGATAGCATACAGGTCATCATAAGATCCCAGCTCAGCCTCATCCATGTCCACCTCGGTTATTTCAACTACAAGATGTGATAGAAGCTGTCCATCTATTGTGGCATGCGCATCATCATCATCTAAGGTTGAATGTACCGGCCTAGTCGAAACTGTATAAGAAACTCTACGACGGTCATACTCTACATGTTTCAAAACATTTGCCGATAACATGACTTCCTTTTCATTTCTATCTAAACTAACGCCTAACAACTTAGCAGATAAAGTAGACGATGGAAAGGAGAAAAATGATTTGGTGGGTTGGGACGTACCAGCAGGAGGAGTGGAGAAGGACTCAGCTTTGCGACGCATCGCCTTCGCCATACTATCCTCGTCCGTCGCTGAAGCCCCATCCCTACCAGTGAGGTGACGTGCGCTGCGCCTAGGAGTCGCCATAGGCAGCGACTGTACCCCCACTGGTGCGGCCACATTGGGAGAGGGCGGAGATGATGTAGCAGCCCTCTCAACCAGTGTGGTAGTCGTCGGAGCCGCAGGAGGAGACGGCGCCACTATGGAGGGGGACAAAGTTGTCGTAGAGTCCACCTCCAACGTGGCACGCCCTGGCGAGTCGAGGCCCGCGCCGATGCTCCTCATCGGACATCCCAGCAAGCCGACGAGCAGCTCCGTCGCAGCTCCCGGGCTATCCGTCGCGTAGGCGGTGGAAGACGTACGAGCGTCCCTGCTCGTTTTGCTCTATTGGAACTTCAGGAGAAAAATGGAGTGAGGTGTTTTGGATCCCAGTCAGGATCCTTGGAGCCGGAACAAAACAAAATGAATTATCATATTTTGAAGTTTTTTTTGCAGCAGTTTCACATATGCATCTAGAAGTTATTTACATAATGATATATATTCACATATATGACCTGCACACTAAAAAAAGAACACGTATTTCTGCGGAAATAGATGATCTGGCACACTTGGTTTCATTTTTTTTTTGAAAACGGGCTCTATTTTAGTTTTCGTCTTCATAAATTGCTATTTAATCGAGAGAATACAAGTTTGAGTGTGGGGCAAGGCCTTCTACTTGCTTGGCCACCAGTACGCTCCACCCCTGATTGCATAGGACATATTATCGACTAGGACGTGGTTCCTGACTTTGGTTGCCACTTTGGTAACTTTGTTGTAGCTAAAACCTTGTTTACTCTTGGTTGAAAGTCATTCAATGAGCTTATAATCGATGCATATGTCTCAAATATTCACAGCAAACAATAGTCGAGTTTGCAAAAGAAAATTCCCACTCATCTTTTTCAGGCGGCATTGTTCAGAAAATTTAGGAAAGAACTGAAACACGAGGTTGCTTTCACAAAAAAAAAAATACTTAAGCATGAAGTATATTACGTCCCTGGCCAAGCTGTAGTTGGCCCACTATGCCCAGATCGATGCTTGAGGCGACCAGATGCAGCTATCGGACGAGGTGTGACTGTGGTGTCCCCTCTACCATTGCCCCTTTGCGCTCGCTCAATCGTGGATGGATATCCTCGATCGAGTAGCCTTTGCAGCCGCAGCGAGCTAGAGTGGTCTCCCCCTGCACGATCGATCGGTCGATCATGAGCTTTTGTTAGGTAGCACAAAAACTTTCTCCAAATGGGAAGAGTCACAGTCAGCTCGTTGTTGACATGCCATTCTAGTTCTACTAGTAGCAGTCGCAATGATTAAAACTACTAGTCAAGGTGCGTCTTAAAAGCTCTATTTTTGGCCATTTTTACAGTACCTATTACAGTTTTACTACTACTAGCATAGGGCAGTGTAGTATAAATCTCATCCAACCGTTGGTTTCTGAGTGCTTTTCAGACTGCCGACATGAACATTGCAATGGCACGCAGTGACAAGATCAGAACAACAGGCTACATACATTGCAATGGCATGCATGTAGGAGAAGATGAATTAAGCTGCTGCTTTAGTTTTCCTTTCTTTAATTTTGCTAGCTTTGTTCGAGAATAATCTAGTTATATGCTTTGATAGGGGACATGAACATTACAACGTAGTTTTTTTTATTTCATGTAGAGGCCTGCAGCAATGCCATGCATGCATGACAGCGAAGCCTAAGCTAGATTTTCATATGAAAGAATAGTTAGGTAATAGGAGTATGTGGCTCTGAACAGCCATGCAAGACCTGTATGCATGCCTAATTGTCTAATGCCTATTTACTTAATTAGTCATGTCAACTCAAGCCCCCCTGGTAGCCAATGTCAGGAAGTGCTTAATTGCTTTATATGACATGATGGACAAATCAGGAGAGTGATCCAGGAGTTGCTTTGTACCTAACCATTTACAAGTTCTAATATAGTGCATAGACAATTAGATATTTTTTTACTGCGCGCGCTTTGGGCAGTGTCAAACTGACAATCACCAGCTGATGGCTGCACTGCAGCTGCAAGGTTTCAGTGGAATCGTACATCAGAAAACTCAAGGGCCAATCTGCTGCAAAAGGGGAAAAAGTCTGAAGAAGGCAACTGTCCGAAACATTATCCTGCACTTCAGTGCTTGCAAAGGCAGGAGAAGGGCACCAGCCAAAACTATTTCAAGGACAACACAAGTGAGGCAAGACCCATAACCATTTGACCGTTTTTTTTCTGTGACCGTCTCCTGGCTCATTGCCCATTCCTTGACCTTTGGATCAGAGAGGCAAAGTAGTAAGCCTTACAAGCACCAAGGAGTCAAATGCATGCAGCAAGATCAATCTAGCAAAATCTCAATAGGGGTATATATATTTCTTTTTCTGGAGGTGAAAGGATATATTTGTTTAAGATTTGTTCCTTCAAATACTACAACCAACTTGCCTATCCCATTGTGAGTCTCTGACTACCCAAAAGAGGCTTCAAAGTGCTGCATAATTTAAACAATCATCTCAGTGGCACTTCAAAAGGCAGGGGAGAGGGTGCAAGCCATGTGAAAGTGAGTGCACTGAGAATTGATGTGCCTTTTTTTTCTTTGTTACTAAAATGCATCTATTGGTTGTGTATGCCATCAAGATAAGGCAACCACAAAAATATAATTTTTCCTCCAAGCCATAACATGACTTTACACAATGGTAAGGCCTAGCTAAGGACATTGTAAATTGGGGGCACTATGCCCTAGCCCCACGTTAGGGGAAAGAATTCAGATACTGTTTACCTTGTCATTAGAGTACCACAGTTTGGCATATCTGAACAGAAATCTCCAATGATTAAGCTCCTCGTTGGCCTCACATTGTGGGCTTGCATGCCTCCCTTGTGTCTTTCTACTAACATAGCATCAAACTCAAGTGGTGGTATTAATTCCCTTGTGCAACAGAAAAGAGAAAAGGTGCTAGTATTCCAAACAGAGTCTTTTGAGTCACTACTCTACGAACATAAAAAGAAGAAGAAGCATGAACTTTATCCAGTTGAGAGGCCAGAGCCAGACAGTTGCTGCTATTTGATTGTTACTACTGGCTTTCAGTTACACTTTCACGTAGGGGTCAACACTAGCCGGTAAATTCAGAATCTGCTTCTCTGATCAGTACACTAGTATATATAATAGCACAATAATTGCCACAGAAACAACCTTATCATTGGAGACAACAGTTTGCCAATGCAAAGAAGGTACTGGATTTTACTGTAACATCAGGATAGGTTAGGATATGGATCCTCATCTCAAGCTTATCAAGTGCACAAGCACATGCACCACCAGCTAGGTAGTACTGGATATATTTCAGAAGTACTCGTCTAGGTACCTAGAAAAGCAGCCAGGCATGGGGTGCTTAATTTGAACACCTGTACCCTCAGGAGGCATCTTGTTTAGAGATTTTGCAAATAGTTTTCCCTTTTCTTACGGGAAAGTAAATTTGGAGCCATGGATATTGATGTCAAAGTCTGATTTGAAATGTGGAGCCAGGAGTATGAACTTTGTAAGACCGTTTAACCTCAACGCTAGACTGGTTTTAGATAGTGGTCTTGCATTTCGATGTTTTCAAACAATGTGGAGTAATGCATAGATTAGGCAATGTTAATACTTAAGAGTTTATGGCGTGCAAGATTTCATCAATAACTATGACCATATGCAAAATTAACAACACATTCCTCTTGTCTTATTTCTATTAATATTAAAGTTACCAATTTTTGCAGGTTTCCATTCCTAACACACACATTTTATCTGTATTATATTTTTTTAAACACAGAGGTACCTTTTTTCCATCGATCTAGAGTTCATTTTAATTGTCAGAAAACAATTTTGTATCTTGGAAGATACAAATCGTTCCAAATAACATGTTAAGGCCCGGAGGGTGATATAATCTGAGTTTCTCACAGAACAGGAAAAGGTATCGAGCGCGGGGAAGGATATAGAGTAAGGTTCTAGAAAAAAAAATCACCAATTATGTATGATACATATAAAAGAAGACAAAAAAATCTTTTACGGATTTAGTAACATTCCTAATATACATGGTTTTCTCCAAAGAAAAAAAGTAAAAAAAACAAACTATGAAACCACTTCCGAAAGCTGGACTAGAGTTTATATTAAAGGGTGTGACTAATTCTCAGTTAATTGAAAATTAAGTTAGTTCTCAGTCAGGCTACATCATCGATCTAGAGTTCATTTTAATAATCAGAAAACAATTTTGTTTCTTGGAAGATACAAATCATTCCAAATAACATGTTAAGGTCCAGAGGGTGATTTAGTATTCTAAGTTTCTCACATAAATGGAAAAGGTATCGAGCATGGGTAAGGATTTAGAGTAAGATTCGGATAAAAATCATAAACAAATAATTATGTATGATCCATACAAAATAAGACAAAAAATCGAGTTCACCTTGTCACTTTTGCACAATAAAATTCCTAATATCCATGGTTTTCTCCAAAGAAAAAGTGAAAAAACCCCAAACTACAAACCCACTTCCGAAAGTTGGACTAGAGTTTATACTAAAGGGTGTGACTAATTCTCAGTCCATTGAAAATTAAGTTAGTTCTCAGTCAAGTGACGTCATCAAATTTTAGTTGCAACTTATGTCCATCACGAATCACGGAGCAAATCCAACAATTTTTCTAGTTGTAAACCTATTTGAAACTGAAAAGTGTCAGTTGCAAGTTGCAACTCATAGGTGCACGAATCACGATGCAAATACTCATGACATAGAATAGTACTACCTCCGTTTCGTACAGTAAGGCGTATATTTTTACTCAAAAGTCAACATAGTCTAATTTTGACCAATCTTATAGACAAAAATATGAACATTTATAAAATTTGATAAACATACAATGAAAAATTATAATATGTTGAGTCTATTGATGCTGATTTGATATTCGCAACGTTTATATTTTTATTAATAAAATTGGTCAAAGTTACACTATGTTGACTTTTGACTAAAAATATATTCCTTACTTTAATAAGGAGCCGAGGGAGTATAATTATCAACAAATAGTATAATTATGTATGATCCATACAAAAGAAGAAGCCTTGTCACTTTTGCACATGACTGAGAATAGTCATATTTGTATAAACTTTTGTCGGGTTTAATAACATTCCTAATATCCATGGTTTTCTCCAAAGAAAAAGTGAAAAAAAAAGCTACAAAACCACTTTCAAAAGCTGGACTAGAGTGTATATTAAAGGGTGTGACTAATTCTCAGTCGATGAAAATTAATTTTGGTTCTCGGTCAGGTGACATCATCAAATCTCAGTTGCAACTTATGTCCATCACGACTCACGAAGCAAATCCAGCAAATTTTCTCAATTGAAACCTTATTTGAAACTGAAAAATATCAGTTGCAACTCATAGGTGCACGAATCACGATGCAATTTTTTGATGGTTTAAGAATTGACTGAGCACTAACTGAGAGTTAGCGTAACCGTATATTAACTGGTTCTAGATATTCCAGGTTTACTTTTTTTTTGCCAAAAGAAAATTCAGGGTTTTATCTAGATGATTTTATGAACTCCAGTTTAGTGTTCAAGTCGAACAAGCACAACCTTGTAGAGTCCAAACTAGACATGTAAACAAACATAAAATGGCGGAATGTTATCAAAGCCACTAAACATAACTGCAGATTCCCTTCTTTGTTTAACAGAGACCAGGACAGCGAGTTTCACGTGAAGGCGGAACCCCTGCAGCTACTAGGAAGGAAGAGAGATCAAGTACTTGCAGACGGACAACAGGGCAAAGGAGATAGATAGAGAGGAATCTAGCGGCCGGCCATGGTCGGAGCCCATTGGCCGCGAAGCAAAGGGGAAGCGGGCGTAGGGCCGCCGCGCTGCGTGGCCGCCCCCTCGCCCCGCCACTAATCCCAGCGCCCATAGGAGGCAAGGGGGCACCAATCTCCATAGATACCCACTTAATTAGTTAAGCCTTTGCCACCATAACCTATGCTAGACTAGAGGGAAAGGTGCGTAGATGGCTTAAAGCCCCGGAGCTTTTGCCATGACACGCACGCGCCCGCCAATGGCGAGGCCAAGTACACCCATCATCCACCGGTCGCGTTATTATCGTCGCTTTCGAATTATGGGGGAATCCACCACCGGGTGATGGATGCCATACTTGTGTGCCCCGGTTGCTGGTTCGTCCGTAGCCTCTCTTTTTTTCTCTTTTTTTTTTTTTGCGAATAGCCTCTCTTCTTTTCTCGCCGGGAGTGTTCGCGTGAACGTCGCCGTGCCCCCGTCCATGGTCACTGCTGCTGGTGGTGGGCAAATATTTTACTTGCTACGTAGCGTCCTCCCCCAACCAACCCGGCCGGCGCAGCCTTTCCACGTTGGGCGATTCAAATTCCCTGGATCGCCGGCGGCGTCGATCTGCGGCTGGCGATGCGCGCCGCGGGGATCAACGCTCTGTCTCTTGTGCATTGGTCCGTGCATGCGGAGAAAGCCGGTAGACTGGGCTGGTGTGCATGCGTGTGGACGTTTTGTTTGCCGCTCCCTCCGCCGCATCGGATGCGCACCGCCGGAGCGCGCGCGGTGCTCCTGCCACTCTTTGCCTTTACCACCGGGGGTGCGCGCGGGACCCGGCCGTGGTGGTGCCTGCCTGTAGGTACATGCGTGCACACCTGTGCCGCGCTCTCGATCGTGTATATGCGGCCGGCACTGGCACGCGGCGTGCATGCATGCAGGAGGTGCGAGAGGCAGCCGGACGTCGACGGCCGCGTCGCCGTCGCGCATCGTGTCGGCACGGGAATGGACCGCGCATGTCCCGGCCGATTCCGGTTGGCGACCGAAAACCACGCGAGCGCCGCCGAGCGGAAGAAGGTTCTTCACGCGACCGGCAGCCGGTGGCGGTGGCAGTCACTGGCCGAGGGGCGGCGGCGCAGCTCTTTGCCGCCGCGCCGGCGCACGCTTTTGCCGGAGACGATGGAAAAGGTAGTGAGGCGAAGCGTGTGGCGCGGCCTTCGGCGTTGCGTCCGTATTTGTCGGAGGGGAAAAGGAAACGGGAATCCAAGCGAGCACTTCGGGGTTACCAAATGTAAGCTGCTGATCGACCGATCGAGTTTTTTGTGACCGATGCTACTTGTGAGTTGATTCGATCGACAATTTTCATTCTTTCTTGGTGAGGAGGGATGGGGGAATCCTCACTTCGAGTGACAAGATCGCCCACCACCAGGGCACCGGGGGAGGATTGATGGACACATCGTGGGGAAAAGACGGTGAAAGGAATGGCCGAATAGCACCGGTGCTTTGCTCCATGGGGCAAACTTTGACCTGAATTTCAAGTTTCACGTCACTAGAGAGCAAGCCATATCAGGTGCCAGTACTAGCTCTGTGTACGGATAAAAACTCCAACAGTTGCTATTTTGCGTAAAAGTGCACGAGGGCCTAGAAAGAGTGTAGTTAAAATTTCCTAGCAACTTTTTTTGGGGTGGGAATGGGTGGAGGTGACCTTTTCCTTTCCTTGACTGCTAAATTTTTAGTTTCGTCGTGAAGAACAGTTTCACAAATACAATAGAAGAAGAAAAAACGCCATTGATCGTATATCAGCTGCACAGAGAAACACTAATAACCAAGTATAAATTCATTTGTGTATCATACTATTTGTGTGTGTGTGTGAGTGGGGGTGGGGGGGGGGGGGGGACATACTGTCTATATACAAAATTTCATTATAAGAGGTTAGCCTGGCTTAGTTCAGTGGCGGAGCTACATGATGTCTGTGATGTGAAACTTGAATGGTATTAGCTATGAGTACATTAGTTTTGACCTAAAAGTACTAGATAATGTTCTCACTAGTCTCATCTATCACTTATTTTGGACTTTTGACATCACCTACTTCTAATCCTAGCTCCATCACTGGCTCAGTTTGCAGTGTAGCTACAAATATAATGGTGGTACACATAAAGTCGCTCAGTTGGTTTATGCATGGGCTTGCCTACGTTTGATTAAGACAATAATTGTACTTAACTGGCAAGAAAAATTGAGTATTCGTTAAAACCATTCAGACACCATATACCATGTTATCGTCAAGATGACAAGAAATGCATGGTATCTCTTGTTGCTCACTGGTTTTGTTGTAAAGTTGGAGTGGTGTGAGTAGGCGGGGTCTTACACGAAGATCGCCGTACACTCAATTCTGACATGTAGTTTTAAAAATAGGTTCGAACGTCTCGTAGGGCATCTGTGTGAAGCAGCATCGACACATTGGTTATGGAGATGGCAAGAAAAATGCTTGGCTTATAACATCCGCGGATGCAACCACTTTTAAAGCTGCCATTCTCCTCTTAACCTGAGCTTTACTAGGTCCCTCGAATCTTGATAGTTAATCCCAAGCCTTACAAGGTCTCTTGGAAGGTTTGCATGATTGCATCTCCTATTTACTCGAGGGAGAAATAGTAGAGTACATGAGCAAGTGTGTGCATCTCACATTGACTCAAGTGAGAATGATTAGAGTACATGATCAAAGATGCTACCCTTGAGAGAGGGGAAGTGTGGGTGAAATGACGCTATTGTCGACTAAAGGGGGTGAATAGGAAACTAACATTTTTATATTTTCTTTTCAATTATGGGATACAACGATAAAGTAAGTCATCTAGATGTGCACTAGATGAAAAATTCTAATGTGGCAAGAAAGATAGATATAAAAAACAAAGACACAAGGCAAATGTAAGAGATAACCGCAATGGTGGACATTAGGATGTAATTTCCGAAGTGACTTCCCAAGGGAAGTATGTCTTCGTTGGAGAGGTGTAGAGCCACATAGGCACTCCAACGCGATGAATGTTCTGAAAGGACAAGGATGCCGCCTAGAGGGGGGTGAATAGGCGATTTAAAACTTTTTCGGTTTAGGCTTGATAATTGCGGAATAAAACTAGGTGTTTAAATTAACAAGCCAACAACCTAAATAAACTAGGTCACCTATGTGCACCAACAACTTATGCTAAGCAAGACAAGCAACAAGGTGATAGCAATAAAGGATACTTCAAGCACGAAGGCTATCACAATGTAAAGTGCATAAGTAAAGAGCTCGGGTATAGAAATAACCGAGGCACGCGGAGACGACGATGTATTCCCGAGTTTCTCCTTTTTATGGGAGTACGTCTCGTTAGAGGGGTGTGAGTTTCAAACTCAAGACGCCACAAATGGCCTCACCCTATTCTCCGATGAACCTTGCCCAAAAGCTCGGTTCACCTTCCACTATTGATTTCCTTTTGGGCAGAAATCGAGTCCCTTACAACAATCTTGAGGCACAACCCACAAAAAGATTGGGAGCTCCCAAGTGGCCACAAAAGGCTTCAACCACCACATAAGGCGTCTAGGGTCCAAAGACCCAAGAGTAACAAGCTCACGTACTTTCACTTTCATGAATCCTCGTGGAGAGTACAAACCGATGCACAAAAGCAATGGCAAGAACACGAGAAGTGCTCAAGTCCTTCACTCTCAAATCCCACCAAAAGCAACTAATGCTTATGGGGGGAGAAGAGAGGAAGAACAAAGAAGAGAACCACACAAGAACTCCAAGATCTAGATCCACTAGGTTCCCCTCACTTAGAGGAGAGATGGATTGGTGGAAATATAGATCTAGATATCCTCTCTCAAATCACTCAAAGATATGCAAGAATCATGAGAGGAATTAGGAGAGGGGCAAGCTTTCCAAGGTCAACAATGGAGGTGAGAGAGGGGGAAATTTCGTGCTTGGAAGAGCTTACCCTTTGGGGAAGAAGGGGGGCCTTTTTATAGGTCCCCAGAAAAAGAGCCGTTGCAGGAAACTTAGACCGAAGTTTCCGGTCCAGGAGGGCCGAAGACTCCGGCCTGGGCGGAAACTCCGGACCCCCTGAGGGCGGAAACTCCGGCCTCGGTCCGGAAACTCCGGAGTAACTCCGGGGTCACTCCGGGGTCAATCCAGATAGTGCCGACACGTTGCGCGCTTCGCACCAAAACCTGATGGGCCGGAGACTCCGGTCCCTGAGCACCCCTGAGGCCGGAGACTCCGGCCTAGCCAGACAGAAAACCTGAAATGCAATAACTTTCTCGTTCGAACTCTAAATCAGATGAAACCAATTTTGTTGGAAAGGTAACGACAAGAGCTTTTAAGAACCATAAATAGAGTTAAGTTGACACACATGGGAAGGTGTGGAACTTTCCTCACGGATAAACCGATAATATTTCCAACACGAAAACGCAACAAGTTTTCAAACCAAAATTCGTTTTCGAAGAACTTGGGCTTGTCATGAAGATCACGACAAGCACCAAAACCCAACTAGGAGAAAAACCAAATAAGAACCAAGAAAGATGATGATGCCAAGTTTGCAAAGGTTTGAGCTCTCCACTAAGATGCGATCAAGTTACTCACTTGAGAGCCCCTCTTTATAGTAGGGCGTCTATCCTATAACCCGGTCTCCCACTAACAACATGAGACCGGTAAAATAGAAACCCTGTCAAGATCATACCTTTGCCTTGCGCATTCCACTTGAGCTAGATGATGACGATCTTGACTCCCTCAAGTTGGAACACCTTTCTTGATTGTGCTTGCTAGCACATGCTTGATGAAGACTTCTCCAATTGCTCCCCCATACTCCATTATGGGAGAGCCACGCTAAGCTCCGTTTCACAAAGATGATGTCTTGAATCCTTCAAGACATACTTGCAATATGCTCAACTCTACACATGACCATTCTTGATATAAACCCTTGAATAGAGCATTGATCATCATGTAATCTTTTAGAGTCTAACACATGAACTCCAATCTTTTCCTATGGACAAGATCTACAAGAATATCTCAATGCAAACATTAGTCCATAAGGATTGTCATTAATTACCAAAACCACGCATGGGGCAACACATGCCCTTTCAATCTCCCCCATTTTGGTAATTGATGACAATCCCTTTTACGAGAGTTTATATAATGAATTAAGCAACCATGCACAACAAGGAGCAAGGATGCAAGAGCATGAAAGGCAAATGCTTAAGAACGAAACTAAAGCATATTCCCTTAAACCCTCTAAACTTCTCCCCCATTGGCATCGATTGCCGAAATGGGAGAAAAAATTTAGAAGGCCAATATAGTAAGAGCTCCCCCATAATGTGTGCATTTCTCATAATATGAGTGAAATCAAATGCACGTATCCAATGACGAATAGTTGGGAAGGAGATCAAACTATATTGAGGATCCAAAGATTGCAAAAGAAAAACAAATTGAAAGATACTTTGACAAAAGAAGTAACCAATCAAAGGATCCGAAAAACCAATAGAACATAAGAAGATATTATGATAAGATCAACCAAGTGTTCTAAAAATCAAAAGAGAGCTCCCCAAGGTATGTGCACAAGGTAGGATTTGCATTTCATTATAGTGTGCACAACATGGAATCCTCACTCCCTCCTAGATAATCTAGAACACAAACCAAAGAAGGTGTAGCAAATAGGTCCACAAGCTTATTAAGATGCAAAAGGAATACCAAATGAAAGGCTAAGCTTGTGGCTTTTAGGAACAACCAAAGAATCAAAAAGGAATAAAAGGTGGTTACTAAAGAATTGGAATACCAATTAAAGATGTAACTACTCTCATGTGTATAAGTTTCTAATTAGACATCAATCATGAAGATATAAGTCCAAAAAGAAACATGCACACACAAAATAGATACAACGGTGAAGAACATGATATCCAAGAGGAAGTCATAAATGTACCAATAAGATCTTTGCTTAAAAGCATAACACAAAGCTCAATTTTATCTTAAATGGATATAGATGAACTTCCAACACAACCTCATCATAGCATCAACAAAATCCACAAGGGAATAAGTGATAGAAGGTATGCTCCGAGAAAGATAACAAGTATCACAAAGGGCAAATGATTTTGCAAATTCATCAATATTGCACATGAGAGACTTTGAGTAGAATTGCTAGATTAACATATTTGGGATAGGTGAATCATGAAAATGATTATATAAATTTCCCTTGATATGTAACCATCCCGGCTTGCTCACATTTGCAATAAAGATATTTTGATAAGGGCTTTGCAAGAACACATCAATTGCAATAAAGATTCATGCCAAGAAACAACCTACACAAGGTTGAAAGCTAGTAAAGTAGGCATGAGGTAGATACTTGTTACCGAGATAGCATTGGTGATATAGAGGATAAGAGTTCACGATCATCCAAGCTTGGCTCCAATAAGCACATGGTGACACCACCTTCCTTGTATATGAGACAAGCTTCCAATGCATCTCCAATGTACCTAAAACAAATTCAAGTACAAATGGCACCCAAACTCATTGGGTCCAAAGTAGTTAGAGCAACTACAATACATATGACAAACTCCACATAAATATGTGCATATTGATATGAAATTGAATTTCATGCACATCTTAGCCATTTAGGATTTGATGGAGTTTATCATATATATTGGATCAAAGAGTGTAAGCATGCCATAAGATATATATAAAGTAAATATGCATGCACAACACTTTCAAGAACCAAATGAGATACAATTTGGACAAAACACCAATTAAATCAAGAAAGCACACACAAGTGTGACAAGAAAAAGAATTGTCCAAATTATTCAAGGACCCAAATCAACACATGATTGAAGATACCACTTTGAAAAGATGCCAAATGAAAGTAAGATACCAAATGATGAAAATACCATCAAGTAATAAACCAAACCCTCTACACTTCTCATGATGGCACAAAGTACCAAGAAGAGAAATGTTTGTCTTCCAAAGAGACACGTCATCGGGATCAAATACCAATTGAAGACAACTAATATTCAAAAGCATATAGGATTGCTCCCCCAAGATATGTGAATTATTTATGATCTTGCATTTGAATACAAAATGCACATAAATGGGATCATCACTTTTCATACATATTATTCAAACACTAGTCATGTTCAAGGAAAGCAATAGGGTACAAAAACCAATTCAAAGAATGACGTTCTACTCAATATAGGATAGCTTCCCCAAGAATAGTGCATTATCTAGAAGTATGACTTTGAATGAAAATCCACTCGAATGGGATCATTGCTTTTCCTAACTCAAGGAAGCATAAAACAAATTTTGAGTAGAGCAACAAGGATCCAAAAGATACAAGGATGACAAGAGGATTTAGATCAAACCAAGTCCTTGGCAATAAAAATAAGGCAATTCAAAGCAAGAGCCAAAAATGAAGATGGTCTACAAATTCCACCATAATTATGAGTATCACTTGTCAAGGACAAGGAGTATATGGAGATAAATCTCGGTGGTATATAGCAATGATATTGAAGACCAACTTCACGACAAATAAGCATATGGCAAAAGATAGGATTTAAATGCCAAAGCTTAAGAAGATAGATATTCTTGATAGCTTCAAGTATTCACGCGATCATGCAAAGCCACTACAAAGAGTAGCTTGAAGCAATCAATTTCCCAAAAGGATATGCGAACATATTTGGGGAAAACCGTACCAAGAATGTCCATCACAAACAAGATCCAAAAGAGTGATTAAATAAAATCATTTTAGCACATATGGAACTTGTTTGAGCAACATGCCACATAGGAACAAGATTATTAACAAATCAATTCTAGGTGGCAATACCTCACATGTTCACATTTTCTAGGTTTGTAATATGCACAAAGCTTATTACTCCCCCATAATGTGATAATCCAATTTTTCTTAACAAGAGGTAAGCAAAACCAACTAGAGATGATTAATGGACATTATAGAATTTGAATTTCTCATGAGAGTGACATACCACATAGAGAGTAGATAATATTGATATGTCAACACTAAGTGGTATTCCTCATGTACCCACAATTTTATGAGTGTGAAGTGCACGAAGCACATCACTCCCCCAAAATGAGATAGTCCATTAATCTCTCAAAAGGAGAGCCAAAAGATAAGATATCAAATCAAAGCAATAAGGCTCAAAACAAGTAAATGGTGTGCAAACCAACATACACATACTTGATTTCTCAAGATAAGTAAGTAGAGAGCACAACACATACAAACACTAGCAAGGTACAAAACCTAACACATGCAAGGGTGCAAGCAACTTTCAATATATATATGATTCAAATAAAAGTTACCGCAAGGAGGGACATTGGGAATGAGATAGAACAATATAATCCAAGTAACTTGGCTTGAGAGAATAAACTTGATGAAGATCCCTTAATTCTTCATGATGTAACCAAGTCTCCAATGCCCTCCAACAACACCTATTGATCAAGTAGGACATTTGAAGTGCAAGAGGAGTTTAAGTCCAAAGATAGAACATTGCAATGAAATAGAGATGAAGTATAGTCAATAAAATATTCACCATCAACAAAGCAATTTCTATCACCACTCACCATACCATTACCTTGTGACAAATCACATGTTGGTGGAGTGGAAGAAGTTGTGAGCTCATCACGACCGGAGGTGGAAGGAGAACAATCATCCTCAATAATGTTGGACACTTCATATTTATCTTGAAGCTTGGTCCAAAGCTCATGAGCGTTCCGAAAAGGCATGATTGATTCAAGAACTACATCGCTCAAAACACAAATGAGACCAATAGATAGTTGAGTATCGAGATGAGAGTTTTCGTCATCCTCTAAAGATAATTCTTGGGAATCCTTTGGAGGAGAAACACCCACATCTACAATACTCTTGATAAAATTTGGACCCATGGCCCTAAAAAGATTAAGCATGCGAATTTTCCAAACATCATAATTTGTGCCATCGAATATAAAAGTGGAATCATGCACTAATTCTCTAAACGACATCTTTTACTCTCTAGGCGGTAAAGCCCTAAAAGAGAGCCCAGGCTCTGATATCAATTGAAAGGATAAGGATGCCGCCTAGAGGGGGTGAATAGGCGACTTAAAACTTTTTTTGGTTTAGGCTTGATAATTGCGGAATAAAACTAGGTGTTTAAATTAACAAGCCAACAACCTAAATAAACTAGGTCACCTATGTGCACCAACAACTTATGCTAAGCAAGACAAGCAACAAGGTGATAGCAATAAAGGATACTTCAAGCACGAAGGCTATCACAATGTAAAGTGCATAAGTAAAGAGCTCGGGTATAGAAATAACCGAGGCACGCGGAGACGACGATGTATTCCCGAGTTACTCCTTTTTAGGGGAGTACGTCTCGTTGGAGGGTGTGATTTTGAAACTCAAGACGCCAAAAATGGCCTCGCCCTATTCTCCGATGAACCTTGCCCAAAAGCTCGGTTCACCTTCCACTATTGATTTCCTTTTGGACGGAAATCGAGTCCCTTATAACAATCTTGAGGCACAACCCACAAAAGGATTGGGAGCTCCCAAGTGGTCACAAAAGGCCTCAACCACCACAAAAGGCGTCTAGGGTCCAAAGACCCAAGAGTAACAAGCTCACGTACTTTCACTTTCACGAATCCTCGTGGAGAGCACAAACCGATGCACAAAAGCAATGGCAAGAACACAAGAAGTGCTCAAGTCCTTCACTCTCAAATCCCATCAAAAGCAACTAATGCTTATGGGGGGAGAAGAGAGGAAGAACAAAGAAGAGAACCACACAAGAACTCCAAGATCTAGATCCACTAGGTTCTCCTCACTTAGAAGAGAGATGGATTGGTGAAAATATAGATCTAGATCTCCTCTCTCAAATCCCTCAAAGATATGCAAGAATCATGGGAGGAATTGGAAGAGGGGCAAGCTTTCCAAGGTCAACAATGGAGGTGGGAGAGGGGGAAATTTCGTGCTTGGAAGAGCTTACCCTTTGGGGAAGAAGGGGGGCCTTTTTATAGGTCCCCAGAAAAAAGAGCCGTTGCAGGAAACTTAGACCGGAGTTTCTGGTCCAGGAGGGTCGGAGACTCCGGCATGGGCGGAAACTCCAGACCCCCTGAGGGCGGAAACTCCGGCCTCGGTCCGGAAACTCCTGAGTAACTCCGGGGTCACTCCGGGGTCAATCCAGAGAGTGTCGACGCGTTGCGCGCTTCGCACCAAAACCTGATGGGCCGGAGACTCCGACCCCTGAGCACCCTGAGGCCGGAGACCATAAATAGAGTTAAGTTGACACACATGGGAAGGTGTGGAACTTTCCTCATGACCATTCTTGATATAAACCCTTGAATAGAGCATTGATCATCATGTAATCTTCTAGAGTCCAACACATGAACTCCAATCTTTTCCTATGGACAAGATCTACAAGAATATCTCAATGCAAACATTAGTCCATAAGGATTGTCATTAATTACCAAAACCACTCATGGGGCAACACATGCCCTTTCATGTTCCCCCTATTATCCTTGAGTCTCTTCCACAAAGGAAGAGTTCAATACTGATACCCACAAGTATAGGGGATCGTTGAAATCTTCAATGTGTAAGTATTAGTATCGATCCCACGAGGAGTAGAAGGTATAAGTATTTATCCTATCAAATAAGAGTGTCACTTCTCTTATTATCTATGCACTTGACAAACTAAAATGATTAAATGATGCAAGTGTTTCTGGGTTTTTGGCGTAGAGTTTGCAACAAAGTAAAAAGCTGAAAATAAAATATGACAAGTGAAAGCTCTCAAAGAGAGAAAGCCCAATCCTCTATGCAGCAAGAGGACAAGCTCAAGTGTGTGTTTCTTATAAGTGGAGAACGTTCCCAAGGGCTACCTAGATTTCATGGCATAAATATTTCTAGAACAACAAGGTAAACATTTTGTCAAGTTTTACTCTTCTTTTGGACGGAGCCATAATTAGGGAAAGCTAAATAAATAAACTAAACCCCCTTATGATGGTTCTTATGGCCAAGTAAATGACTGCACAAGAGTTATTAAGACATAGAGTCCACCATAGCCTTAAACTCTAAGGTCCCCGATACTAATACCCTCATAATGCAACTTCATGACTCGGTCTCAGGTTTACATGTCCTCCCAAGTATCCCTCACTCCATTACACTACGGTGTTCTCCTATGAGCCCATATAGGTGAAGTGATGTGCAGTCGACGTTCGCACAACACCATCATAGAATTACATAAAAAGATAAACATTAGACAAAATACCAACACATGTCATAAATAAATCATTGCCAATCCATCCTATGCCCCCAGGAACATGAGAGAACTACTCACAACGCGAAGACATGATATGATTCAATGGCATAAGTGATAACACAATCTGAGAATATAATCTCCCCACAAAACAATGACAAGTAGCAATTCACAAACATGTAGAATAGTACTTAGACAATAGCTAGGGTTCAACAATCTCAAACTATGAGGGGATGAAGTGGATCACGAAGATGGTGATGGAGATGGTGCTGGTGCTGGTCTTGACGGTGGTGTTGATGGAGACTCCGGAGGGGGATGGAGGAGCCTTCCGGAGGTGATTCCGGTGGCGTTTCCCCCTCCGATCTTCTCCGCCGGCAGCCTTCTGTCTCCTGTTTCTTGGTTTCTGTGTTTCTCCGCCGCCTCCTCGCGAAACTCCTCGGGAGACTATTTTTATAGACGTTTTTAGGTCAAGACGGAGGCACGGGGACGAAGATCGACGTCATTGGAAGCTCGAGGCCCAGGATGGGGGGTCCCACGCGGTCAAGAAATCTGACCGTGTGGGCCCACCTCTTTTGGCCCTCGGGTTTCCGTTTGTTCGCTTCCTTCGCTCCTACGCTTCGTTCCTTCCAAAAACTGACGCCCGTGAAATATTAGGTCATTTGGACGTCGTTTGGGTCCCTGAAACATAAAAATATAGAAAATAGGGTTTTCTGCCAGTGCAGGGCTAATTTCAAATAAATGGGGAAACTGTGAATTATCCCCAAAAATCATTATAAAACATAAATATAACCCATATATGATGCAAATAAGTTGGAATATCAAGTAATAAAATGTAAAGTTCATGTATGCATTTTACATGCATCAAATACACTATGAGGTCTTTTTGAAGGCGTTGACCAAACCTTTATACAAGGTTGGGCCTACTCCACAATGATTGGAGGCTCCCAATAAGGCACCAAAGTTTCTTACACCAAGATGAAGCATCGGGGCACCAACTTCAGTTTAGGGTTTCAAGGAACCCAAAAGGTAACAAGACCCGCCAGAAATTAGTGGGCGTATTCAAAATTCCTTTGATGAAAGTGTAGATCTAAGTCTCCTCCTTCACTCCTCAAAGATGCAAATGGTTGGGCTCAAGAGAGTGGGAGATTAAGCATTTAAATCTCACATTGATGGCGGAGAGAGAGGGCAAAGTCGTAGTGGTATCTTTGTGGAACAAGACCCCATTTATATAAGTGACCTCAATTATGATGGTTATGTGCATAAAATCTGCCTTGTGGTACTACCGCGCAGGCATGCGGTACTACCTCAACCTGACATACCAGCGATACTGGCTAGTGTCGCACTAGGCGAGCCAACGGTACTACAACAATACCTCAGACTACCAGGTGCGGTACTACCGGCTACGTTGCCTGGTACTACAGCTCGCACCACTCCGAATAAATTCGAGGACAACGTGAGATTGTATTGTAGCAGAGTTGGTCTAGTACCGTAGGGTTGAAGAAATAGTAATAACAAGAATTCTGTATTGAGGAAAAATGGTACTTCTTTTTTCCGATCGGTGAGGGGTCACCCCCTTGCACTACCTGGCCTGGTACTACGGGCGGTAGTACGACTCTAGGAGGGATCCGGTACTACGTTGTAGTGTTGCGCCTGGATCAGGTTTGGCAGTCAGCTCCCGGGAGAGCGATACTACCGCACTTGAGTTCAGTACTACCACAAAGCAGAGTAAAATCACAGTAGGCCAAAATAAATGGTGAACTCTCCAAAGATTGGGATGGCTATGGGGGTGCATTTAGTTTGTGATGTGAAAAACGAATCCCTCTGAAACTCTCCATAGCGGCCCCCCTCTTGATAATACGGTGTTCAAAGTACAAAAGATGAATAAAAGCCTTCAAAATACCCTCTTATGTTTTATCAAATGGGGGGGGGGGGGGGTAATAAAACCATCTTATGTTTGTGTCAAAAACACATACAAATCTTAATCACACAATTAATTCGCTAATTACGTTGTCATCAATATTAAAACCATTTAGTGAGCAAAATTTTCTTTCAGTGGATAAGAGGGTAAATCGTGATCCACTAGTCAATGGTAGATTATGGATGATGGGTGTCAGGGTGTGCCTGGCCTATGGTGATTACTGATGGTACGAACACCACCCCGTTGGGAACCCCAAGTGGAAGGTATCGTTGTGCAACTGGAAGTTTTTTCCTCGATTATGAAACCAAGGTTTTATCGAACCAGTAGGTGATACGTCCATTTTGAATCACTATTTTATATCATAATTTACTGCTATTCATTGATATATTTCACATTTAGATGATATACTTATGTTATTTTATCTTGTTTTGTATGTTTGATGATTATTGGAGAATTAACTGTCGGAGTCAGGATTCAGTTGGAAAAAGCATCGTCAAGACACCCTATTTCTGAAGATCAACAATTCACGGAAAATATACAGATGTTCCTATTTTGTCAGATGCCGGAGCCAGCCAAAAGGGGGGCTGAGATGGGCCACGAGGGGCCCACACCACCCCACGGCGCGGGCCCCCTTCTGCCGCGCCGGGCATGGTGTGGCCACCCTGGCCCACCTCTGGTGCTCCCCCTTCGCGTACTTCATCCCCCAGAAACCCTAAGACGTGGGGAGTCATGGAGGAAATATTCCGCCGCCTCCACGAGGCGGAAACCACAGAGAGAGAAAAAGCTCTCCGGCAGGCAGAAATCTGCCGGGGAAATTCCTTCCCGGAGGGGGGAAATCATCGCCATCGTCATCGTCATCACGCCGGACTTCATCGGGATCATCATCATCATCTCCATCGCTGTCACCATCATCTCCACCGCTCCACTCCGTTCGCTGTAACATCTAGGGTTATACTTTGTGTAGTTCATAGGGGAAACTTTCCCGGTGTTGATTACTACTTGTGGTTGATGCTATTAAGTTTTATCGGTGAATTGAAGTATATGTCCAGATTGTTATTCATCATTATATCACCTCTGATCATGATCCATATGATGTCTTGTGAGTAGTTCGTTTAGTTCTTGAGGACATGGGAGAAGTCATGCTGTTAGTAGTGGAACTATGTTGAGTAATATTTAATGGTTTGATATTTAAGTTGTGGTGTTATTCTTCTAGTGGTGTCGTGTGAACGTCGACTACATGACACTTCACCTTTATGGGCCTAGAGGAATGCATTGTGTATTTGGCTACTAATTGTGGGGTTGCCGGAGTGACAGAAACCTAAACCCCCGTTAGTAAACCGGTGCATGAGGGAGTGTAGGATCTCAGAGTTTAAGGCTGTGGTTAGATTTATCTTAATTACTTCCTTGTAACGGATGCTTGCAAGGGGTTTAATCACAAGTATGTATTAGTCCAAGTTAGGGCAGTGCATTAGCATAGGTTCACCCACACAACACTTATCAAAACAATAAAGATTAATCAGCTGTAGGAAGCGAAAGCACTTGACGAAATTCCCGTGTGTCCTCAAGAACATTTTGCCATCATAAGTAAACCAACCGGCTTATCCTTTGCTCTAAAAAGGATTGGGCCACTTGCTGCAATTATTATTACTGTCTTTTATTTACACGCATTTTATTTATCTGCAATATCAAAAACCCTAAAAACTTGTCTGCTAGTATTTACAGTGATTCCTTGATCAAAACTACTTGTCAACACCTTCTGCTCCTCGTTGGGTTCGACACTCTTATTTATCGAAAGTACTACGATACACCCCCTATACTTGTGGGTCATCAAGACTATTTTCTGGCGCCGTTGCCGGGGAGTGAAGTGCTATTGGTAAGTGGAATTGGTAAGGGAAACCTTTACTGTAAGTGTTTTTTTATTTCTGCTTGTTGCTTTATTTTATTATGGAGAGATCTCCATTCGAATCCCTATTTGGGAATACTACTGCCACTGCTAAGGTAGTAGATGAACCGCCGCCTGCTGAATTAGATCCATTTAAAATACCTATGAAAATTGTTGAACGTGTTATGGATAACCGCTATGTTGGAGATGGAACCATCCATCCTGGTGATCATTTACTATTTATACATGAATTATGCGAGTTGTTCAAGTGTGCAGGTATTTCAATGGAAAAAGTCAAGAGGAAGTTATTCTCTATATCATTGAAGGGCCGAGCTGCGGAATGGTATAAGATGCTGAAGAATGGCCGATCTATTGGCTGGGAGGAAATTGTACCTCTCTTTTATTCTAAATTCTATCCTCCTAGTGAGATTCATCAAGATCGGAATCGCATATATAATTTTTGGCCTCATGATGGAGAAGTATTGCCCAAGCGTGGGGGAGATTGAAGTCACTAATGCTCAAATGTCCCATTCATGAGCTCCCAAGTAATATTGTTATCAATAATTTTTATGCAAGGCTTTCTCTTCATGATAAGGATTTATTGGATGCCTCTTGTTCTGGATCATTTACACGTACTGAAGAAGAAGTTAAATGGGACCTTCTTGACCGTATTCAGGAAAATACTGAAGGATGGGAGAACGACAAAGGTAGAAAGTCAGGTATAAATTATGATTATGAATGCATTAAATCTTTTATGGAGACTGATGATTTCCGTAATGTTAGTGCTGTTTACTGTCTTGATTCTCAAGTTGTTGCAAATTATTACAAAGCTTTTGCCTCTTATCTTGATGTGCCTAAGAAGGATTTGAATAAATATCATGAACCTTATAAAGATAAAACCAATTCGGCCATTGGCAAAAGTATTGAAGTTCATACTGTTGATCACATTTTGCCAGAACCTTATATTGAAAAAATACCTTTTCCTGTTAAAGTCAAGCAACATTCTCTGATAGCTAGTGTGGTTAATAAAAGTGCCAAGAAACCTTTAGAGCCTGATGAACAAATAACTGTTGAACCTGAAGTAGCAATTATAAAGGATTTGGTAACTGAAAATGTAGATGGAGAACATATTATCTTTTGTGAAGATGCTTCTAATATTGTTTCGCATCCTGGGAAATTAGGAAAACAAGTGTTCCTGTGCTTTCAGTGAAGATAGGAGAACATTGCTATTATGGTTTATGTGATATTGGTGCAAGTTCTAGTGCTATTCCTTTTGAACTTTATAAAGAAATTATGCATGAAATTAGTCCCTGTGAACTTGAGGATATTGATGTGGTTATTCAACTTGCCAATAGGGAAACTATCTCTCCATTCGGTATTGTGAGAGATGTTGAGGTTTTATGCGGTAAAACTAAATATCCTACTGATTTTCTAGTACTTGGTTCTAAAGCTAGTAAAACTTGTCCTATTATTTTCGGTAGACCTTTTTGAATACATGTGGTGCTATTATAGATTGTAAGAAAGAGAAAATTTACACTAAATTTAATGGAGAATCTTATGAGTTTAATTTCTCTAAGTTTGGTAAGAAACTTTATGAAACTGATTTGCCTAATGAGGGACCGAAAATTGAACAACTTGCTGCTATTGCTATTGCTCCTAACAATGCCTTGCAGCAATTTATGGAGGAACACGAAAGTGAGGTTTTATGGAGGAAAGGAATGAAATTGACAATATCTTTCTTCATCAACCACCATTACTTAAGCATAATTTGCCGGTGGAAGATTTGGGTACCCCTGCACCTCCTAAAGAAGATCCTGTTTTTGATTTAAAACCTTTGCCTGATAACCTTAAATATGCTCACATTGATGATAAGAAAACATATCCTGTTATTATTAGTTCTAAACTTTCAGGTACTGAAGAGGCAAGGTTATTGGAAGTGTTGAGGAAACACCGAGGGGCTATCGGATATACTTTGGATGATTTAAAAGGGATTTCTCCTGCTATATGTCAACACGCCATCAACATGGAAGATGATGCAAAACCTGTTGTGGAGCACCAGCGTCGTCTAATCCCTAAAATGAAGGAAGTGGTAAGAAATGAGGTATTAAAACTCCTCGATGCTGGTATAATTTATCCTATTGCTGATAGTAAATGGGTAAGTCCTGTGCATTGTGTTCCTAAGAAAGGAGGAGTTACTGTTGTGCCAAATGAAAATGATGAACTTATTCCTCAAAGAGTAGTTGTTGGATATAGGATGTGCATTGATTTTCGAAAGGTTAATAAAGTTACTAAGAAAGATCACTATCCTTTACCTTTTATTGATCAAATGTTAGAAAGGTTGTCTAAGAAAACTCATTTTTGCTTTCTTGATGGTTATTCTGGATTTTCACAAATTGCTGTTAGAGCAAGAGATCAAGAGAAAACTACTTTTACTTGTCCTTATGGAACTTATGCTTATAGGCGTATGCCTTTTGGTTTGTGTAATGCTCCTGCTACATTTCAAAGATGCATGTCTGCTATTTTTCATGGTTTTTGTGAAAAAATTGTGGAAGTATTCATGGACGATTTTTCCGTCTATGGAACTTCTTTTGATAACTGCTTGCAAAACCTTGATAAAGTTTTGCAGAGATGTGAGGAAACTAATCTTGTTCTTAATTGGGAGAAATGTCACTTTATGGTTAATGAAGGGATTGTTCTTGGACATAAAATTTCTGAAAGAGGTATTGAAGTGGACAGAGCTAAAGTTGAAGCAATTGAGAAAATGCCCTGTCCCAGGGATGTTAAAGGTATTCGTAGTATTCTCGGTCATGCCGGTTTCTATAGAAGGTTTATTAAAGATTTCTCTAAAATTTCAAAACCTCTTACTAATCTTCTCCAAAAAGATGTACCTTTTTTTTTGATGATGATTGTAAAGAAGCTTTTGAGTCTCTAAAAAAGGCTTTAACCACTGCTCCTGTTGTTCAACCTCCTGATTGGACTTTACCTTTCGAAATTATGTGTGATGCTAGTGATTTTGCTGTAGGTACTGTTCTTGGACAGCGAGTAGATAAGAAGTTGAATTGTAACAGCCCGAAGTTTGAAAACCTAAAAAAACCGAGTAAAATTTTCGCTTTTTGTGTTCCATTGCATCATGGCATCCATATTAAATTGCTAAAACAAATAAAACAATTGGTTTGGCATTATTTAAAAACAAAATGCCAAACTTGTTATAGCAAATTTCAAAACAAGGAAGACACTAAAAACTTGCAAAACAAAATTACTGGACATCTTATATTTGTTAAGTAAGTTCCGAGAGTCCAAATTAAAATTTTGAGGTTGTTTCAAAATTTCCAAAGGACTATGGAATTGTATTTTAGCAAAATGCCCTATTTCTAACCCTATGAACAAAAGTGGTCCAAACTATTTTAGTTGGCCACCCCAATTTTTGTGGGGCAACTAAATGACAAGGGGAGCCTCCTCAAATTTTCTCCTATTTTTGTAAAATGCCTAAGTGCTTTATTTTAAATCAGGAAGTGCTGCTGGACTTTTTAAAGAAACCAAAGAGGACTTGTTCGTGATGGAAATATTCTGGCCAGGGGCCTCTTTGCAAATCCTCCTCTTCCTTCTCTGTAGCGACCGCGAGAGCGCCATGCTCGCGCCGCACCACCGTTCGACGCGCCGGGCCCCCCCTGCTCTCCTCTGCCTGCAAGGGAGAGAAGAGGAGCACGTTCGCGAGCCCCTCCTACCCTACCCACTCGCCTGCCTGCTCCCGTTCCCTCCTCCCTTTGTCCCACACGAGCGCGCCATGGCCGCCATGCTCCCGTGCTCGTCGCCGGCGTTTGAAGAGTTCCCGAGCGAATCGCCGCCTACCAACACCTCCGCCGTGCTCTCCTCTCCCTCCTCGTGGCCGGAATCGACCCGAGTCTTCAAGAATCAACGCCGCCATCGCCTTTCTTCCTCGCGGCCGTCCGACCACCGCCGCCGCTCCCCCACACGTTTGCGTCGCCGTCGACCTCCCTCAGTCTTCCCCGACCCCCTCCTCGCGTCCGTGGTGAGTTTCTGCACCTCTCCGTGCCTTCCCCTCCCCTCTCCCGCCGTAGCTGCGCCGTGGTGCTCGCCGTTCCGCCGTCGTCGCCGTCCCGCGTTCGTGCGCTGATGCAGAGCACGGCCGGCCTCACAGCCAGCCCAGGCCGGGCGGGAGGCCGCTGGCTTCTGTTAGGTGGCCGGCCCACCAGCCGGCCCAAACCGACCGGGAGGCGGAGGCCTCTGTAACCTGGCCGGCCTGCCAGCCGGCCCAGACCGGGCTGGAGGCCGGGCTGCCTGTTTTTTTTTCAGGAGTTCCTTTTTCTTTTCCTCCTCGTTAGCTTTTGTTTCCGCTACTCCCTCGCACACTTAGGGACATCGATCCTCGATGATCCCCACTAGTTCCTCGCTACCTCTCGAGTCGAGTAAATAAAATATTTATCGTTGACTTTAAAATAATCAAAAGTAAATATTTAAACGAGGAATTAGAAAATTAATAACTTTTGATCGGGGCCTCCGAAAAATGTGTCCCTTATATCGAAATGTTCAGAAAAACATGAACTATCCAAAATCATCATCATCATGCATACTTGCTCACACTTACAATGATGTACCTCTAGTAGTACTAAAATCACTAAGTTAAATGTGGGGTACCTCTCTTCCCGAGTTAAAGTAGATATCGCCGTACCCCATTTAAATTGCTAGATCGCCTATGTTAAGTGCAGTGCATTAAAATGTCATGTCATCATGTGTTTGCGCATTGCATTTGATGAAAGATGTGTGGTGTTTGATGGTGCTTCCGGTGTTGTTTGTGCATCGGTAGATCAAGGAGGCGAAGTGCCACCCCCGTCTCGTGACGATCCGTACTACCAGCCGTA
Organism: Poa pratensis; assembly: GCA_947311845.1. Classification (NCBI taxonomy): domain Eukaryota; kingdom Viridiplantae; phylum Streptophyta; class Magnoliopsida; order Poales; family Poaceae; genus Poa; species Poa pratensis. Next base: position 69,771,335 of record CAMZMU010000039.1, on the reverse strand, counting down.
TCAACAAGGCAAGCGTAATCCCCCCTCTGAGCATATCTTATCCTATTTTCCGCAATTATTTTCTCCACTATAATATTGCATCCGGTTCTAAATGTCTTTTGCTTGGAGTAGAGTATCCTACTAGCTGCATTAGAAATCTGTTGCCAATATCTGTTTCCCCTCCTATTACCATAGGTTTGCATTGTTGGCCTGATATAATTACTATGCTATGCAAATGCTTAGCCATGCTTAGTTAAATGCCTAGTGGTACTATGGTGGTATATGCTGGAAACAGGTGTTGACTTGTGACAGCGATGTTGATGGTGGAGAATTGTGGTGATGGATAATAAAATGCTTAAAGGTGGGGATGAGAGGCCACTGTGGTTGTGGTGCCTTGTCTCGTTCCCGTCGCCTAGGTGCGAGTTCTGTACCTCTTGAACCAAGACTGAGCGTGCAACCATGCGTGAGGCCTATGCATTCGCAGTGCAGGAACCCTCATAGACTAAATAACTCGAGCGGGGCTAGCCAGGGTCCTCTAGTTCGGGCTTCCATTTGCGCGTGCGTGAAGATGGTGGTATGAACTGAGATGAGGATGATGGTATTAGGAAAGTAAGTGTCTGCGGGACAGGGAGTTGGAGGAGTCACCAAACCTGTCCTACCGGCACTGATGATCCTGGAAAGTTCTTAACGAGGGAGAAGTCGACACCGCTCCCACCCAGCCGGCTTTCCAAGGAAGAGAGCTAATTGTACAGGTAATGCGCCGGACGGTACGCGTGGTGAAGGAGCTGGAGCCCCTCGGGACTCCGGGGACTTCCACTTTGTACACCCCTGCAGGGATAAATCTTTTCGAAAAGCCGTGTCCGCGGTTATGGACGACTTGGGAAGTGAAGGTAGGATCATAGAATAACTTTAACGGAATGATTAAAAACTGAGTACTAAAGGTACTACTAATAACCAAGGTTGTCTTCCTCGAGGGTGATTCGGGGAGGTGCCTAGTAGATAGGTGATGAGAATGGTGATGGTTATGATGGAAATGGTTACCCGAAAAGAGTTACTTCTTATCCCTCTTTTAAAAGTATTCTGATTAGACGATGCCATGGAGTTATGTCTTTTTAAAATAAAATCAGCTTTATGCAAAACAGCCCTAAAACCTTGAAAGCCAATCATCGAGCATATATTAGCTCTTAATCTTGCGAGTTCGTCGAACTCAACGTCGTTTGCTTATTTTCAGGAGAGGACTCCACCGACCTCGAAGGTGGGTTCTTTGTGGACGTCGACGGGTAGTCTGGGGTTCCCAGGTGGCAGCTTGGGACATCCGGAACAGCTGGCGCTGGATGTTTATCTGTAGGCCTCTTAGGCCATATTTGGTTCTTGTTGTTTAGAACAACCTAATTTGCTTCCGCTTGTTGTAATGTTGGGTCTGTGACCTCTGGTTGTCATTTGCTATCTTTCTCTATTATAAGAGTTGAATTATAATGTTTTGTGTCATAGAGTCTGTGATGTGCCAGTTGTTCCACAAGTCTTGATCTCTCTATTATGCCTTGATAGTGTGTCTGGTGGTAACGGATAACCGGAGACACAGTATCACTGTATAGCAGTCGGGTCAGGGCGCCACAAGTTGGTATCAGAGCAGTACTGCCTGTAGGAAACCCTTTCTACTGGTCGACGTTGAGTCTAGTGTTTGTGAAAAATATTTTAACCTAAAAATGAGTTGTGAAAACCATCTTAGGATTCTTTTTACTCCTTATCTGGTTACCCTCTAATCTCGGAGCAATCTTACCTCGATTTGACTTAAAGGTTTTACTTCTCATCTGTTACTTCAAAATTAGGAGTATCTCGTGGGTGGGGTTCGACCTTTAGTGTTATGTGTCCAGTTGCTTCCGCCGCGCTACAATCCGAAGCTTCATGTGCCGAGAAACCATCTGGAGTACGACGAAAATTCCTATCAACTCAGTTGTTACGGACCCTTGTATTCCTATCAAGTTTAATCTCTTAAATCCTTTCTTTTGGGTTCTAACCCAAGGACTTGAACATAAGGTCCCGGATTGTGCCAACTAGAGTGTGTTAAGTTGTGATTTCTTAACTCTCGCTAGTAGCACATGATGCTGATCTTCAACCCAAGTCTTTTCCGTGGTCTGTGTGGTAAATGGTCGAACATTAATGTACCACCCCTCAGCTGGCTATGTAACTTCCTCTCTCCCTCAGCCTTGTTTCTAGGTTCTGTCTTGGAACCTCGGGGTTACAGCCAGGATTCTTCTAGCACGTCTCCCAACTCTGTTCGTGATTCCGCTACATCTCTCCTTTTCGGGCATGGTTATCACAATTGAGTAATAACCGGTGCATCTTCAACATCTTAGGATTTCTCCTGAGCAAGTTTCTTACTCTGATCCGCTTTCCGACCTTTGTCTGTCGGTTGACAATAAAGTTCTATCGAGTATTGGTATGTTCCGATGCCAGTCACTCTCTGGATCTGGCAAAATTCTTTCCCCTTCGTCTTGTTAGAAGGAATGAGCTCCCGTATCCTGTCCACTCCTCGGCTCAAGTCAAAGTAATGAAATCCACCGAATACGGGCTCTGTCTAATTTTTGTTCTGCTCCACCTTAGAGTGTCACACTCTTTTATATCAAAGTATCGTGCTTAACATCATGATCCTCTTGATGAAGTGATGCTCGCACACTGTGTTACTCTCCACGTTCCGAGTGACTTGTTACTCGAGAATGATAAGTAGTGAGCAATGATGTGGCTATCGGATATTCTCAGCAGTTCTTACTGCGCTGAAATCCAAGGACATTCCTTGTCCTCCTCAGCATGATTGGTTAACCGATCAAGAAGTTGAGTTTGACAGTGCTACCAAGTTCGTTGGCTTTGATGCACTCCCTCGGTCAAAGAGCTAGGTTCACGCCGAAGCTCCCTAGACCACCTCATTGTGCCTTGTACGGCATGATCATCTCTCGAACTCAAGATCCACTGCCATGTCGTGATATCCTGTAGATGGATCGTGATATCCTGTTGTTCCTTCCAGAAGTATCGCCAGGTTGTCGCCTGTCCAAGCTCAACATCACGGACAACTCTTTTCTCCAAGAAAAATTGAGCTTATGAGTAAGTTGGTTCTCTGAACAACTCCCTTCTCCAAGAAAATCGTGCTGGATGTCCAGAATTATTCGGTTGAGCTTAAACAACCTGGAGAGTTGAAAGACAAGAGCTCTATCCCGATATAGTTCCTTTTCAATGGGATGTCTAGTCTGTTCGTGTCGAAGCAAGGTGGTATCTCCTTTGTGGATATACTATCCTACAACTCTTTTGATTTGAATTGGGCTATCGTCAAATCAAACTCAGCCCTACCTACCTGAATGTGTTAGTCTGACCACTACTCATGCCCTGTTCCTGTGACATATGAGTCTACCGTATTGGAGTATCTGAATACGTTTGTGGTTGAGCCCATCAACTACATGCTTATTTTCTCCATGTTTGAAGAGATTTATATTGGATATTGGGCGTTAGCATTGGAAAATTGTTGGAGCTAACTGAAAGCACAAGGATGTCGCCTAGAGGGGATACCGATAGTGGAAGGTGAACCAAACCTTTGTGGTGCGGTTCATCGGAGAAGAGGGTGAAACCTTTGTGGTTGTTGAACCGTTGTGTCGGTTCACACCTCTCCAACGAGACGTACTCCCTTTCAAGGAGGAACTCGGGAATACATCCTCGTCTCCGCGTGCTTCGGTTATTTCTATACCCGAGCTTTTTACTTATGCACTTTACATTGTGATAGCCTTCGTGCTTGAAGTATTATATTGCTATCACCTTGTTGCTTGTCTTGCTTAGCATAAGTTGTTGGTGCACATAGGTGAGCCTAGTTTATTTAGGTTGTTGGCTTGTTAATTTAAACACCTAGTTTTATTCCGCAATTAGCAAGCCTAAACCGGAAAAGTTTTAATCGCCTATTCACCCCCCCCCTCTAGGCGACATCCTTGTCCTTTCAATTGGTATCAGAGCCTGGGCTCTCTTTTTGGGCTTTACCGCCTAGAGAGTAAAAGATGTCGTTTAGGGAATTAGTGCACGATCCCACTTTATATTCGATGGCACAAATTATGATGTTTGGAAAATTCGCATGCTTAATCTTTTTAGGGCCATGGGTCCAAATTATATTAAGAGGATTGTGGATGTGGGTTTTTCTCCTCCAAAGGATTCTCAAGAATTATCTTTAGAGGATGAGGAAAACTCTCATCTCGAGACTCTAGTTTCTAATGGTCTTATATGTGTTTTGAGCGATGTAGTTCTTGCTTCAATCATGCCTTTTCGGAACGCTCATGAGCTTTGGACCAAGCTTCAAGATATATATGAAGTGTCCAAAATTATTGAGGATGATTGTTCTCCTTCCACCTCCGGCCGTGATGAGTTCACAACTTCTTCCACTTCACCAACATGTGATTTGTCACAAGGTAATGATATGGTGAGTGGTGATAGAAATTGCATTGTGATGGTGAATATTCTATTGACTATACTTCATCTCTATCTCATTGCAATGTTCTATCTTTGGACTTAAACTCTTCTAGCACTCCAAATGTCATACATGCTAGAGTTGATAGTCCTTGCATATCATGTAATAGTTGTTTAACTAAATCTCATGATGATATGCTTCATATGTCTTGTTGCCATGAAAACAATGCTTCCATATCCTCTAGTACTTGCATGACTAACAATGTAGAGGAATCCCAACATTTGTTGGAACAAGACATGGACCTAAATGGTGCTTCAAGTTTCTTCATCCTCTTCACATTAATCATGTTTGCCTTATGGCTAAGGATTCCGAGGTGTCTCCCACCTCAAATCCAAATTGTGATGATGTGGATGAGGATTCTCATGAAGAAGGTTTTGATTTTGAATCCTTAACCAAGATGGGTGAGATGGTACTTGGTGCTCTCCCCAAAGGTAGTAAAGCTATCCCTCCTCTATGTGAAATCATTGATTATGTTATTAAGAGTAGGGAATTATTGAGGATTTGGAAAGTCAATTTGATGAGAAATGTCAAATTGAGAGGGATGACTCTATTACTATAGCTTCCTTGAAAGCTTCTCTTGAAGAAGAAGAAGAGCTTAGGTCTTCTCTTGAAGAGAGACTTGAATCTCTTGATGAGTCTAATGATCTTATTATTGCTAAAATCATTAAGGAAAGAGATCATGCCCTTGCTAAATATAAAGTGCTTAAAAAGGAAAAAGTTGAATTTGGTGTTGGCAATGCTAGACTAAGTGAGGACATAGAGAGACTTGACAAAGCTCACAAGGCTTTAGAAAGTGAACACTCTCTCCTTATCAAGTCTCATGATCAACTCCAAACTCAACTATCTAAGAATGATGAGCTTGCCAAGTTGTCTTCTTCCATTTCTAATATTAATGATGCTTGTGCTACTAACTCCACTTCTTGTGAAGCATCTATTTTGAAGGAGAATGTTGAGCTAAGGGCTCAACTTGAGTTGCTAACTAGCAAGTATGGGAAATTGGAAGAAAGTCATGAAAAGCTTCTAGCTCTAATGATGATCTTCTAGCATCCCATGCTAGGCTAAAGTTAGCTCATGAGGCTATTCTACAAAGGTAACATCTTGTGAGCCTCATGTGGACAAAGGCACAACTTCTACTAAAAATGCTTTATTGCCATGTGCTAGTCCTAGTGATTCATCCTCTCATATTGCTACATCTTGTGATGAATTACTTTCATTGCCTTGTTGCTCTAACAATGAAGCTTCTACTTCCTCTAGTGTTTTTGTTGATACTAACCATGTAGAGGAATTAAATGAGCTCAAGGCCCAAGTCACTTCTTTGAAGAAAGACTTGGAAAAGCGTCATGTTGGGGATTCTACACTTGACAATATGTTGAGTGTTCAAAGACGCCCCAATGACAAGAGTGGACTTGGATTCAACTCCAATATAAGAACAAGTCCAAGTCAACAAGAAGAAAAGGGCCAAGAACAAGTTAAAGATTCGGCCAAGATTGTTTGCTTCAAGTGCAAAGTTGAAGGGCACCATGTTAGATCTTGCCCTTTGAAGAAGAAGCTCTTAGTGAGAAGCAACAAGGGAAGAAGCCTCAAGTTCAAACTCAAGTTCCTCAAGTTGAAGAACGGCCTCTTCCCAAGAAGAATCAAGCTACCCTCCTCAAGTCAAGACTCCAACTAAGAAGAGAGGAGGAAGTAGATGTTGCTACCTATGCCGTGAGAAGGGTCACTTGCTTCTTCATGCACAAATGGTACCTTATCCAACCCCATTATTATTGATGATGATTATTCTCTTCGGAAGGATAAGGTTGGCAATGTGTTTGCCAAATATGTTGGTACTCAAAGTGGTGTCAAGAAAAGAACCATTTGGGTTGCCAAGCCTATTGTGACTAACCTCTTAGGACCCAACTTGGTTGGGGACCAACAAGCTAAAACTTGATCAATAGGTGTTGTTGGAGGGCATTGGAGACTTGGCTACATTATGAAGAATTAAGGGATCTTCATCAATTATATTTCTCAAGTCAAGTCATTTGGATTATATTGTTCTATCTCATATCCAATGTTCCTCCTTGCGGTAACTTTTATTTAAATCATATATACATTGAAAGTTGCTTGCACCCTTGCATGTGTTAGGTTTTGTACCTTGCTAGTGTTTGTATGTGTTGTGCTCTCTACTTACTTATCTTGAGTAATCAAGTATGTGTATGTTGGTTTGCACACCATTTACTTGTTTGAGCCTTATTGCTTTTATTTGATATCTTATCTTGTTGGCTCTCTTTTGAGAGATTAATGGACTATTCCATTTTGGGGAGTGATATGCTTCGTGCACTTCACAATCCTAAAAATGTGTGTACATGAGGAATACCACTTAGTGTGATAATTATATTATCTATTCTCTATGTGGTATGTCATGCTCATGAGAAATTCAAATTCTATATGTCCATTAATTTCTCGAGTTGGTTTTGTTTGCCTCTTGTTTAAAATAAATGGATTATCACATTATGGGGGAGTAATAAGCTATGTGCATATTACAAGCCTAGAAAATGTGAACATGTGAGGTATTGCCACCTAGAATTGATATTCTTCTTATCTTATTCCTATGTGGCATGTTGCTCAAACAAGTTCCATTTTGGTAAAATGATTTTGTTTAATCATCTTTTGGATCTTGTTTGTGATGGACATTCTTGGTACGGTTTTCCCCAAATATGTTCGCATATCCTTTTGGGAAATCGATTGCTTCAAGCTACTCTTTGTAGTGGCTTTGCATGATCGCGTGAATACTTGAAGCTATCAAGAATATCTATCTATTAAGCTTTGGCCTTTAAATCTTATCTTTTGCCATATGCTTATTTGTTGTGAATTGGTCTTCAATATCATTCTTATACCACCGAGAAATATCTCTATATACTCCTTGTCCTTGACAAGTGATACTCATATGTGTGGTGAAATTTGTGACCATCTTCACTTTGTCTCTTGCTTTGAATTGCCTTATTTTATTTTGATCTAACTCTCTTTGTCTTCCTTGTATCTTTTGGATCCTTGTTGCTCTACTCAAAATTTGTTTTATGTCTTCTTGTGTTAGGAAAAGCAATGATCCAATTCTTGTGCATTGACATTCAAAAGTCATACTTCTTGATAATGCACTATTCTTGGGAAGCTATCCTACTTGAGTAGAACACCGTTCTTTAAATTGGTATTGCATTTCTTGCTTTCCTTGAACATGACTAGTGTTTGAATAATATGTATGGAGAGTGATGATCCCATTTGTGTGCATTTTGTATTCAAATGCAAGATCATAAATAATGCACAAATCTTGGGGGAGCAATCCTATATGCTTTTGAACATTAGTTGTCTTCAATTGATATTTGATCCCGATGACGTGTCTCTTGGAAGACAAACATTTCTCTCTTGGTACTTTGTGCCATCATGAGAAGTGTAGAGGGTTTGGTTTATTCCTTGATGATATTTTCATCAATTGGTATCTTACTTTCATTTGGCATCTTTTCAAAGTGGTATCTTCAATCATGTGTTGATTGGGTTTTGATATAATTTGGACAATTTTTTTCTTGTCACACTTGTGTGTGCTTTCTTGGTTTAATTGGTGTTTTGTCCAAATTATATCTCTTTGGTTCTTGAAAGTCTTGTGCATGCATATTTACTATATGTATATCTTATGGCATGCTTACTTTCGTTGATCCAATATATAGGATAAACTCCATCAAATCCTAAATGGCTAAGATGTGCATGAAATTCAATTTCATATCAATATGCACATATTTATGTGGAGTTTGTCCTATGTATTGTAGTTGCTCTAACTACTTTGGACCCAATGAGTTTGGGTACCATTTGTACTTGAATTTGTTTTAGGTACATGGAGATGCATTGGAAGCTTGTCTCATTACAAGGAAGGTGTTATCACCATGTGCTTATTGGAGCCAAGCTCGGATGATCGTGAACTCTTATCTTCTACATCACCAATGCTATCTCGGTAACAAGTATCTACCTCATGCATACTTTTCTAGCTTTCAACCTTGTGTAGGTTGTTTCATGGCATGAATCTCTTGTTGCAATTCATTTGGTTCTTGCAAAACAACTTTGTTGCAAATGTGGGCAAGCCGGGATGATTACATATCAAGGGGAATATATATAATCATTTTCATGATTCATCAATCCCATATATGTTAATCTAGCACTTTCTACTCTATGTCTCACATATGCAATATTGATGCTTTTCAAAATCATTTGCCTTTTGCGATACTTGTTATCTTTCTCGGAGCATCCCATTTATCACCTCATCCCTTGTGGATATTTTTGATGCTATGATGAGTATGTGTTGGAAGTTCATCTATATCCTTTAAGATAAAATTGAGCTTTGTGCTATGCTTTTAAGCAATGATCTTATTGGTATATATATGACTTCCTTGGATATCATGTTCTTCACCTTTGTACCTATTTTGTGTGTACATGTTTATTTGTGGACTTATATCTTTGTGATTGGTGTCTACTTAGAAACTTATACACATGAGAATAGTTACATTTTAATTGGTATTCCAATTCTTTAGTGACCACCTCTTATTGCTTTTGATTCTTTGGTGGTTCTAAAAGGCACAAGCTTTGCTTTTCATTTGGTATTCCTTTTTGGACCTTAATAAGCTTGTGGACCTATTTGCTTCAACTTTGGGTTGTGTTTATGGAAAGACATGATATGCACTATGTGCCACTTATTTTGAAAGACTATGTTGATGCTTTGGCTCATCCTTGTATTAGTCTCCAAAAATGTCTTTCTATGTCACACCATCTATTTTATTTGTTGCAAGTTATATTGCTTCTTTTCTTATATATGCTCTCTTGCACGTGTTTTTGTTCAAAATGATCTAAGAGGGAGTGAGGATTCCATGTTGTGCACACTATATTGAAATACAAATCCTTATTGTGCACATACCTTGGGGAGTTCCCTCTTGATTGTTAGAACACTTGTTTGATCTAATTATAATATCTTCTTATGTTCATTTGGTTTTTCGGATCCTTTGATTGGTTACTTCTTTTGTCGAAGTACCTTTCAATTTGATTTTCTTTTGCAATCTTTGGATCCTCAATATAGTTTGATCTCTTCCCAACTATTCGTCATTGGATATGTGCATTTGATTTCACTCATATTATGAGAAATGCACACATTATGGGGGAGCTCTTACTATATTGGCCTTCTAAATTTTTCCTCCCATTTCGGCAATCGATGCCAATGGGGGAGAAGTTTAGAGGGTTTAAGGGAGTTTGGTTGTATGCTTTAGTTTCGTTCTTAAGCATTTGCCTCTCTTGCTCTTGCATCCTTACTCTTTGTGTTGCATGGTTGCTTAATTCCTTATATAAACCCTCGTAAAAGGGATTGTCATCAATTACCAAAATGGGGGAGATTGAAAGTGCATGTGTTGCCCCATGCGTGGTTTTGGTAATTAATGACAATCCTTATGGACTAATGTTTGCATTGAGATATCTTTATAGATCTTTTCCATGAAGAAGATTGGAGTTCATGTGTTGGACTCTAGAAGATTACATGATGATCAATGCTCTATTCAAGGGTTTATATGAAGAATGGTCATGTGAAGAGTTGAGCTTATTGCAGGCATGGCTTGGAAAATAAGATTGAGTGAACTTCATGTTTATCTCCAAGCCATCATCTATATCAAGATAAGAAGATGAAGTGCAAGTGGATTCATGAAGACGGAGTTTAGCAAGGCTCTCCCATAATGGTGTATGGGGGAGTATTTGGAGAAGTCTTCATCAAGCATGTGCTAGCAAGCACAATCAAGAAAGGTGTTCCAACTTGACGGAGTCAAGATCATCATCATCTAGCTCAAGTGGAATGCGCAAGGCAAAGGTATGATCTTGATAGGTTTTCTATTTTACCGGTCTCGTGGTGTTAGTGGGAGACCGGGTTATAGGATAGACGGCGTACTATCAAGAGGGACTCTCAAGTGAGTAACTTGATCGCATCTTTGTGGAGAGCTCAAACCTTTGCATATTTGGCATATCATCTTTCTTGGTTCTTATTTGGCTTTTATCCATGTGAGAATTTAGAGCTTGTGTTCATCTCCATACCAAGCTCTAGTTCATCAAAAACGGATTTCATTTGGATATCTTGTGGTGTTTTTGATGTTGGAGGTTTTAACGGTTTGTCTTTTGTAGAGAGATCAAACTCTCCTCTTGTGTTCTCCTCCTCACATGATGGACTATGATGTTTCTATGCATGATCTTGTAAAGCTCTTCGTTACGATTCCAACGAGCCCAAGATCATCGAAATCGGAGTCCGGATGAAAAAGTTATCCCCGTTTTAGTGCCGGTGGCTCTGCAGTTTTTACCTGTGGCGGTAGTACCACCGCGGTACCGCCAGCGGTACCGCCGGAGCCACCCGAGGCCCATTTTCGGCGGTACCGGAAGCGGTAGTACCGCCGGGGCGGTAGTACCGCTGCCCGGGGCGGTAGTACCGCTACCTGGAGCCCGTTTTTAGCCTGTTTTACCTGTTTGACTTCCCAGGGGGGCGGTAGTACCGCTGGGGCCAGCGGTAGTACCGCCCCGACGCGTTTCTGCACATAACGGTTGGATTTTGGGGAACCTATTTAAGGGGCCCTTCTTCCCCAATGGTTCCCCACTTCTTGAGCTTGTTTTTCCCCTCTCTCTCCTCCATTGTTGACCTTTGGAAAAGCTTGCCTTCCTCTCAATCCCTCCCATGATTCTTGCATATCTTTGAGGGAAAGTGAGAGGAGATCTAGATCTACATTTCCACCAATCCATCTCTCCTCTAAGTGAGGGGAACCTAGTAGATCTTGATCTTGGAGTTCTTGGTGCATCTCCTCCTTGTTCTTCCTCTCTTCTCCCCCCATAAGCATTAGTTGCTTGTGGTGGGATTTGAGAGTGAAGGATTTGAGCACTTGTGCTCTTGCCTTTTGCATTTGGTGCATCGGTGTGCTCTCCACGAGGATTCGTGGAAGTTGAAATCTTGTGAACTTGTTACTCTTGGGTCTTCGGGCCCTAGACGCCTTTGTGGTGGTTGGACCCTTGTGTGGTCACTTGAAGCCGTTCGGGAGCCCCCAATCCCTTTGTGGGTTGTGCCTCGAATTGTTGTTGAGAGCCGTTCGGGAGCCCCAATCCCATTGTGGGTTGTGCCCCGGATTGTTGTTGAAAGGCTCCGGATTCCGCCTCGAAGGAATACCGATAGTGGAAGGTGAACCAAACCTTTGTGGTGCGGTTCATCGGAGAAGAGGGTGAAACCTTTGTGGTTGTTGAACCGTTGTGTCGGTTCACACCTCTCCAACGAGACGTACTCCCTTTCAAGGAGGAACTCGGGAATACATCCTCGTCTCCGCGTGCTTCGGTTATTTCTATACCCGAGCTTTTTACTTATGCACTTTACATTGTGATAGCCTTCGTGCTTGAAGTATTCTAAATTGCTATCACCTTGTTGCTTGTCTTGCTTAGCATAAGTTGTTGGTGCACATAGGTGAGCCTAGTTTATTTAGGTTGTTGGCTTGTTAATTTAAACACCTAGTTTTATTCCGCAATTAGCAAGCCTAAACCGGAAAAGTTTTAATCGCCTATTCACCCCCCCTCTAGGCGACATCCTTGTCCTTTCACTAACTTTGTGTCGTCACAAGGTATGTGTTCTGGAATTAGAAGTGACTTTTCCTGGTTCACGTGCAATTGCTGAAAGATGTCGCCATGGATCTGAGTGAAGTGTCTGGTTCCTCGAAATCATCTCAACTCGATCGTGAATGTGTAGAATATTCTCGGAATGGTATGTTGTCACCTCCTTTCCTTGAGAATTTCATCTATGCATCCAAGCCACTGATTGAATTGTTCCAGAAAGAGAGGAAGTCTGAGAACTCTTCGTCTTCTATGGTGTTTCCCATCAAGAACTCAATCGTGTCTCGCTACAAGATATTCAATTGGGGCAGCTGTCTCCTGACAAGTTGCTAATCCGCGGGTTCCGCAATCTCGTTCCTTCTTGAGAGTTAGACATTCTAGTCTAGCTCTTGGGTTTCTAGCATTTATAATTCGTTGGTATCCCGTGCAAAGCTTCTTATCCCTACCGGTGCTGAGTCTGAAGTATCTCTACACCTAACCAGATCTGAATCACAATCAGAAACAATAAGTTGGTGATCCTCAAGAAGTTTGACCCGATGTCTGGAAAATCAAGAAGTGTTCCCAATACTAACGTTTGCGGAGTTTCTGAAGTTCTCTCGATCTAGCTTTCCGATCCTTCTCCAGTGATCTGAAATGCTCCTCCATGAGGAAAGTTCTACTCAAGCCGACTAGTGCAAGTTACCTCTTCATCTGTTGGAATCTGGTTTCAACACTCTCCCTCAGGAATTTTGGGCCTTGTGCAAAGTTCATATTCTGAATCCTTTGGGAAAACAGTTGTCTACCAACTGGAAACTTCTTGTCAATCCTCCGTCACCCGCTCGTGTCTCCTAACTGTCAATTCATGGGATGCTTGAAATCCCATTCCAAGATTCTACTAGGAGGTACTTGATCGTGGTATCTTCGCCAAGATCCCTCCTCCCGGTGAGGTTTCCTTCTCCCCTATGGTGTACGTTGATAGTGACCTCGAAGCGAAGCCGATGAAGATCTTCCTGATGCCTTTGGTTAACCTCTACACGAAGGAAGCCACCTGAAGCGAGAAGATCGTGTAGTACCGTCGTAACCTTTTCCTCTTTCCTACGCTTAGAATCTCGGGACGAGATTCCTGTAAGGAGGGTAGAGTTGTAACAGCCCGAAGTTTGAAAACCTAAAAAACCGAGTAAAATTTTCGCTTTTTGTGTTCCATTGCATCATGGCATCCATATTAAATTGCTAAAACAAATAAAACAATTGGTTTGGCATTATTTAAAAACAAAATGCCAAACTTGTTATAGCAAATTTCAAAACAAGGAAGACACTAAAAACTTGCAAAACAAAATTACTGGACATCTTATATTTGTTAAGTAAGTTCCGAGAGTCCAAATTAAAATTTTGAGGTTGTTTCAAAATTTCCAAAGGACTATGGAATTGTATTTTAGCAAAATGCCCTATTTCTAACCCTATGAACAAAAGTGGTCCAAACTATTTTAGTTGGCCACCCCAATTTTTGTGGGGCAACTAAATGACAAGGGGAGCCTCCTCAAATTTTCTCCTATTTTTGTAAAATGCCTAAGTGCTTTATTTTAAATCAGGAAGTGCTGCTGGACTTTTTAAAGAAACCAAAGAGGACTTGTTCGTGATGGAAATATTCTGGCCAGGGGCCTCTTTGCAAATCCTCCTCTTCCTTCTCTGTAGCGACCGCGAGAGCGCCATGCTCGCGCCGCACCACCGTTCGACGCGCCGGGCCCCCCCTGCTCTCCTCTGCCTGCAAGGGAGAGAAGAGGAGCACGTTCGCGAGCCCCTCCTACCCTACCCACTCGCCTGCCTGCTCCCGTTCCCTCCTCCCTTTGTCCCACACGAGCGCGCCATGGCCGCCATGCTCCCGTGCTCGTCGCCGGCGTTTGAAGAGTTCCCGAGCGAATCGCCGCCTACCAACACCTCCGCCGTGCTCTCCTCTCCCTCCTCGTGGCCGGAATCGACCCGAGTCTTCAAGAATCAACGCCGCCATCGCCTTTCTTCCTCGCGGCCGTCCGACCACCGCCGCCGCTCCCCCACACGTTTGCGTCGCCGTCGACCTCCCTCAGTCTTCCCCGACCCCCTCCTCGCGTCCGTGGTGAGTTTCTGCACCTCTCCGTGCCTTCCCCTCCCTCTCCCGCCGTAGCTGCGCCGTGGTGCTCGCCGTTCCGCCGTCGTCGCCGTCCCGCGTTCGTGCGCTGATGCAGAGCACGGCCGGCCTCACAGCCAGCCCAGGCCGGGCGGGAGGCCGCTGGCTTCTGTTAGGTGGCCGGCCCACCAGCCGGCCCAAACCGACCGGGAGGCCGGAGGCCTCTGTAACCTGGCCGGCCTGCCAGCCGGCCCAGACCGGGCTGGAGGCCGGGCTGCCTGTTTTTTTTTCAGGAGTTCCTTTTTCTTTTCCTCCTCGTTAGCTTTTGTTTCCGCTACTCCCTCGCACACTTAGGGACATCGATCCTCGATGATCCCCACTAGTTCCTCGCTACCTCTCGAGTCGAGTAAATAAAATATTTATCGTTGACTTTAAAATAATCAAAAGTAAATATTTAAACGAGGAATTAGAAAATTAATAACTTTTGATCGGGGCCTCCGAAAAATGTGTCCCTTATATCGAAATGTTCAGAAAAACATGAACTATCCAAAATCATCATCATCATGCATACTTGCTCACACTTACAATGATGTACCTCTAGTAGTACTAAAATCACTAAGTTAAATGTGGGGTACCTCTCTTCCCGAGTTAAAGTAGATATCGCCGTACCCCATTTAAATTGCTAGATCGCCTATGTTAAGTGCAGTGCATTAAAATGTCATGTCATCATGTGTTTGCGCATTGCATTTGATGAAAGATGTGTGGTGTTTGATGGTGCTTCCGGTGTTGTTTGTGCATCGGTAGATCAAGGAGGCGAAGTGCCACCCCCGTCTCGTGACGATCCGTACTACCAGCCGTATCAACAAGGCAAGCGTAATCCCCCTCTGAGCATATCTTATCCTATTTTCCGCAATTATTTTCTCCACTATAATATTGCATCCGGTTCTAAATGTCTTTTGCTTGGAGTAGAGTATCCTACTAGCTGCATTAGAAATCTGTTGCCAATATCTGTTTCCCCTCCTATTACCATAGGTTTGCATTGTTGGCCTGATATAATTACTATGCTATGCAAATGCTTAGCCATGCTTAGTTAAATGCCTAGTGGTACTATGGTGGTACATGCTGGAAACAGGTGTTGACTTGTGACAGCGATGTTGATGGTGGAGAATTGTGGTGATGGATAATAAAATGCTTAAAGGTGGGGATGAGAGACCACTGTGGTTGTGGTGCCTTGTCTCGTTCCCGTCGCCTAGGTGCGAGTTCTGTACCTCTTGAACCAAGACTGAGCGTGCAACCATGCGTGAGGCCTATGCATTCGCAGTGCAGGAACCCTCATAGACTAAATAACTCGAGCGGGGCTAGCCAGGGTCCTCTAGTTCGGGCTTCCATTTGCGCGTGCGTGAAGATGGTGGTATGAACTGAGATGAGGATGATGGTATTAGGAAAGTAAGTGTCCGCGGGACAGGGAGTTGGAGGAGTCACCAAACCTGTCCTACCGGCACTGATGATCCTGGAAAGTTCTTAACGAGGGAGAAGTCGACACCGCTCCCACCCAGCCGGCTTTCCAAGGAAGAGAGCTAATTGTACAGGTAATGGGCCGGACGGTACGCGTGGTGAAGGA
Source organism: Poa pratensis (assembly GCA_947311845.1). Classification (NCBI taxonomy): domain Eukaryota; kingdom Viridiplantae; phylum Streptophyta; class Magnoliopsida; order Poales; family Poaceae; genus Poa; species Poa pratensis. The sequence goes on along the minus strand of CAMZMU010000039.1, from coordinate 69,755,531 downwards.
GCTGGAGCCCCTCGGGACTCCGGGGACTTCCACTTTGTACACCCCTGCAGGGATAAATCTTTTCGAAAAGCCGTGTCCGCGGTTATGGACGACTTGGGAAGTGAAGGTAGGATCATAGAATAACTTTAACGGAATGATTAAAAACTGAGTACTAAAGGTACTACTAATAACCAAGGTTGTCTTCCTCGAGGGTGATTCGGGGAGGTGCCTAGTAGATAGGTGATGAGAATGGTGATGGTTATGATGGAAATGGTTACCCGAAAAGAGTTACTTCTTATCCCTCTTTTAAAAGTATTCTGATTAGACGATGCCATGGAGTTATGTCTTTTTAAAATAAAATCAGCTTTATGCAAAACAGCCCTAAAACCTTGAAAGCCAATCATCGAGCATATATTAGCTCTTAATCTTGCGAGTTCGTCGAACTCAACGTCGTTTGCTTATTTTCAGGAGAGGACTCCACCGACCTCGAAGGTGGGTTCTTTGTGGACGTCGACGGGTAGTCTGGGGTTCCCAGGTGGCAGCTTGGGACATCCCGGAACAGCTGGCGCTGGATGTTTATCTGTAGGCCTCTTAGGCCATATTTGGTTCTTGTTGTTTAGAACAACCTAATTTGCTTCCGCTTGTTGTAATGTTGGGTCTGTGACCTCTGGTTGTCATTTGCTATCTTTCTCTATTATAAGAGTTGAATTATAATGTTTTGTGTCATAGAGTCTGTGATGTGCCAGTTGTTCCACAAGTCTTGATCTCTCTATTATGCCTTGATAGTGTGTCTGGTGGTAACGGATAACCGGAGACACAGTATCACTGTATAGCAGTCGGGTCAGGGCGCCACATGAATGTTATTCATTATGCTAGTAAGACTCTTGATGCTGCTCAAAAGAATTATGCCACTACTGAAAAAGAGTTTTTAGCAGTAGTTTTTGCTTGTGATAAGTTTAGACCCTATATTGTTGATTCGAAAGTTATTATCCATACCGATCATGCTGCTATTAGATACCTTATGGAAAAGAAAGATGCTAAGCCTAGACTTATAAGATGGGTGCTTTTATTACAAGAGTTTGATTTGCATATTGTAGATAAGAAAGGTGCTGAAAATCCTGTCGCTGATAATTTGTCTAGATTGGAAAACATTTCTTATGATCCTGTTCCTGTTAACGATAGTTTTCCAAATGAACAATTGGCTGTGATAAAGGTAAGCTCGCGAGAAAGTCCTTGGTATGCTGACTATGCTAACTTTATTGTTGCCAAGTATTTGCCTCCAACCTTTACAGCTCAGCAAAGAAGAAAATTCTTTTATGACTTGAGGCATTATTTTTGGGATGACCCACACTTATATAAAGAAGGAGTGGATGGTATAATGCGAAGATGTGTTCCAGAATTTGAGCAAAAAAAATATTGAGGAAATGCCATGGAAGTGCTTATGGAGGACATCATGCTGGAGATAGAACTGCACAAAAGGTTTTACAATCAGGTTTTTATTGGCCTACTCTTTTTAAAGATGCAAGAAAATTTATTTTATCATGCGATGAATGTCAAAGAGTTGGTAATATAACTAGACGCAATGAAATGCCTATGAATTATTCTCTTGTTATTGAACCTTTTGACTGTTGGGGATTTGACTTTATGGGTCCTTTTCCTCCTTCTGATGGTTATACTCATATACTTGTTGCTGTTGATTATGTTACTAAATGGGTAGAAGCTATACCAACATCTAGTGCTGATGGTGAGACATCATTAAAAATGCTTAAAGATATTATTTTTCCAAGGTTTGGTGTGCCTAGATATCTCATGACTGATGGTGGTTTCATTTTATCCATGGTGCTTTTAGAAAAACCCTTGCTAAATATGATGTTAATCATAGAATTTCTTCACCTTATCATCCTCAAACAAGTGGTCAAGTAGAATTATCAAATAGAGAGATTAAATCTATTTTGCAGAAGACTGTTAATAAATCTAGAAAGAATTGGGCTAGGAAGCTTAATGATGCTTTGTGGGCTTATAGAACTGCTTATAAAAATCCTATGGGTATGTCTCCTTATAAAATGGTTTACGGAAAAGCTTGTCATTTACCTCTAGAATTAGAACATAAAGCTTATTGGGCCGTAAAAGAACTTAATAGAGATTTCAAACTTGCCGGTAAAAAGAGGTTACTTGACTTGAGTTCCTTAGATGAATGGAGAAGTGAAGCTTATGAAAATGCTAGACTTTTTAAAGAGAAAGTGAAACAATGGCATGATAGGAGAATCCTAAAGAGAGAGTTTAATGTTGGTGAGAAAGTTCTATTGTATAGGTCTCGTCTCAGATTTTTTGCAGGTAAATTACTTTCGAAATGGGAAGGACCTTATGTTGTTTCAGAGGTTTACCGTTCAGGTGCAATCAAAATTACTTCGCTTGATGGTGACAGATCTCAAGTGGTTAATGGTCAAAGACTCAAGCATTATATTTCTGGGGATTCTTATAACGAAGACGTTGATATTATTCAAGTAGTGACTCCGGAAGATTTTATTAAAAGTCAAATTCAGAAAACTAGTCTGTTTTCGAATAGGTAACAGTTTTGGTAAGAAAAAGTTCGCGTTTAACTTCCCAACTTATATTTTTGTTGTTTTTATTAAATATGGAAAATTACGAGCCGAAAACGGGGAGGAAACGGTGCCCGAGGGCACCACACCACCCCACGGCGCGGGCCCACCCTTGGCCGCGCCGTGGCATGGTGTGGGCGCCTCGGAGCCCGTCTCCAGCCCGGTTTCGACCTGGACTTTCCTTTTGTTATGAAACTTTTTGCTATATAATCCCCCGGATCCCCCGAGGTCCGTATATCGTTTTCTCGTCGTGTTTTGTTTTCGAGCTATTTCTGCCAGGGTTAGCTCCAAGATTAGAACAATGTCTTCGTCCGAGGCTTCGAAGGATACCTTCTTCAAGAACGTCGTCAACCCGTACATCAACGAGTTGAAGCAGCACCCACAAGAGCTGCGGCTCGTGGATGGAGAGCTTGTTCAAGAAGATGTTAGGGGACCCAAGGCTGAAGGGGACGTGAAGGCCAGACTAGAAGAAGTAGAGCATGAAGTTTTCCGATACCAGAAGATGATAGAGCGCGGAGTGGAGATCAACCACAAGATTATTAATGAGCTTATTGCTGAACACAAGAAGGAGACTAGCAAGCTATGGGATGATATGTTCATACTCAGTCAAACCACGTCCAAATTGCAAGCACAAATCTATGATCTCCAAAACCAAAACTGTGAGTATGAAGCTAGGTTCAAACGCATGAGTTCTGCTGCGAGTTTCAGGTTTATGGAGACCAATTCATCCTTCGCTGATGGGGAGCCTCTACCTTGGAAATTTGATGATGAAGAGTCTCGTCCACCATCACCACCGAAGGAGTAATTCATCATTGGTATTGGCATCCCCTCAGCTTGTTCCAAGCTTGGGGGAGTGCCGCGGTATCATCACCATTATCTTTTACCTTTTACTTTTCAGTCGAGTCATATCATGAGTAGAGAAGTTATCATATAGGATGGTTTGCAGTGTGGAAGTATCTCTCCTTAGTTGGTTATCTATGTATCCCTTGGTGTGAGTTGCCGTTATTGGAATATTAATGAGAAGTTTTATCATTTACTTTCTGCACACTTTATTTTACTTTGCAAATTTCTGTCATATGAATGATCTTGTTGTTAGTGTTGGCATCACTTTGGGAGCATCAAGTAAATCTATTTGGTTTTGGCAAACTTAGCATTGGTCAGTAGCAACAATACTTTGAGGCTTAAGTAGAAAAGAGGGGATTGCATGTAGATACATTATCTCATTATCTTTCTTTCTTGTTGGCTCATGAGCTTAGTATTCTCAAGTTAAAATTATTTGTGTTTACAAGGAAGATTGCATGATTGTTTCTATTACATTTATATTTGTTTGTATCCCTCCACTCTTATGCTTGCTACCCAGCCTTGCTAGCCAAAAACCTGTACTGAGAGGGAATGCTTCTCGTGCATCCAAACCTTGAGCCAAAACCCATGCCATTTGTGTCCACCATAACTACCTATATGTGGTATTTCCTTGCCACTCCAAGTAAATACTTCATGTGCTACCTTTAAACTATTCAAAAGTTACTACTCCTTATTTGTGTCACTGTTTACTAGCTCATGAGGACGGGGTGGATGTCTTTATGTCAACTGTCAAACAGACTTTACCACCGGACTAGCGGCATATACATCCGCTTATCCATTAATTTTGCAAAAAGAGCTGGCAAATGGGGTGCCCAGTCCCAATTAATTACAACTTTAACCGCTTAATTCTCTTCACATTTTTGCCCTGATTTATCAGTCAAGCAATGACAAACAGTGAAATATCTGCATGTGTAAACAAAAGAGAAGAGGGATGATCTGCCTTGCTGGTAGAAATAACGTCCTTCATGGGAGCCGCTCTTAAAAGTCTGGTTGGCAGGGGTCATATTGTACTTTCCATTTTCTGATTCGTTGACAATTCTCATACACCACTCAAAACTTATATTTTTATTCTCTATATGATTTCAAAAACTTAAAAAGCTCTAGCACATGATTTAATCCCTGCTTCCCTCTGCGAAGGGCCTTTCTTTTACTTTTATGTTGAGTCAGTAAACCTATTTCTTCTTTCTTAAGCAAGCATTTGAGTTGTTGTGATTCAACCATCTATATATTAATATTATCAATCATGTTTGTTATCCTTCCTTGTTTTGCACAAGTCTTTTATCTGAAGGAATATAACTTTGAAAGTTATCAATGACTGTAAAGAAATTGTGATAATTGAGCATGTAAGTTCTGCAATATAGCTCCGATATAAGGACTCTACTCGAAAGATAAGTACAATCTGTTAATTGTTCTCTGCCAAGAACGAAGTTTGCCATCACCAAACTATGATTTTCTTTATGCACCTTTATTGTGATTTCCATTACTCGTTTCAAGATAAGTTATATGAGGGGAAGTTGCTGTCTAAAATGATTCGTGTGTTAGTACATGTTGATGCTTCTTGTCCGTATTCTTTATTATCGACGCTTCACTCCATAAACCTGTGGTCTTGTTTACTGAGTTCAGCTTTCGCTTGGGGACAAGCGAGGTCTAAGCTTGGGGGAGTTGATACGTCCATTTTGCATCACTATTTTATATCATAATTTACTGCTATTCATTGATATATTTCACATTTGGATGATATACTTATGTTATTTTATCTTGTTTTGCATGTTTGATGATTATTGGAGAATTAACTGCCGGAGTCAGGATTCAGCTGGAAAAAGCATCGTCAAGACACCCTATTTCTGAAGATCAACAATTCACGGAAAATATACAGATGTTCCTATTTTGTCAGATGCCGGAGCCAGCCAAAAGGGGAGGCTGAGATGGGCCACGAGGGGCCCACACCACCGCACGGCGCGGGCCCCCCTCTGCCGCGCCGGGCATGGTGTGGCCACCCTGGCCCACCTCTGGTGCTCCCCCTTCGCGTACTTCATCCCCCAGAAACCCTAAGACGGGGGAGTCATGGAGGAAATATTCCGCCGCCTCCACGAGGCGGAAACCACAGAGAGAGAAAAAGCTCTCCGGCAGGCAGAAATCTGCCGGGGAAATTCCTTCCCGGAGGGGGGAAATCATCGCCATCGTCATCGTCATCACGCCGGACTTCATCGGGATCATCATCATCATCATCTCCATCGCTGTCACCATCATCTCCACCGCTCCACTCCGTTTCGCTGCAACATCTAGGGTTATACTTTGTGTAGTTCATAGGGGAAACTTTCCCGGTGTTGATTACTACTTGTGGTTGATGCTATTAAGTTTTATCGGTGAATTGAAGTATATGTCCAGATTGTTATTCATCATTACATCAGCTCTGATCATGATCCATATGATGTCTTGTGAGTAGTTCGTTTAGTTCTTGAGGACATGGGAGAAGTCATGCTGTTAGTAGTGGAACTATGTTGAGTAATATTTAATGGTTTGATATTTAAGTTGTGGTGTTATTCTTCTAGTGGTGTGTGTGAACGTCGACTACATGACACTTCACCTTTATGGGCCTAGAGGAATGCATTGTGTATTTGGCTACTAATTGTGGGGTTGCCGGAGTGACAGAAACCTAAACCCCCGTTAGTAAATCGGTGCATGAGGGAGTGTAGGATCTCAGAGTTTAAGGCTGTGGTTAGATTTATCTTAATTACTTCCTTGTGACGCGGATGCTTGCAAGGGGTTTAATCACAAGTATGTATTAGTCCAAGTTAGGGCAGTGCATTAGCATAGGTTCACCCACACAACACTTATCAAAACAATAAAGATTAATCAGCTGTAGGAAGCGAAAGCACTTGACGAAATTCCCGTGTGTCCTCAAGAACATTTTGCCATCATAAGTAAACCAACCGGCTTATCCTTTGCTCTAAAAAGGATTGGGCCACTCGCTGCAATTAGTATTACTGTCTTTTATTTACACGCATTTTATTTATCTGCAATATCAAAAACCGCTAAAAACTTGTCTGCTAGTATTTACAGTGATTCCTTGTTCAAAACTACTTATCAACACCTTCTGCTCCTCGTTGGGTTCGACACTCTTATTTAGCGAAAGTACTACGATACACCCCCTATACTTGTGGGTCATCAGTAGGACCTGAAAGACTTCAACACGGTGCCAATCCACCTCTGGCGCTAGCAGATGGGCGTGGACCTACACACAACACAGACACTCAACTTTGCTCAAACAAAACAGTAAGGTTGTCAATCTTCCTGGCTTGCTGAAACCAAAGAGATTAAATGTATGGTGTGGAAAACAATTATGAAAGCAAAAAGGAACAACGAGCAAATGATGATTGAAAGCAAAGGAAACAAGATGTACTCAATGTAAAAGAATGGACCAGGGGCCATAGTTTCACTAGTGGTGTCTCTCCATAAAATAGTAAACATGTTGGGTAAACAAATTACAGCAAGGCAATTGACAAATTGTGAGGGCATGACAAGACATAGTTTACTGTAATATTTAATTGGGCATTACATCAAAATATATAGACCTCTATCCAGCTACATCTATGACTAATAATCCACCCTGGGATCGCTATTCAGTCTGTCACCCAAAAGTATTAAGTTGCAAGCAACAGAAGTGCATAATGTAAGCAATGGTTATAATCGTATAGATATAAATACTGCTGTTTTACCCCTAGTAGCAACAACACATCATCGGTCTTAGCCGTTTTTGTCATCTCGAGCCCATACACACATGAGGCATGAACCTACTATCTGGCACCAAACTCTCTCTTGGAGATACATACAATCACTTGGCCAGAGTAACCACATGGATCAGACAGCATGCAAGATCTTAAATAAAACATAAGTATGATAACAAGTAGATAAACAATCTGATCATAATTTCACAATTCATCAGTTCCCAGCAAACACAACATGTAGCATTACAAAATAGTGATCTTGATTATGTTAGGCAGCTCACAAGATTTAAACATGGAAGCACAAGGAGAAGAGACCACCATCTAGCTAATGTTATGGACCTGTAGTCCAAGTATGAACTACTCACGCATCACTCTGGAGGCAGGCATGGTGATGTAGAGCCCTCCGGTGATGATCCCCCCTCCGGCAGAGTGCCGGGAAGAGCTCTAGAACCCTCCCAAACTAGGGTTCGAGTTTACGGCGGCCTCGGTTACGTATTGTGGAAATTATTGGGTGTTGTAGGGTTTTATGGACGATAAGAATATATAGGCAAAGAGGCGGCGCCGGGGGAGCTCCAGGTGGGCCAGGGGGCCTCTGGGCGCGGCCCCACCCTAGGTTGCGCCCTAGGGTCGCCTCCTCCACTGGTGGGGCCCCTTCGGCTGATTTTTGGACTCCGTCTTCTCTTCGATAAGGAAATGCCCTCCGTGAATTTTCAGGTCATTTGGAGAATATTTCCTTAATAACTTTTCTGAAACAAAAAGACAGCAGAAACAGGAACTGGCACCGGCATCTTGTTAATAGGTTAGTTCCAGAAAATGTCCTTAAATGATATAAAATTATAATAAAAACATATAGCATTGATATAAAACAAACATGGAACAATGAAAAAATATATATACGTTTGAGACATATAAGTGATCAAGCACATAAGTCACTTCGTTCTCTTGGCCCTCTTACTATTGGGCCTCCCTTGGCTTTGCCTTGTAATTCTCTCACTTTGGCTTGTTCACCATGACCAGTTGCTTGGATTTATGCTGACATTGCGTAAATTTTACAAGTTGCTATTCTTCGTAAGACTAGACTAGATGAGACTACTCGTAATTCCTTCACCATATCAGTCACGCCATATATTTTTTATGATATATATAATTCGAACCTTGTAAAGTTTGAGCAGAAACCAAACGTACTTACAACTTTACATACATCAAGTTCAAGTTTTATGCCCTAGACATATTTAACCTAACACCAAAATTTCACAACTTTAACTATCAGACAACAACAAAAAGTTGGATATACTATAGCGCATTTTTTCCAACAACTTTATTGTGTACCATCAGTTCGTATTGTAGGATGCACATGTTTTATACCGCTACATAATGCATCACTATGCCATCATGATGAGCCCCCTCATATTTTACATGCAAAAATGACTTATATGTATGTTAGGCATTAAAAATGATTTAGAGATTAGGGGATAGTCCAATCTATACCATATTGGCTTTATTTTAGACATTCCGATATTGTACAATTTATTTCTTAGGGCGTGGAATAAGATGCGTGTAACACCCTCAAACGATGTCGGGCTAGCAGTACTTATTCCTGATAACTCTATAGGATCTAGAGTGACTCCATAAGCTAACACAAGTTTGTTCAGCGCACTTTGTGCGCACTCAAGAGCACCATGGGACAACTTTCCATGGAGGTCACCTATCCCAATGTTGCTACGAGTCGAACACGCTTAATGCATCGTGTTACTACGAGTATTATTATCAAAATTTTAAATTCTTGGGCTAAATTGATGTCACAATGTAACACATTGGAGATAACAAGAACATACATATCTTAAAGCACGATTGGACGTTAAATCTCAAGTAGGTATAGCACACCAAAAGAAGGTATATGTATTGTTGAACTAAAAAAAAAATCACAACCCTCTTTTCTGAATGAGTTTTGATCGAAAGCGCAACACAATAATTATGGGTGGCATGATATCCAATAAGCATTGGTAACATAGCAAAATCCACTCCCCACATGAGCATTAAACCATTACCCACTAGCTAAAGAGCACATTATTCAGAACATTTTAGCCACTTATCGCCAATTACAAGGCAAGATCGACTCAACAAAAGCCTAGCTTAGCTAACAATAAAATTTGCCCAACCAAAGAGAACAAGCAAAACCATCCCAAAAGCAACACGCTTCACACCCCCACTTGATCACACGGCTCACTTGGCTTCTTATTCCAAAGCAAAATAAAAAAAAGCCGGAAGTCCGAATAAATCGGCCCCGTCGTCCGTCCTCCCCCTCCACTTCGCACCCTTTTTAACCGCCTAGCTGCTCCCCTCCCACTCCACTGAGACACCACCTCCCGGCGCGGCGCGCACCGAGAGCGAGCGAGCCAGAGCGAGGAGGCCGGCGGCACGGGCGATGGCCGACGCCTCCGCCTTCCCCTACGGGCTGCGCGTCCTCGTCGTCGACGACGACCCCACCTGGCTCAAGATACTCGAGAAGATGCTCAGGAAGTGTTCCTACGAAGGTTGGAATCTTTCTTTCCCTTTCCTCTTTCGTTCGTTCGTTACTTCCTCGAGCTTGATCGCCGCGCTGCGGCCTGAGGCTGCGGGTGCATGTGCATCGGTCGCCTGTGCATGTTTACTGTTTGTTTAAATTACTCTGAGAAAAGGATTTGGGAACACTCGCTGTTAATCGTGGGTATACACAGGATGTATGTTCTGGAAAGTAGTCTATTTTTGGCAGCTACGTTTGCTGATTTAAACTGGAATATTGGACCTTGTCGATCGAATCGAATTTAGGGTGCTTTATAGAATTTGTTGTTATGCCAGCAATTTGCCTGCTTTTTGGACTCCTGTGTTTGTTCTTGCTTGGGTATGTAACTGTTTGGTGTCAACTGAGAGTTGGAGAGCAATAGAGGCCTGGTCCATTAGCTCTTCTGGGCTAAAAATTTCTGTAGCGAACAAATCATGCATTTTTAAGTGACGATTTCTCAATTATTTAGATGGGTGGGTTTCTTGTCCACAGAGCAGTTGGTTTAATTGCTGCATAATTTACTTTTCTTTGGAGGTAACTGCATTATTTACTTTGAGGCAACTCCTGTGTAAGTTACTACTGGTGACTAGGCATTAAATTCAGAACAAATAGTTCCTACCATATAATATGTGCGGTCTTGCGGACCATTTAGGTGCTATAGTTCTGTGGCACCAGTGACTTGGTAAGTATGTAAGTTTTCTTTTGGTAGACCTACTGTCAATTATCACTACTGCGTGGTCAGTGTTTTTGTGCTAACTTAATTGCTCTTAATCTCAGCTCTCTCTGTTTTTTGTGTGTGCACGGGCACATTTTCTTTTTTATGCATCCATATTTATGATTAATACTCATGATTTTTTTTCTGAAAAATAACCATGAGCTATCTACTTTGCTAGTTAGACTAAACTAGTTATCTACCTGCAGTTACCACATGCGGCCTGGCTAGAGTTGCTCTCGATATCCTCCGGGAGAGGAGAAACAAGTTCGACATTGTAATTAGTGATGTGAACATGCCAGACATGGATGGTTTCAAGCTTCTTGAACTCATTGGACTTGAGATGGATCTACCTGTCATAAGTTAGTATTCAACACCAAACCTGTCTCCCTGCAAATTTTAAAGAAGAAATGATATCTTCTATTCAGTTTGAATATCTACTCAAAACAACCAAACTGCCCCATTCTGTTTTCACAGTGATGTCCATTGATGGAGAGACAAGCAGGGTGATGAAAGGTGTCCAGCATGGTGCTTGCGATTACCTCCTTAAGCCCGTTCGGATGAAGGAACTCCGGAACATTTGGCAACATGTATATAGGAAGAAGATGCATGAGGTTAAAGAGATTGAAAGCAATGATAGCTGTGATGATCTTCAAATGCTCAGATATGGTTTTGAGGGATTTGACGAGAAGAGCCTATTTATGACAGCTGATTCCGGTACCACGAGAAAGAGGAAAGATGTGGACAAGGACCACGCAGACCAGGATAGTGACGGTGCTAATGCTAAAAAATCTAGAGTAGTTTGGTCCGTTGATCTGCATCAGAAGTTTGTAAATGCTGTGAACCAAATTGGATTTGACAGTAAGTGCTATCTGAAATTTTACACACTTGTAGGGACCTTCTATAACATTATAAAATTTCCACGATCCTCATAAAGCACAAATATTGCTATCTTGCAGAAGTAGGGCCAAAGAAGATATTGGACTTGATGAGTGTTCCTGGCTTAACAAGAGAGAATGTTGCTAGCCATCTTCAGGTATGACATGATGTTCAAACGGTAATCTTTCTATGTTCACTTTTCTTGAGAAAGAAACCGAATTCACAAAGAGATTTTTAAGTTTTTTTTAATAAAATTAAGAAAGCATTGTTTACAGGACACACTAAATTCAGATAATTGCACCATGACTTTTCTCCAATTCACTGTACCTGGTGTGTCATCACAAATTTCTGCAACAATCAGCGACCTGTTTTTTGAAACTCATAAAGAGAATGAACAGCAGAAAATTTAAATTTAGAATCCGGCGCAGGTAGTTTCTTGTGCAATAAGAACTGCCTTTACTAACTGAAATAAGATAACCTTTGTCAGAGTTCCCCTAGAAGTAAATGAAAGAAGATTCCTGTTTCAGTAAATGGCAGAAAAAGGGATGTCATGGTGTAGCAATGAGTTCCCGACACGGCGTACTCTTTGCCTTAGCCATATTCACGGGTCTTAGCAAAGTTCCTATTTGATTATCGAGTAAATGGCACTGGCGGTCACACAACTCGTCCGCTATGTGCACAACTGGAAAACGGGATTTTTTTGTCACACAACTGGATTTTTGGTGCACGCAGGTCACAAACCCCACATGTCAATCCGTTTTCCGTTGCAGGAGTGCTGACGTGGACACGTAATTTTGCAGAAAACCCCCTGTATTTTGGGATATTTCGCAAAAAACCCAAATTTGGGTCCAATTACAGGGAGTTTTCTGCAAAATGTCCAAAAATACAGTTTTTTTTTTGCAAAATTACCAACGGAAACGGACTGACATGTGGGGTTTGTGACCTGCGTGCACCAAAAGTCCAGTTGTGTGACCAAAAAATCCCGTTTTCCAGTTGTGTGACTTAAGTGCACATAGCGGACGAGTTGTGTGACCGCCAGTGCCATTTACTCTTGATTATCGGTGGAGCTACTGTATGATTGTATTTTCTGAGAGCACCCTCTCATCCTGTAGTAAACTTGTTCGCAATTTATATTGACTTGAATCCTTACCTTTTTTAAAACCTTTAGATATCACAGTATTCAAATTTTCATGAAAAATCCATAAGAAGTTTGTGTCATCTCATTTTACCCAATACTCCAGAATTCAAGTTAACGCAATTGTGTTCCTTAAAACTCAAAATGAAGTTCTGGAATTCATAAGAAGAAAATTCATTGTTATGCAGAAATATCGCCTCTACTTGGGTAGGCTGCAAAAGCAGAACGAGGAAAGGATATTGGGAGCTGCTAGGCAAGATTTCAGCAACAAGGGACCATCAGAGAATCTTAACCTCAGAAACTCCTTCCAAGAGCAACCAAGCAACATTTCCAGTGGATATCCACATGCTTCCCAGAAGTTAGAAGGTCAGAACACTGTGTTAGAAGACACCAAGCGCACAGTCCCCTTACCGGTGTCAGATAAAAGCATAAATTCTGTAAGTTCTGTTGCCGACTCTAATGTTGCTGGTCCTTCACCATTGGGCGGGGTGCTGTCTTTCAAAGGTTTGCCAGTGAATCAGGACGGGAAGCCATCAGAAACCATGATCCTGGAATGCCAGGCCTGGAGTGGAGGAGCGCCATCAAAGCAGTTCATGCAATATCCAAAGCATAACCATGCACGCTGTGACCTGTTAGGGGATTATGCATGCCTACCAAAGCCAGACTTGGAGCGCCCCATTGCTCCTGGTCATCTGTTTACACCACCACCGCTAATCTCAATGAGTTGCAGTATGGAGTTGGATGCCAGAAACTTCTCAGATGTGAAGCCAGCACTTCTTGACCGCATCAAGTCCTTATCCCCGTCGTTGACATGTACAGTTGACTCGGTTCCTGTTCAGCTCAGCGACAGTGTTGTGACCTTAACTGATGCTGACCGGAAGTTCTCCAGTGTGGAAGGTTTGCCTAGCACTAACTTCGATCAGACGAACAACCAAGGGGCTTTGCTCCGTTCGCAAGAGCCAAGTATCATATGCGGTGCGGACTTTTCTTCTCTGACTGAGGACTCACTTCAAGGTGTCTCCTTTGAGAATATAGGGCTGGGTGGCATCGATTTGTTCCATTACAATGATGCGATGATACTGTCCGGGCTACAGAGCAACTGGTACGATGATCAGGATCAGTTCTCCAGCGAAACGATAGACTACCCATTGATGGATGGATGTCTCTTTGCCTGACCCGGCGGCTGCCCCATTGATGGATGGTGGTTCTTTGGTGTGTTCCCATATAGCACCTGTTGTAGGGCTATAGTGTTCTTCTAACTTGATCCTTTGGTGGAAGGATCTAACTGTAGTAACTCCACTTTTGATAAAATGTCTGTATGATAGACTGTGCCATGGTATAATTATAAAGTCTTCGATGATCTCTCAAAAGTATATATGGAGATTGTCGAATATTTACTTACAGAACCGACACTTGCAGAGTTTCGTTGATCTGTTTTCTGTGATGCAGCATTGGAGGTTTATATGAGATTATCATTGTGCTATTACATGCATACACTCTAACATTTCAGTTTCATGTTCGTCCGAATGATTTTCACCAAAGGCTGCAGCGTGCGAGTTACTCGTTGATCCAAACCTGATAGAATTTCGTAGGGCTGAAGCAGAATCAGTAAGGTCTGATGCAAGAATTTTTGACATATTAGACCACTTGCCCGAATGAATTATCAAAAAGGACCACATTTGAGTGAAGTTGTCAAAACTGCCGTGGCGGCCTCGTCGCCAATCGACACGTGGCAAAGGCCGCCGTGGGCGACGGCGGCCACCAACGCCGCCACCAGCGACGGCGGCCTCTTTGCTTTTCCCGTTTTCCGTCAGCTGCGAACGGGATTCCGTCGTGACGCGCATGGAGGCCGCCGTAGGCGACGGCGGCCTTCCCTGTTGCGCCTGCTTTTATTTTTAACCAGTTAGGTGTGTCAGCCATGCAATACTAGTTTATTTGCATCCTTCCTCAACGAGAGCTATCCTTTTGCATTGCATGCAGTCAGTCCAAAGCGAGTAGGTCCCACTAGCGGTGCATGCTTTTGCATTGCATGCAGTCAATCCAAAGCGACCCTAAACGGGAAAAGCAAAGAGGCCGCCGTCGCTGGTGGCGGCGTTGGTGGCCGCCGTCGCCCACGGCGGCCTTTGCCACGTGTCGATTGGCGACGAGGCCGCCACGGCAGTTTTGACAATTCCACTCAAAGGTGGTCCTTTTTGACAATTCACTCGGGCAAGTGGTCCAATATGTCAAAAATTCCTGATGCAAAGCAGAGCTAGTCTTGCAGATGCAAACATGAAACAGTGGAGATGCAGAGAAGAACAGTCCTACACAGTTTGCATCACAGTTGCACAGGAACTCACTTGCTGGCTGCTGCACCATTTCAAGTGTTTCCTTCCGCCTGATGCGCTAAGATCATGACTTGTAACGCCTGAAGTGACGTGGTCTGATGCCTGAAGTGACGCCTGGAGAACTAGTTCCCAAAAAAAAAGGATTGTAGGTTATATCCAAATTGTCTAATTACTTGTAAAACCCTTGCTGATTCATCGACTCGAACACTTTTGCTTTGGTCAACCACTAGTCCAACATACGTGGACCATGTGATCAAAACTGGTAACTCGTTTGATTCGTGTTTGAAAATACTTTTGTATCATTATGATCTTTAATTTTTAGCCGTTCTGAAAAACGATTCAGGTGTAATACTTTTGATTTGAGCCATTCAATATCGTTAAATTTTACTTAATAAGTTGAGAACAGATATTGTACCTCCCTTGATCACTCTTATATACATGGGAATTATTGTTGTTTCTGAACATAATTTGTATTTTTTGGGGATATTTATTAAAACAAAATCATGTCCTTGCTCTTCAAATGACATTGTACCATGACTACAATAAATAACATGAATTTCTACCATGATAGAGATGTCTTCGTTTCAAATTTCCCACTCCTTATAATTTTGTTAATATACATTTAATACCATCTCCATTAGAAAACAGATGCCGTTTTAGAATTGATAGTCTCTCACGAGCAACTCTGATTGCTAATGTTTACATGAACATGAATAATTATAAAAAAATCAACTATTTTTCTGATGAATTTAATAGTGCCATTTTTATATCAGTAATACTCCCTCCGTTCCAAAATAAGTGTATTAGATTTGCCCAAATATGAATGTATCTATACATGAAATACGTCTAGATACATCCATATTGGACAAATCAAAGACATTTATTTTGGGACGGTAGGAGTATATTATTAATTTTTGGTGAAATTTTTAATATTTGTACCGCATGTTTTCTAGAAAATCATGTAATTTGGAACAAAGAGAGATGATACTAGCATTTTCGAACAACATGCAAGATCACATATTTTTATAGTTCTACTATAACTATGTTGAAGGGAAAATATAATACTAAAAGCCGTATTAATTTCATGTTTCTGCTAACGTGCTTTGCAAATACTAGGGGATAAGCGCGGACTCCGCCGCGCCCGTGGGCTTAATTTTTCTGAATTATTCGATCATAAAATTGCTGAAATTTGAAAATCGTCCATATTTCGGAAATTGTTTTAATTCGGAAGTCATCGAGTTTTGGAGTAGTTTAGCACATTTAAGATTCATTTTGATGTCTACGAAATACACTAATTTGGAAGACATATGGAAATTTGAATTTTCGTCATGCATATTTATTTTTATGTGGGTATGAGGCATATTTGTCATTTATTTTGTGGTCATATTGAAAAGGTTGCAAAGTATAGATTATTTTGATTGTTACATATTTGAATTTTGAAAACTTATTTGTTTTGTGTGGAAAAGAGTTGTCACTTTTTTTTCCCCTAGTATTTTGATATATTTTCTATATTTTGTTTGTGTGTATGTTGAAATTGCAAGGTTTCCAATATTTAGGAAAAAGTTGCGAAGTATATGTAATGGTTATTTTGTTTGTTACGTGAATTTTAAATTTGGGTTGAATTGAAGTTGTAATGAGTTTGAAAGTTTGCAAAAGTTTTAGAAATTAGGAAAAGTAAACAGGAAGGGGGAAAAAGAATTATTTTGATTGTTACATATTTGAATTTCCAAAACTTATTTGTTCATCTAAAAATTATTGGTTTGCATTATTTATAATTACCTAAAATTATATGGATTGTTTTGGTTATTTTTTTTTAGTGGGAAAAAAATGTGGGCATTTTTAAATTATTGGTTTGCATTATGTAGGTTTTTTTTTCCAATAACATATGGATATACTTTGGGATTAAGGAGAAAGTTGCTTTGCATTATGTGGTTTTTTTCTTAAAATCATATGGATATATTTTGGACTTTAAAAAAGGGGGGAAAAATGTGGACATTTTTGAATTATTGGTTTGCATTATATAGTTTTTTTTCCCAACACCATATGGATTTACTTTGGGATTAAGAAAAAAGTTGTTTCAGGCTTATGGATATATTGTGGACTTTTTAAATTTGTATTTCGTAAGAATGTTCGTGGATTTGAAATATAAAAATAAGCATTAATTAAATTCAATTTCAGTATTCATTAATTTTAGTTGCATAAGTGGAGGGAATTTAGTTATTTTATTTGTAAATATTTAATTAGTTGGAATGTTAATTAATTTAAGCATTTTTTTAAAAACATTTCCATAATTGGAGAGAGTTTAGTTAATTTGTAATATGTTTGAAAGGGTATAATAAGTTTGTATGTTACCTTAAAATTATAATTTGAATTCGTAATCAGAGGGAGTGCATTATGTGAGATTTAAATTAAATCCATAATTAGAGGGTTTGAATTTGTTTTCATTCCCAAATAGTCAACAAATTTGATTTTCCAAATATGTTTACAATGTGGCAGAAGTAGTTAGTTAGTTTTTTTTTTGTGAGGTTCATTAAATTAAATCCATAATTAGAGGATTTGAAGCAGAAATAGTCAACTAATCGAGGATTTGATTTTGTTTTTATTCCCAAACAGTCAGCAAATTTGAATTTTCAAACATGTCTACAACATGGCAGAAGTATTTTTTTTGTGTGTGTGATCATTTCGATAATTGAAATGTAGATCTGGTTTAAATTAAATCCATAATTAGAGGATTTGAAGCAGAAGTAGTTAGGTTTGTTTTGCGAGATTCATTAAATAGTCAACTAATCGAGGATTTGATTTTGTTTTTATTCCCAAACAGTCAGCAAATTTGAATTTTCAAACATGTCTACAACATGGCAGAAGTATTTTTTTTTTGTGTGTGTGATCATTTCGATAATTGAAATGTAGATTTGGTTTTGCAGGAAGTTTGGATAATTTGGTTTCAATTGTTTTGAAGATGTGTTTGAAAAGTTTTGAAAGTTTTGACTAACAGGGAAAACAGTAAAAAAAAAAACCGAGGCATCCGCTGGGCCGAGCCAGCCGCAGAGAAAGCGGCCCAGCCCAGCTAGGAGGCCAGCTCTCCGCCGCTGTTTTTTTTTTCTGCGGAGCGGCTGACAGGTGGGCCCGTGCTTACGTCGGGGAGTGACGTCAGCCGGCGGCGGGGACGCAGCGCACGGCGGCGCTAGCGAGGTCGTGCTCGCGCACAACGCACGTGCGCGAGGCCGTCACCGTGCGGATCTGCTCGCGGGCGTGGAGGCGAGCTCAACGGGCGACGCGGCCGACCATTTGGTCGCCGGAGCCGGCGGCGGCGGACAGAAAACGCCGCGATGCCCACCGCGCACGGCGGAGGCGATTCCGGCGCGACGGCAGCCTGCCGGCAAACTCCGCTCGGCCAGGAGGAAGATGCGGCCACGGCGGAGGTCAGAGGAGCGTGGATCTGGACGGGGAGGGGCCAGAGCGGGGCGGGCGCGCGTCGGCGGCGCCGCGGAGCTCGTCGCCGCGGGGAGAGAGAGAAGGAAGGGGAGAGGGTGGTGACGCTTTTCCATTGAGGCCCCTGACATTTGCGGAATTTGCGTGTAGGTCCTTGACGGCTGTTTTTCTGTCGAGTGAATGCGAATGACGGAAAGTGGGAGGGGTTTTTTAGAAAAAGACGCGGCGACCGGGTGGGCGACCGGCTGCGGGCGGGGCAACCGGCGGGTGACCGGACCACGTGTCGGAAGCTGATTGGAAGATATCCGGTTGGTACAGTAACTCGCGCCGATGGGGCGACGTGGGCAAATCTAAGTCGTCTATGACACGGATCGGTCGGCTGTGGATTTGTGGCGACGTGGACGAATGAGAGGCTGCGGTTTCTTCTGTCCTTTATATATAGTGTAATAACCGGAAATTCGCATTGGCACCCGGGTGTAGATGCTCCCGATATTTCAAAAAAATTTCAAAATTTGAAAACTCATCAAAAAAATCTGAAAAAAATCATGCACGTACATGACCATGGTACGCACCACCGTATTGTTTTTCGCGATGAAATACCATCGTATGTGGCCTGTACAAAAATGACAAATTTCCTGTCAGATTTTCAAATTTTGAACTGTACTTGTCTGACAGGAAATTTGTCATTTTTGTACAGGGCGCGTACGATGGTATTTCGTCGCGAAAAAAAATACGGTGGTGCGTACCGGGGTCATGTACGTGCATGATTTTTTTCAGATTTTTTTGACGAGTTTTCAAATTTTGAAATTTTTTTGAAATCTACCGGGAGCATCTGTGCCCGGGAGCCAAAACGCCGCTCTCGTGTAATAACGGGCAAGTTGGTTGTGCCTTTAACGTAGCACTGGTATCTGTCCGTAAACCAACTTGGATGGCGTATTTCCATGTACCCGTCAGATGTCAACCGTGGCCTGTGGAAAGCTCAGAGTCAGCGGGCTCGGACAGGGACACAAACCGTCGAGGAACCGAAGGATCCAGGCGCGAGATCCGCCACCCCACCACCAATGGCGGCGGAGATCGCCGGCGCGGTGGCTGCCAAGATCCTGCTGCTTTTTATGGCCGTGGTGTCGGCTGGGGCCGCCGCGGGGGAGGGGCGGCGGCTGCACACGCTCTTCTCGGTGGAGTGCGGCGACTACTTCGACTGGCAGGCGGTGGGGCTCCTCCACAGCCTGAGCAAGGCTGGGCAGCCCGGCGGCGTCACCCGCCTCCTCAGCTGCGCCCCCGACCAGCTCTCCTCCTACCGCGGCCTCCGAATCGGCCACACTCTCCAGGTCCCCTCCTACAGCCGCCACCCCCGCACCGGCGACTGGTAGGTAACTCTCGTCGCCGCACGCACGCACATAAACACCTCTTCGTTCCCCATTTATTGTACTCCCTCCGTTCCAAATTAGATGACTTCCATTTGTCCAAAAGTGGATGTATCTAATGTTTAGATACATCCACTTTTGGACAAATACAAGTCATCTAATTTGGAACGGAGGGAGTAAGAATTAACGGCCCTTCTCAAGTTCACGGGGCTCTTGTTGTTAGTTATTGCCAATTGGAATTTATGGTGTAATTTGGTGACTCTGCGCCTGAAACTGAAATGTTTGATTGAGGTGGCTGAGTTGGCAGGCTATTTTTGTGGTTCGTACTATATAGTGTTGTGCAGTGTCAACCGGGGGGATAAACTGGAGTGTGAGATGACTACGAATTTGGAAAGTTTTGTGTAGTCGAGAGTGTCACAATTGCAGCATAAGATTCTTCATATGAAATGAAAGTGAGCTTTTGCCATTTTTGGTGTGCAGGTACCCAGCCATCAATAAGCCTGCAGGGGTGGTACATTGGTTGGAGCATAGTCCCGAGGCGGACAATGTAGATTGGGTCGTAATCTTGGATGCAGACCAGATTGTGAGAGGACCTATTATTCCTTGGGAACTCGGAGCAGAAAAAGGCAAGCCTGTTGCAGCTTATTACGGGTATGGTTTTAGTCAGCAGTTCAGCATTGACAACATTTTTGTGCCTAGTATGGTCTTAAGTAATTGAAAGGATGGAAGTTCAGTAAGTTACTGAACTACTATATTGTGTCAATAATTTAGACTTGTGTCAATAATTTAGACACTGTTTTTTTGGACGCTCATCCTTCCTTGTGGAGCATACTCTTTTACAGTGTCACTTGTTAACTCTGTTTTTTTCAGTGTCACTTGTCATTTTTCTTCAGCATCCTTCTTTCTAAACATGTTTGGGCAACATGAATTTTCCTTGTATAAAATTGAATTTCATCTTAAACAAGTCTATATAACACATTACTTATGCAACAGCTTCCAGCCAATCTTATCTATGTGTTCTCTTAAGTAGGTATTTGAAGGGTTGTGATAACATCCTTGCACAGTTGCACACTGCACATCCAGAATTTTGCGACAAAGTTGGTGGAATTCTGGCCATGCATATCGATGACTTAAGGGCTCTAGCCCCTTTATGGCTTTCAAAGACTGAAGAAGTGAGGGAGGATAAGTCCCACTGGTCAACTAATATTACCGGTGATATATATGGCATGGGTTGGATCAGTGAGATGTATGGTTACTCATTCGGCGCTGCAGAAGTAAGCTCGATTGCTCTTCTTTATTATGCATTGGAAAAGTAAATATTTCCACAGTATGTATTTATGTGGTCTTGCATCTATCTTTAATTCTTCATTGTATAATAATCTATCCTCTTCAACAGGTAGGCCTACGCCACAAGATAAATGATGACATAATGATCTATCCAGGTTATACTCCAAGAATTGCCATTGAGCCTCTTATCCTCCACTATGGTTTGCCATTTAAAGTTGGAAACTGGTCTTTCAGTAAGTTGGAACACCATGAGGATGGTATAGTTTATGACTGCAACCGCTTATTTCCTCCACCTCCATTCCCTAAAGAGGTAAACAGTCTTGCTCAGCATTATTTTGTAATGTTCTTCTCTTACTGGTAGGTACTAGCTATACTGTATGTGTCCTCTTAACGTTACTAACTTTATAGGTTGAGATGATGGAATCTGACCAAAATGTGAAGCGGGCTTATATCTAAGCATCGAGTGCATCAACACATTAAATGAAGGGCTTCTTTTGCATCACACATCTGTTGGGTGCCCAAAACCACAGTGGTCAAAATACCTGAGCTTCCTTAAAAGCAAAAGGTTCTCAGAGCTTACGAAACCGAAGTACTGGAGCAGTCTAAAGGTTGAAAGCAAAGTGACTGTACACCATGTTGCATTGTCTAGACATCCAAAAATACACACCCTTTTCTCCACTGAATGTTCATCGTATTTTGACTGGCAAACTGTTGGGCTCATGCACAGTTTTCGTTTAAGTGGACAGCCTGGTAATATTACACGCTTATTGAGTTGTACAGACGAGGAATTGAAGAATTATAAAGGTCGCGATCTTGCTCCCACACATTACGTTCCATCCATGAACAGAGACCCATTGACAGGAGACTGGTATAAACTTCTGACTTAGTATTGTGTTCTGAACTTTTGTCCATTACCCCATAACCTATTCGATTTGTTCTTCTTAGGTACCCAGCAATCAATAAACCAGCAGCAGTTCTCCATTGGATTAACCATGTGCAGACTGATGCTGAGTTCATTGTTATCTTGGATGCTGATATGATCATGAGAGGTTCCATCACTCCATGGGAGTATGGTGCAAAACTTGGTCATCCTGTTTCAACTCCCTATGAGTAAGATTTTAATGTGGTGCTATGGAATTTGCAGCATGCATTTTGTGATTTTTGTAATATTACATTTCCTGCTTACCAGATATGTTTAGAGATGCCTCAAGATTTGTGCAAGTCTCCTTTCAAGTTGAGGCACTGATGCATGAAATTATTGGATATGTCAGAGCAATGTACTAATATCACCCTTTCTGTCTGCCAGATATCTCATTGGCTGTGATAATATACTTGCAAAGATACACACTCGCAATCCATCTGCATGCGACAAGGTTGGTGGTGTCATTATCATGCATATTGATGATCTCCGACGTTTTGCTATGCTGTGGCTGCACAAATCAGAAGAGGTCCGTGCAGACAAAGAGCACTATGCAACAAACATTACTGGTGATATATATGCATCTGGCTGGATAAGTGAGATGTACGGTTACTCTTTTGCAGCAGCCGAGGTATGTGTTGCTACAGTTTACCTTTTTGTTCTTGCATTTGCAAGCCTATGGACTATGGCTAAACCGCATTAGAACTTACGAGAGGCGAATATGTGTTTATGGTGGTAGCTGTGCATGCATGGTGGCAGCTGCGCACTAGGTTGCCGCCGTTCGATCCATGGCCATCGACGGTTGTCCGTGCGTGCGTTAGATTCCCTCTTTGTCTACTTAACGTCGTCGTAGGCCTGAGAAGATTCCCTGCGTTGTACTCGCACGGCAGGCTCGTTGGCATCCCCCTGGCAACCAAGAGGAGGAAATGACCTGGGCATGCTTCCTTCTTTTCCCGGTCGATGTTTTTTTTTTACTTCGTGGGGCCGAGGCTGGTCAGGTTGCTATGGCTACTCTGTCTTGGTCCAGCCTGTCAATGGCTGTGTCTGCTATGGCTACTGTGTCTTGGTCTACCATGCGGGTCGTCCTCCCCTGCAAATAGATGCGATAGGTAAAAATGGTGGACTGTACTTGTGTACTGCCTCGTACGAGTACATCTGATCGTGTGCTGGACTGCTCTCAAAATAGAATCTTTTGCCTACATGTCTACCAACGATGCCAAAGCTTAGGTGGATACGTGTCGGGTGACCATGTCATGCGCATCTACCACCATGGGTAGCAAATTATTTTCGTAGAACTTACAGGCTACATTGATGCTGAGTGCATTGCATGTATTTGAATACCTGTAGCTGTTAACATCAATGCAAATATTGTGTTAGTAACTTCTAGAGACATTCTACCAAGAGTGTGCACTCACAAGTTCTAGAAAGCTAATATGGGAAGCACCAGTCGGCAGTTAGCTCTCTCGTTTCAACTAGTAAATTTTTCTTGTCATTCTCTGTGATTTTTTTTATCTTGCTGCTTGACACTTTCTTCTTCACTTGACACACAGCTTAACCTGCGGCACATCATAAGGAGCGATATATTGATATATCCTGGCTATGTTCCTTTACCTGGAGCAAAATACAAGGTTTTCCATTACGGGCTGAGATTTGGTGTTGGTGATTGGAGCTTTGATAAGGCTGACTGGAGAAACACCGATATGGTAAACACATGTTGGGCCAAGTTCCCTGAACCACCTGATCCATCTTCTATCACAAAAGGCGATCAAAATGCACGGGAGAGGGATCTTCTCAGCATTGAATGCGGTAGGTCTTTGAACAAGGCTCTATACTTGCACCACAAACGCCGAAATTGCCCTCGGCTAAGCACTGCCATAGGCGGCATCTCGAAGAAAATTGAGGAAGTCCCAACCTCCAATAAATTTGACAGAGTTACACAACGGTCATCTGCGACAACAGTTGGACAAAATGCTGAATCCTTGGATGTGACCAGGCAGCAGGCTGTTGAAAGAGCCGCAGACACTGTATCACATGTACATAGATCAAGTAGACTAGCCAGATCCTCAAAGATGTGGATTATTGCTGTCTGGGCAATGTCTGTAGTTGCTTTCTTGCTGGTAGTCTCAATGTTTTTCTCGGATCGAAGAAGAAGTGTTTCGAGATCTAGGGCTTCCAGAAGCCAGAAATCCCATATTTGACTATAAAACAAAGTAACAAACAGTATGATCATAAGTTTATTCCTTTGCCAATACATCAGATAAAGGGAGTACAGTACCAGGACATTACAGGCTAACACCACCTAGTTGAGCTACAGAAGAAGCCGGAGCAGATTGACCATGCCAATTCCTTTATTTTTGACAAGTTCCTTCTAGTTGCTAGCTGCAGATTTTTGTTGCCACTACTGCAGCTACAGCTGTTGTGTTTAATTTTGTATGCAGGTGTTTGTTTAGCATGGTGTAATTGATAGGACTTTCCCCTGTTTTCCCTTGTCAGCTAAGTTACAATGTGCAGAAAGATCAAAGATGTATATGATTAAGCATAAAGCATGTGTCTCCCCTGATCATACCAGCAAAATAAGCTGTTTTGTTTCTCTTGTTAATGTAGGGTTGTTGTATACATATAGCCTTTGAAACTTCTGTTTTGTTACACCGATTTTGAGCCTTTTACATCTGTCGCGCTCTAGAGTCTGGTTGAGGAGAAACAGGGTCAACCTGTTTGGTTGCCAAAAATTTTCCACCCATGCCCATATGAAAGGAAACTAGTTTAGAATGGTGCTTGTGTTTGATTGACCGCATTTCTGTTTAGGGTTAATACGTTGTGTTTGGTTGCACACTCTTGTGTCGTTGCGGTTACCTTGCATCCGGTAGTGATGAGCTTACTAATCCACTGATGTTCACATATGATCATACAGATTTGGGTGAACAACAAATACACAATAACGATGAACTGGACGAGGATTCTGAAGTCTTTGGGGCGGCCACACCCGGTCAGTTCTGCACCTTTGGCCACTCCAGTCCTGCTAACAGCGTCATTGCATACTCCATTAGTGCAGCTCTCGGGCAGGAGAGGGGTATGTGGCAGCATAGACATGGAGTAAGCCTTCTCTGTCTTCTCTATAGTTTTGAGCATTTTGCAGCAACCTTTGGGGAAACTGTCCACTTGAGCAGGACAAGACCTCTAGAAGTGTAGATTCCTCGAACCCTCCCTCTGACCACTACAACACGGAAGAACAAGACTACAATATGAAAAACAAGCAACTTAGGATCACAAGGAAGAGTGCACCAAGAGCAAAGCATGCATTGATCATCATATGCCGAAAGCACTGAAGTAGCACAAGTTTTTTCTTCCTAGTATGGTGTCAACCTAGCACCACATCAAAAGAGGGTGTATTACTACCATGCAAGTTTAGCATGTGAGGGGTTAGCATATTACCACCTCAATTACTCAAAATATACAGGCCATAACTGAAAGAACATTTATTAATCCTTTATGGTTTTGTGTGTTAGACAACAACACTAGTGATGATCTAATCAAGTGTTAACTGATGCAGGTTTTTAGATGATTAGATCTTGTCAGCATCGACCCCCAAAAATACAAAGTGAAAAGAGCTCGCCCTGTTTTTAACCTGATTTCAGTCTAAAAGCTGGATAATTCGGGGGGCGGATTATTCCCAAATATCCGGCCTCCACAGTTTTGGCTAAGGACTCGTTTCGTCAAATTGCATGACTCTAATCTAGAATGGGGGTGGATATTTGGCCAGATATTTGTTAGGGTGGCCGGATTATTTGGCAACCGGGTAATCCGCCCCCACTTGGGGCGGATAATCCGCCCCCCAGAGACTGCAACGACTATATTTTGGAGGGGTTATAAATACCCCACCCCTTTTTCAACCTCAGTTAGCTCGTTCCTCCACTCAAGAACACCATATGCGAGCCACCAAATCATCTAGATCTCCTCCTCCAACAACTCAAACTTGCGAATCTTTGGAGAATCGAAGGAGATGACCAAGATCTACATTCTCACCAAAGCGATTTGAATTTCTATCCAAGCTCTTTCACTATTGTATCTACTTTTGTGATAGCCTTCGCACTTGAATCATTGTATTGTATTGCATCATATAGTCGTTTCACTTAGTTGTTAGGTACCTTATTTATCCGCATAGCCTAAAACTTGTGAAAAGAAAAAGAAATTTGTAGAAATCTATTCACCCCTATAGGTTACCATCTCTATCCTTTCAGAGGGGTTTGGCTGGCTATCTGACATCACTAGGGCCAGGGCTAAATTCATCGGGGGTCATGTCCTACAATGGTTACGAGCAAGACAATTGCACAACACCAAGATCTACTACATCATCTAGATCAACCACAACATCATTAACAACATCACAACTGAACATGCAAGAGCTATGAAATCGCTACACAACTTCATTATCTAGCACGTGCTCACACTAAATCGTGAAGCAATGCTTGCTCAAACTACATCATGACATCAAGATCTACTTAATTTAATACTCACAGATCTAAGCTAAAGTACCTAGGGTTTGAAGGAACTTACAGGCATCGTAGGAGTGAAGGAGGCCACTCTAAGCTTGGTGAAGAGGAGGAAGAGGCTTCAGCCGCCCACCACCAACCAGCACCGACCAGAGGAGAAGATGTCACGCGCTTACCTGCTCGTTGTGGAAGGTGCTTTGTTGCCGGTAGAGAGATCTTGAAAGGAGGGAATGGTGTGGGGAGTTTCGCGATGAGCCGAAATGGGTGAAATAGGGGAGCAAAATTGGTTGGCTGTGAGCGAAATATCTCCGCCGTATTTTTGCGTGCGTGCGCGAGCTCGCGCCATCTCCAAGGTTGCACGAGCTCGAATGATCTCGGTGCGCCCGGTTTGGCTGAGGGGTGATTTAAATTTCGTGCGGACCAGAAACACGATGCGGCCCATGTAATCAAAGAGACCATTATTGCATCCCACAACTTATATGGGGTCTTCGTGGGCAACCAAACACGCCCCACACGAGCGTACTGTGCCACCAAAGCACATGGAAATGGTTTTTGCGTGATAACAACCATGTAAAAGTAGAACATAAATATTTTCTTTAAAAACAAAATTATTGACATCTTTGAACGTAATTTTTTATCATATCTTAAGAAAAAAACACGAAAATAGCATAATTTTAAAGGGAAACTAGAGCATAGCCCTAGCAAGTTGTTTGCGGTTTAAAAGCATACCAAGTGAAATCTAGAAAAAGAGAGAAGAAATGCCTTACGCGAGGCCCAAAGGCCCATCTTACCATCTCAGCCCAAGAGTACCTAGACTAGTACCCCACCACTCGCCGCCACCATCTCCATTCAGCTACCTCCCTCCTCACTAGCCGCTACCACTTCCGAAAACATTTCGAAATCCCAGCCCCGAAAATTCCCCACTCCTCGAAACCTTTCCCGCCCGAGCCCGCCAAACCCTAGCCGGATCTCCGCCCCCGGCCGCCGGCGACGCCCCCGCCGCGAGATGCACATCAAGGAGGTGTGCCTGGAGGGGTTCAAGTCGTACGCGGGGCGGACGGTGGTGCCGGGGTTCGACCCGCTCTTCAACGCCATCACGGGCCTCAACGGCTCCGGCAAGTCCAACATCCTCGACTCCATCTGCTTCGTGCTCGGCATCACCGACCTCCGCCAGGTGCGCGCCGCCTCGCTCCAGGAGCTCGTCTACAAGCAGGGGCAGGCGGGGGTCACCAAGGCCACCGTATCCATCGTCTTCGACAACTCCGACCGCGCACGATCCCCGCTCGGGTACGAGGACTCGCCCGAGATTACCGTCACTCGACAGGTAATAGCGCATCCGAACCCCTTTCTCTCTCTCGTTTAAGCCTGCCGACTGCCTGCCTCTATTATTATGACGATTCTCTATCCTTAGTGCGTAATTTTGAGGTTTTACCGTGGGCGAATCTGGGTAGTAGGGCGTCCCTTACAATTCTGTCGTTAGGGATTCTCAAAATCGGCGCTAATTGTTCTCCTAATTATGCGTGAGGAGATGCATACTGCAAGGTTTGTAGATGTATTTATTTTGGGAATTAATAGGAATGGTGGTACCATGGAATATGGATATGCTCTTGATTTAGGTGGTTGTGGATTTCAGTGTATATATGGATGCGTGTTTTTGTCCACTAACCCGCAATAATGCCTAGTAAATTCTCCTAGTAATTAATTCTCATACTTGATCTGCTTTAACTAAAGTCGCTGTCTGCAGTTTGTTTTTCTTGATCTTTGTATGTTTCTTTTGGACCAGTAGTGCTTTACTGGGTATTGATAAACTACTCTCTTGTATTTGTAGATTGTAGTTGGTGGACGGAACAAATACCTTATCAATGGCCATCTTGCACAACCTTCCCGGGTGCAGACTCTTTTCCACTCTGTGCAGCTTAATGTGAACAATCCTCATTTCCTAATTATGCAAGGTCGTATCACGAAAGTGCTGAACATGAAGCCTCCAGAAATTCTTTCCATGTTGGAGGAGGCAGCAGGCACAAGGATGTATGAAATGAAGAAGGAATCTGCTCTTAAAACACTCGAGAAGAAGCAGAATAAAGTTGAGGAGATAAATAAACTCCTCGATGAAGAAATCCTTCCTGCATTAACGAAACTTAGAAAAGAGAGGTGCCAATACATGAAATGGGCCAATGGTAATACTGAACTAGATCGACTTAAAAGATTCTGTATTGCCTATGAGTTCGTTCAAGCTGAGAAAGTGCGAGAGAGTGCACTGAGTGATGTCAAACAAATCAGGGGAAAGATTGTTGAACTGGATGAAAGCACAGAAAAGCTAAATGCAGAGATAAATGAAATGGACAAAAACATAGCTACCCTAGCTGCTGAAAAAGAAGCCAAACTAGGCGGTGAGATGAAGGTTTTGTCGGAGAAAGTGGATAAGATCCAACATGCACTTATTAAGGAAACTTCTCTGATGAATAATGAAGAGGAAACTCTGAGGTCAGAGGAAAAGGCTGCTGAAAAGGTAATATATTGTTCATATTCATGTCACTCAATAAGTAATCCACATTTATTCTGAAATACTTGCAGTCTGACATACACACTATTTGCTTATAGATTCTCAAGAACATTGAGGACATCAAGAGATCTATAGTTGAGAGAGATGCTGCTGTAAAAAAGGCAGAGGATGGTGCATCTGATATGAGTAAGAGAGCAGAGGATCTGACAAAAGAGTTAGATGAAAGTGAGAAAGAATATCAGGTATGCAAAATTTCTCAAATCATAGTGTATCAACAGACAACGTCTTGACTTTTGAGTTTCTGGATACTAAATTCTACTTGACACAGGGTGTGCTAGCAGGAAAAAGCAGTGCAAATGAGAAGAAATGTCTAGAAGATCAACTTAGAGATGCAAAAGCTGCTGTTGGAGAGGCAGAATCTGGACTAAAGCAGCTGACGACAAAGATAAACCATTCTGAGAAGGAGCTGAAAGAGAAGAAAACTCAGATGAAATCCAAGCATGATGAAGCTACTGCAGCTGAGAAAGAACTGAAAGCTAGGACAAAAGACTTGGAAGCTATCAAGGCATCTATGGGGTCTATAAATTACGAAGAGGGCCAGATGGAAGCTCTGCAAAAGGTATGCATAAAAAAAATCAGCTTTCCTGTGGCATACATACTAGAAGTTTCTTAACGGAAATCTTGGCAATGTTTGGGAACTATTTTTCATTACTCTTTGTCACCCATGACCAATTGTAGGATCGGTCAGCAGAGGTAGAGGTGGTGCAGAAATTGAACGACAAAGTTCGTGCACTTACTGGTGAGCTGGGAAACGTTCACTTCAGCTATAGAGACCCTGTTAAAAACTTTGATAAATCAAAAGTGAAAGGAGTAGTTGCACGGCTTATTAAGATAAAAGATAGCTCAACAGCAACGGCATTGGAGGTTTGTCTTATCAAACTCCTGATTTTGGTTCTGAAGTTGAATCTACCTTTCAGTGAAGGGACTGGTTTAGCTGCATCACTTGAACGTTAGTCAAATTATGCAGGTTGCTGCTGGAGGAAGGCTATATAACGTGGTCGTTGACTCAGAAACCACTGGAAAGCAGCTCCTACAAAATGGTGATCTCAGAAGAAGGGTAACCATAATACCGTTGAATAAAATCCACACAGGTACTATACCTGATAGAGTCCAGCAGGCTGCTCGTAGAATGGTTAGTTATTTTGTTTTCATTAGTTGGATGTAACCTTTTGTTCAACTTTGAAGAATGATATATTGGTTGCTATGTAGGTTGGAGCCGAAAATGTAACATTAGCTCTAGAACTGGTTGGCTATGACGGAGAAGTAAAGGTTGGTATTTTTCATCCTATTAGTCAGCATTTTTTTTTGCGTATTCCATTGGATATTTTTCCACTTTATTTCTGATTTCAGTGACTTATGATCTAGAAAATTATTCAGTGTTATATGTACCTACCTTGTCATTCATTACATTAACAAACTCAAAGATACACTCCTATAAGTGTTTGAAGAGATTTTCTTATTGCAGAATGCTATGGCTTACGTCTTTGGTTCGACATTTGTGTGTCGAAATATGGAGGCAGCAAAGGAGGTAATATAGCTTTTTTCAGAAATATGTTTAGTTACTCTATTTTAACCCAGTCTGCCTGTGCAATTGTAATATCTATGAAGGGTTGGTTCTCACTGATATAGGTTATTCTTTTCTTGTTCCAGATTGCCTTTAATAGGGAAGTTGGCAGTACGAGTGTGACTCTTGAAGGTGACATTTTTCAGCCTAGTGGTCTATTGACAGGAGGTAGTCGCAGGTAATTTTGTGTCAGTTTTGACACTTCACTTAGTGTTAATGCTTGCATCTGATTTATATTTGGATGGATTCTGTAATGGGTGTTCCTTCCTGTTGCCATTATCCCTGTTCTTTGGAGTACTGTTTAAATAACTCCTGAGATGGTTTTGCTACCATGGTAGGTTGACATGGCTGAGGATGCAGTTACCTCACACTTCCAGGAGAATTAGTCATGAAAATGTCAGGAAACAATATAATTCAGGAGAATTAGTTTATCTTTGTACAAGTTACAATTTTAAGAATCCCAAAATTTTAAGAATGCAAAAGAAATTCAAAATGTAAACTAATTGGAAATAAAAATCGGTCAGGTTTCTGGTTCTCGACTCATGGAATAGATTTTTTTTTCGTCTTTTGAAATTTCAAATTTAGGAAACAAATGAATAAGCTCTTAAAAATAATCTAAACAAGAATTTGACAAGGTTTCCTTGATTTTGATTTTCTTGTGCCTTTTTTTTTCTGAATCTATTCATGAAATGAGATGAATTTTACACGGGTCATTTCTTTTGTTCATTTAAACGTATTCAACACCTTATGGGTTGCTTAGACGCTTTTAAAGCTCAAGGGCTTATGTCGACTTGGCCCAATATCTCAGTGGGGTGATCTAGACTTTTCAACAGCAGACATGTTCGTCAGGCGCTTTTTATTTTTGGTATTGGTTGTTGATAGTCAAAACTTTGAACATACTAGCACTGAACCCGTGCTTTGCTATGAAAAAAACAGACAAAAGGCAAGGAATTAGGCCATGTCCATGGGATTTTCGGAATAGTCTTGGTGTCATGGGACCATTGTTTGGTTCCGCCAGAAAAATGATGGTGTAAAGACTAGGATGTTGGAGCAGCTAAAGACCATTAAGAGGTGATTTGAAGTGAGGCATAATTTTGCATTTTGAAACGTAGGATGTTGGGCAGTAAGGATGAGATCTGGCTTGAGGACGGCGGTCACTGGTCGGGCAATAAATATTATAGGAAGAAAGGGTCTTTCGTCCTGTTAGGACAAGTAAAAAAATTGGTCATACGTGCACCAATAACTTTGTGTTGGTTCATTTATGTTGTTTTTTCGCTAAAGTGTTGGTCCCACTTGTGACTATAATAGTGTATTTGTATATTAGATGTCTTTTGCTTGAGTTGTTTGCCCCACCTGTATGGAAAATTGTAGCTGTTTATTCAAGTCCTTTGTAAGTTGTTTGCCCACATTTATTAGCTATAAGTAATAGTGGTGGGAGAGTGAACTCACCACCGACTCCGAACTTTATAAGTAGGAAAATAATAGTGTTGCTCATCTTTGGCTTCTTATAGTTGTATTTTCTGGAGATAAGCTAGATTACTCTCAGAAAGCAAAACAAGTATCCTGCATTTGTTGTCATTTTATCTACTAATCTGAGGTGATAAACACCTACGTTTCCCTCTGTAATGATTACACATGTTATAATGCAGAGGTGGTGGGGACTTGCTAAGGAAACTCCATGAATTAGCTAAAGCTGAGGCTGATCTCTCTGACCATAAGGACAGGCTCTCTATTATTGAACAGAAGGTATTCACTTGATGCAATGCTAATACATGCTATCCTGTTCCCTTTTGCATTCATATGTATTTATAATACTCTCCATAACCCAGGGCCTTGTTATGTGATGTGATACTGCAATATGCTCTATGAACACATTTTTTCCTTAAATATCTGATTTTTATATGTTAACTGAAAGTTTGTAAATTTATATTTTTTTTTGCAAAGACAGAAATGGCACTAGCATGTATACACGATGGTCTAGAAGGAAAATGAATTAATGGTGCTACCAGTTAAATTCTAATTGATTACATATCCTAGATTATTAAGCCTGGATTAGTTTTTGTTTGTTCAGTATTGATTATCTTTGTTCATTGGTCTGAACATGTTATGTACTGCCATCATCTGTTAGATTGATTTTTCTGGTGGAATGCTTCACAATTATCTGTAAGTAGATATTTTAATTTACCTTGTTTTCCAGATTGCTGTGCTTCTGCCTCTGCATAAGAAGTACGCCGAGTTGAAATCTCAGTTTGAACTCAAATCATATGATCTATCATTATTTCAGAACAGAGTTGAGCAAAATGAACATCACAAGGTATTATTTTTATGCTATCAATATGGTTACCTTGGGACTTCCATCTTCAAATTGGATCAACAATTGTTCTATTTGTACTTTAGTTAGGTGAACTTGTAAAGAAACTCGAGCAAGAGCTCGAGGAATCAAAGAAAGAGTTAACGGAGAAGCAAGCGCAGTATAAAAAATGTGTCTCCACTGTTTCTGAGTTAGAAAAGACAATTAAGACTTACGGCTCTGAACGTGAAGGTCGGCTCAAAGCTCTAGAAAATAAGATCAAGTCATTGAAATCGGAAATGCAGTCTATGTCGAAGCAGTTAAAGGTGTGATTTCTGACTCTGTTTTTGCCATCAGGGATTTGCATTTGTTCCTTGCATTATTATCTCTCGAGTGTATTCGACAAGACGTTTCCTCTTCTATTATTTCGTAGTTAACTTCTAGCTCTAAACTGATTTCTCTATGGTTAGTCTTGTTTTTTTTAGGACTGTCCAGTTTTTTCATGCCACACATGTTCTGTTGGATATCTATAATTAGAGTGCTTTCATTAGGCTGCTTATTGTTGAAAATTATCATTGACCACCATTATCAAAAGACAAACTCTTGCTGAGGATGCATGTAAGTAATGCAGGGTACCGTTCTGTTCTTGTTGGAGAATTGATATAGTTACATTTGAAATGCTTAGGTTATGAATGTTCTGTGTGATATTGTATTCACGACTTCATTATTTTATTTTTAGTCCAGTATTATTAATCCCAACAGTTCGATGGATAACATATCTGTTGTTTCTATTATTACTTATCCTGGATAGGCTCATCAAAGTGAGAGGGAAAGACTGATTATGGAGAAAGATGCAGTTGCTAATGAACTTGCTATGCTTGAAGAGCAATTAATAACTTCGAAAGCTCAGATTACTGCTCTGTCTGAAACCTGGGGCACATATAAGAGCAAGGTACTCCATTAAGCTGTGTAATGGTTTAATTTGAACTTAACTACCGGCCATTGCATCTCATTCATTAAATTAATCCTGTCTGTTTCACTCATCACATGCAGGTTGCTTCCACAAAGCTAGATTTGGATCAATCTGAATCTGAGCTCAATATAGGCCGTTCCAAACTGAAGGAATGCGACTCACAAATAAATTGCATGTCCAAGGAGCAGCAAAAACTTCAGCAGCTACTTAGTGATTCGAATGTTGAAAGGAAGAAAATGGAAAACGAGGTACTTGTTGGGTGTAATCGCTGGTGCATATTTCTGCTTGAATATTTTCTTTTTTAGTATTGGTTGTAATATCTGGTGCATATTTTCGCTTTATAACTGACTTATTTTTCAAACTTCTTAATGTACCATATAGGTTAAGAGGATGGAGATAGAGCAGAAGGATTGCTCTTCGAGGGTTGATAAGCTAATGGAGAAGTACACTTGGATTGCAACTGAGAAACAGTTGTTTGGAAGAAGTGGTACGGATTATGACTTTGCCTCGTGTGAGCCACACAAAGCACGGGAAGAACTTGAAAATCTCCAAGCTCAACAATCAGGGTAATCTTTCATCTAAAAGAAGGCAATAAAAAACTTCATGTACATCTGATTTTTCTTGATAGTTGTACTCTTATCAGATGATTAATTTACAATGCAAAGCACCGACTTATCAGTTAATTGTCAAATGCAGTCTTGAGAAGAGGGTCAATAAGAAAGTTATGGCTATGTTTGAGAAGGCAGAGGATGAATACAATGATTTGATATCGAAGAAAAATATCATCGAGGTAGGTCTTGCCATATATAAATTTCTTGATAACCTGTGATTGATCTTTGTAGCAGCATGCAATATAACCTTTTGCTGTCATCTTCAGAATGACAAGGCAAAAATCAAGAAAGTGATAGAAGAGTTGGATGAGAAGAAGAAAGAGACCTTGAAAGTCACATGGCTCAAAGTAAACAAGTAAGTGTACTTTATTATTCTGTAATCTTTCCTAGCAGCAGATGCATCACTTCATGAAATATTGCTCAGACTCCGTAATGATGGTATTCTATTTACTCACAAATACACAAAGTTAACTAACCTCTCATTTCTACTTCTTTTAGGGATTTTGGGTCTATATTCAGTACTCTTCTACCCGGTACAATGGCAAAACTTGATCCTCCTGAAGGTGGTACCTTCTTGGATGGTCTTGAAGTTCGTGTGGCATTTGGAACAGTTTGGAAGCAATCTTTATCCGAACTCAGTGGAGGACAGCGGTCCCTTCTTGCTCTTAGTCTTATCCTGGCATTACTTCTTTTCAAACCTGCACCGCTTTACATATTAGATGAGGTATGTCTGCATGTAATTTTCCTATTAAGTTGCTCACCAGTTACCACTGTCTCTAATCTGGCTGATCATATTACAAACTAGCATAACCTAGTAAGATTATTCTATCATGTTTTTTTACTCCTGTATACCCCATGTCTCGGGTATTTGCGGCTAGGTTTGATGGGAGAGGATAAAATTGAAAACAATAATAATCCTTTTCAGCTGATCTGGATGTTCTTGCACTGCAGGTTGATGCTGCCCTTGATCTGAGCCACACCCAAAACATTGGTAGAATGATAAAGGCACATTTCCCGCAGTCCCAGGTAAGCTTAATCCTCTAAGTTGTGCACTTCTGTGACAATTGATGTACAGTTAATAATTCAAAGTTGGTTACTACTACTGTCTTTGCAGTTCATAGTTGTGTCTCTAAAAGAGGGTAT
The DNA here is from genome assembly GCA_947311845.1 of Poa pratensis. Classification (NCBI taxonomy): domain Eukaryota; kingdom Viridiplantae; phylum Streptophyta; class Magnoliopsida; order Poales; family Poaceae; genus Poa; species Poa pratensis. The sequence continues at coordinate 69,720,132 of CAMZMU010000039.1, read as the reverse complement.
GTTCAACAACGCCAACGTGATATTCCGAACGAAATTTGTTGATGGGGTGTCCACTGTGACACGAACAGTCCAATCTAATAAGAAATGATAGACATGCATTATATCAAGGTATGCTCTGAACCTGAAACTTAGTTACTTAAGATGAAAATTATAACTATATGACGACTTGCCATGTTTTATACAGAAATGCGTAATGCATGGAAATGTCTGTGTGAAGAGCTCTTTGGTCATGATAGTTAAATGGCCGGTTCCCAATGCTATGTGCTAGTGTGATTAACCTATTGGCTGTTGCTACAGAACGTCTCAAGCCCCTTGCTTGTCAGGAAGTTAGCATTGGACCGTCTTCCCGGAAATATGTAAACTCAGTATTAGAACATGACGTTAAGTTCATGTATATATCTCTAATTGCTTGTTCCCATTTTGGTCTGGCAGATGTGGCCAGACCATTTTTCTTTTAAGAGTTCTGACTGCCAGACCATTTTTCTTTTAAGAGTTCTGAACGTTCTTGCATGCTTAGCATGGTTAGCATAGTACAGTATGTAGCTGCCATATTAGTATGGCACATTGCAGTTGTGTAGGAAATATGCCTATCAGTGTTGCTTGTTTGGTTCCACCAACCTTCTTGTATTGGTGTAATATTCACATTTGTACTCACCTATTATTTACTCCTATTTGTATTAGTCTTATTTCGGTCTATTTTATTTGTGGTCTATTTGTATGTGAAAATGAATAAGTTCTCTCAACCGATGCTGATCTTGTGACTGCTATCAAAGACCGAGGTTGAGTTGTCGGGCCTTGAGTGCTCCCGCAGCTCGCGGCGTTGTGTCTGTTGCTGCAGCGGTTTGGCATCCCGGAGGCATGTGCGTACCTGATACCTGAGGCTTGTGGTGCCTACATGCGCTTTGGTCAAACGTGAAGAGCGCATACGAACTTGTGAGTGTGAGGAGACCGCTGAGAAAAGCAGGGAGTTCACAGCGGCAATATTTCTCATACGATGTGACCTGCTGCAAGCAAATCAACAAACAGGTGATAATATGACGTGACAGGTGCAGTCTCTCGGTGTGTTGCCTCATGCATTAGTGGTGTAAAATTTGCATGATCTTGAGTGTGATAATCATAAGAGTTGCATGCTCGGGTTATATAAATGGGACGCTAATTGCTCCCAGTGATTACAGCCTTTAGTTTTTTATTTTATTTTTGAGATGCGTTTGAACTTTGTTATCTTGAATTGGTGTATGACGACTAGGATACTGGAGTAAACCAAACCCTTTGTGAAAAATTTGATCGAGTTCCCCTGTATTGTCCACAACAATTATATTGGTTTAATGTAGGAAATTCTGCATGCACCCAATTGGGGGAAATTGTGAAGTTGTGTTTCTCATTGCTGATGGGTCGCATTTTAACACAATGATGTGAGGCTCATTCATCCTTACATGTCTTTCCATCCATAACTACTACTTGGAGTCTATTCTCTGGATCCAAGGAAATGAACAAGTTATCATTTTTGTAATGAATTGAATGAAGTTGGACGAGGCTAGTACACTATTTTTTCGGGGAGTAGAGGTCGGGAAGATGCCAAAGGCTTAGCACACTTATGAACAACAATTGTTGCATGTTGTTTCTCTTTACTAGTGAGATTTCATATGCAATGTTGTATAATATATTCTCAGAGCTTAGTGTTGATCCTTGCTTTCTCTGCTAGCGCAACTACATTGAGATCTTTCTATAGGAAACATTCGTAAACATGCTTGGTGTAGGAGAACTCATAATCAGAGTTCTTGCAGGAACTCAGCTCATAACACTTCTGCTTGTCCAGTTTTTTATGCTGCCTCTTGTATTCATCTGCTGGACTTTGTAACCAGCTCTCTACTATGCTTATGAGCTGAAATGAAATTTTGGGCATGTCAGGGCCTATTGTGTTGCTTGTTTGGTTCAACCAACCTACTCGTATTTGTGTAATATTCACATATGTACCCACCTATTATCTCCCATAGTATTCGTCTTGTTTCTGTCTATTTCATCTGGGTCTTTTTGTATGGGAAGTAAAAAATGGATATGGCATTGCTGTCTACGCTGATCTTACACGACATCCAAGACCAAAGTGGAGTCGTCGGGCCTTGTCCAGGGAGATTGCTCCGCCGTATGCTGTGAGGTGTGCATTTGCGCGTGAGGTTGTCAGGATCATCGCTGCCGTGCCGCATGACCGCGCGTGACGCAACACGTGGTCGCGTGCGGTCTGTGCAGCTGCATCGGTAGCGGTTCTGCATCCTGGAGGGATATTCACGTTGGGCCAGTTATTTTGTGATGATCCAAATTCGTATATACTGATAAAGGCCAACTTGTGACGAGGAGAGCGCAGTTTGGGATGAGAGTGCAGTTTGAGATGAAGGATCTTGGTGCTGGTAAGAAAATTCTAGTATGGAGATTACCCGAGACAGAAATTCTGGTTTATTGTTTCTTAGTCAGCAAAACTATATTAAGAAAGTTTTTTATCGTTTTAACATGCATGATGCAAAATCTGTTAGTACTCCTATTGCTACTCATTTTAAATTGTCAGCTACATAATGTCCTAATACTGATGAGGATTTTGAGTACATGTCTAGAGTTCCATATTCTAGTGTTGTTGGTTCCTTAATGTATGTCATGGTTTGCTCACGTCCAGATTTATCATATGCTATGAGTTTGGTTAGTAGATACATGGCTAATCCCGATAAAGAACATTGGAAGACTGTTTAGTGGATTTTCAGGTACCTTCGTGGCACACCCAATGCTTGTCTGAAGTTTGGCAAGACTGATGAGGGACTCGTAGCTATGTGGATTCAGATTTTGCTGCCGATTTGGATAAGAGGAGATCCCTCACAGGTTATGTCACGCTTGGTGGTTGTGCCATGAGTTGGAGGACAACGTTGCAATCCGTTGTTGCCCAGTCTACCACTGAAGCAGAGTACATAGCTATTGCTGAAGCATGTAAAGAATTGGTTTGGCTGAAATATTTGTTTGCTGAATTTTGTGGAGATGATACTTGCATTAACCTGTTTTGTGACAGTCAAAGTGCTATTTACCTTACTAAGGATCAGATGTTTCATGAGAGAACAAAGCACATTTACGTCAAATACCATTATGTGCGTGATGTTGTTGCACAAGGTAAGTTAAAGGTATGCAAGATAAGCACTCATGATAATCCTGCTGATATGATGACAAAGCCAGTTCATATTACTAAGTTCGAGCTTTGCTCGGACTTAGTTGGTATCATTGTCTAGCCCAAGAGGCTATTTGGCGCCGAAGGTGTTTTTCTTTGTTGTTTCAGGGTGAAGGTTCTCGTTCATGCTACAATATGGAATTTGTCTCAAGGTGGAGTGTTATTTTATGATGATCCAAATTCGTATATACTGATAAAGGCCAACTTGTGACGAGGAGAGCGCAGCGCCCCGCAGTACGGTACAGATCGTTTCCGAGTTGGACTGCAGCCGACTTAGAGTTTTATGCCACCATATATACCTCTTGTAAGCCGCCGGTTGGGATAATTTGCACGTTGTAAATCCCCGGCGTTTGTAACCTCACCCGATATAGTGAAGTATTGCTAGCTGGCGCCCGTGATTTTTTCTCCTCCATTGTTGGAGGGATTTTTCACATTAAATCTCGTGTCCCCGTTGATTGATCTTCCGCTTTTTTCGTCGTTTCTTTACTATCGTTTATAACAGGGCCTACATATGCGTTCTGGTCGAACGTTCGTGAGGAGACTGTCGAGAAACAGGGGCATTGCCGTGTGTTGCCTCATGCATGGTTATTTATCAAAACTTGCATCATCTTGAGTGTGATAATCATGTGACTTGCATGCTCAGGTTTTATAAATGGGACGTTCGTTGCTCCATATGAGGGCAGCCTTTAGTTTTCTTGTTTTTGGAGCAAAGTGGTACGGGTTTGAACTTTGCTATCTTATTGGTGTCCGTGGACTGGGATAATGGAGTAAACCAAACCCCTCGATGAAAACTTGGTCGTGTCCCCGTGCACTCTCGACCTCAATATTCTTGGTATAATGTAGCGGAATTCTTCATAGACTCAATTGGGGAAAGGAGTGCGGGAGAGTTCCTCATTGCTGATGGGTCACGTTTTAACACAATGACATGAGGTTTCTCATTCATCGTTACACGTCCTTCCATTCAGATGCATTGGAGGGATTCTATTTTCCAAATCCAACGAGTTGAACTGGTTATCAATTTTTATGAATTGAATAAAGTTGGACTAGTAGATGTGGGGAATGGGTAAACACTCAGCGCGGTGACCAACGGGATTCGATTGCATGTTGTTTCTGTTTACTAGTGAGATTTCATATGTAATGTTGTATAGTATCTTCTCCGAGCTCAGTGTTGACACTTGCTTTCTGTGCTCGCGCACCTACATTAGTCTCATAAGAACTTAATTCATTCCTTCAATATGTTCTCTTGCTACAGGAAAATCATTTACATTTATTTGTATGTTCCAGAAAATTAAAGCTTTCTTACATGAGCGATGCTGATGGGTTGTAAGATCAACATATCCAAATTTACACTTCTCAATTTACTGATGAAATAAAAATCCTTATTTGATGAGTTATTTGATTATTTAAATAAACATTTGTTGCCCTATAACATGACGAGAGGTAAATATAAGGCTGTAGACATGAACTCTCTTATACATAAACATGCTTGGTGTAGGAGAACCCATAATCGACAAGGAAACAATTTTACCATCACAACTAAACAACGCGACATATATTCTTATTCTAACACATACTCATCAATTCAAGGTACAAAATAATATCAAATATAATACATTACAGATGCAATATAATTGTTGGATGTGAGACAATGCCTCAGTAAGTCAAATCTAGAAACTTCTTCCTTCCTCATCTCCAACAATTGTTCTAAATTTTGACATGGAAGAAACTGCAGCAGCACACAACTCTAGGGTTGCTGTCACGCAAAACCAAAAGCCTAGTATTTTAACCGATACCACGAACATAGGAAAAAAATTGTTACAAACAAATCCTTAATCAAGTAGATTTAGTCAAATGCAACAAAATCTGAGACAATCCTTGAATATGGGAGTAGCTTGGCTCATTTTGGAACGAGATCCTCTGACTTAGACGTAGCTATTGCAGAGGAACGTAGATGCATGTTGTCCGTTCGTTATGCATCCAACGTTGATGACATACTCGTTCGCTTGATGGAAATGGAAACAAGTCTGACGCATTGCCTCGCCTCACTCTAGCCATCGTCGCCGGTCAAACAATCTCTATTCTACGGTTCGCTACGCCGGCGGCCGGGAAGGAAAGAGCAGCCACTGCTCCGTCGGGGGCTCAGGGCGGAATTTTTGTGTGAATTGTGGGAGGGGGCAGAATTGGGGGCACGGCTGGGAACCGGCGCACCCCAAGGCGAAAATTAGCTCCGGCGAAGCGACTGGGGGGCACGCACGACTAGCAGGGACGGAGGAAGGGGGGGACGAGCAGGGCTTAGCCACCCCCAACCAGCTGATTTCCTTCATAAACTTCCTTACATTCATGCTTATAATTAGCAGTACTAAGCCATTCTGCCCCCTCCAACTTGAGTCAGCCCCCTCCAATACTAAATGCTGGCTCCGTCCCTGACGACTAGAGATGCTCTTATGTGCTTGAGCTTGGGGACTAACCTGGCGGATGGGCTCCACAGGTAAGTGGAACAGAGGTAAACAGGTGGGACCAAGCGGCAGGAATATAAACCATGGCAGTGTTATTTCTGCAAATAAGACTTAACCGTTGCCTTTGGATCCACTCGAGATGACAACTGGACTGAAAAAACCGGCTCTAGCACCGATTCGTAACCAATTCACTCATCTCGGAAAAATTGAGTGACTGGTTTTCACATTTTGCGAGTTGAGTGACTGATTCACTCTCGAATAAGTTGAATGACCAACGGTGCGTTTATATCTCAAATTAAAGTCATCGATCCATTTATTATCCAGCAGAGCTTCCGACACTGTCCTCTGCTTCGCAAGCATTGCCCGAACAAGTTCAAGCAGAGCAGGAGCAATCTGTGCCGCCCTCCTTCCCTGGACCCATCTGTTCTTTCTTTCATTTATCCTGACGCCGCTTCCCTGAAGGCCTGAACACAATTGGATCGAGGCCTGAAATACAGTAGCTTGTCTGCGTCGTTTTAAATCGTGGAACTGTGAGTCCATTCCAAGCACTCGGCGACTCGACCCTCTCGCGTGGTGCTCCGGCCGCCCTTCTAGGTACACAAGTATTGTGTTCTGTAACCGGCCGGCGCCAAAGCAGTGGTGGAGCTCCAGCTTGACTGATCAGGTGACGCAACGAGTGACCCCCAGTACTGCCACCGAGAAACGCACAGAGAATCACCCGCTGCTGTGTCTGTCGTGATCCTTCTAGGGATTGGAGCCTGCCACAGTTTATGCTAGACTCCAATGCACAACGGGTCTCAGGGCAAAGCGAATCGCCTCCACCATTCCCAGGGCGGCGCGCAGTTGGGTGGTCCAGCTGTACTTCTTCTTTACTCACAACCATATGCTTTGGGTTTCCTAATTGTTAAAAGCATGCGCATCACAAGAAGCCCTAGTCGATTTCCCTGCCAGATTATATATGTGTTTGGAGATAAACACCCGGTTCTAGTGCAGTGTTGCGGGTCTGGCTAGCTGGACTTTATGCCGTAATCTAAACACGTCCCCTGGAACTGCAAGCCATGGGTGCTGTTTCACGGCTGCAAGCAGCTGCAGCATGTAACACGATCTGGTGCACATCGTCCGCATGTTCCCCTGCGAAGCCAGGACCGTCCCTGCCCTGCAGTGCAACGGGCGAATGCGCTCTGGCTAGCTTGTGGCAGTGGTTCAGTTTTGCACAAGAAAAATGACTCCCAGCCTATGCAAATCCGCGTCATACTACGCTGCCGAGGCGCCTCCGTGGTGCCAAACCGTTCCAGCAAACTGGAGTAGTACAGTAGCTCTGCTCCATCTTGTTCCGGCCGGTTGAGGAAGTTGCACTACGAAAGCTAGCTTGGCGCAGCACAGAAACCGGCCACCATCTACCCAGCGACTCCACAACGACGAAGATGACGTGACGGGAGCAGTTTGTATGTAGCATGATCATGCATGTCGCCTCCTAGCGCCGTCGATGCCGGAGAAAGCTCCGGCCACCACCTGCCTCCTGTGACAAACCTGGGGAAAACTGGAGAAGTGCCTGCAACAAAGTGCTACTAATCGATGTACGTGACCACGAAGATGGCGTGACGGGTCCAATTTTACGGATGTTGTATGTAGCATGACGTGTGCCCTCTGCCCACGCATGTTGCCTCATGCATGAATGATCTGCATGCTGGGAGTGTGATAATCTAATAGGTCAAATCTGCATGAGCTGGGGTGATAATCGAATGAGTGGCATGCTCAAGTCATTTGAATGGGGCGTACTAGTTGCTCTCCCCAGGTTATATAAACCAGCCAGTTTTCGAACCCTGATCAGCCGAGCTTGAGAGAAGTGAGATGCATTTGAATTTTGTGTATCCCAGACTTAGAGGTGAGATACTGGAGTAAACCAAGCCAGTTTGAATTAACAATTTTTTAGTTCACGCACCCTACCCATAACTATTTCGTTCAACATAACAACGGTCTGCGTCCTCGATCTGCGTCGTCTTGTTGAACTAAACCATCCGATATGTGTTCCAAGTTTAAATAGGTGCAGCTAGTTATCAGCTCGAGTTGGGATGAGTTGGACAAGGAGAGCACACTATATCGAGATGGACAAGGCGACGATACTGGAGGAGAGTGGGTGTTGGTGAGGCATGAAATACTTCACCAATCTACAAGACTTGTGAAATCTTCATTCGTTGCAATGGTTTGTCATTTGTGGTCTATATTGTTAGCCAGCTTAGTTATAGATTAGTTAGACTCAGAAGGTTATGCAGTGGTTTGTGATATATATTCAGCTACAGCTTAGTTAGACTTGAAAGTATTTTGACCTCCACAAACAAATTGATCTCTTCCCATTAGAAAACCATCTTTTCAAATTTATTGTCATATACAATTTGTAATGCCTACTTGAGCTCATTTCCCAAGAGAGAATACAATTTATATGCGCTACGAGCGATTGTAAGATGAACGTGTTGACTTGTTACATTTATTCACTACAGGAATGGCCAGCTGTGCCGACGGCCAGAATCTGTGCCGACGGCCATTTGTCGGGGCCGTCGGCACAGGTGTGTACCAGGACCAGCCGTCGACAAGTCCGTCGGCACAGAAACGGCCGTCGGCACAGACACTCTGTCCCGACGGTGGCCGTCGGGACACATACAGCCGTCGGCACAGAATATCAGTGACGTCGACGGCACTCTGTGCCGACGGCAAAGCCGTCGGCACAGGGCTCTACCATTTTTATTCATTTTTATTTATATTGATACACCTAATTGCTATATGTACAGATTCGCCTAAATAGTCATAATGTTTTTTACCCTAATCTTCTTTTTTTTATGTATCTATTTATTACTCTCAATTAAGTTTACTATGTTTTATTCATATTCTATGTACATAGCTACGCCGAATAGCGGTTTCCACCCACATAAAATAACGTCGCGAATAATTGTCTACAAGTGTGTTGTGTGTTGTAAATGTCCGGTATCCTACTCCGGGGTGTGACCGGCTTCACTTTCTCTCTGGTGAGTTCCTGCACTTAGAGGTGAAAACTCCCACTTCGGACGAAACGGGGGTAATCTTTTAAAAACTTGTGTTAAAAGTTGGTTTCCCATGGCCTATGTCCCAACCTAACACAGCCAAGCAAAAATTCCACTGGGCTACCCCCTTTCGACGCACGTCTATGGGGTAGACGAAACGTTAGGGTTTTTCCAGCGGATTTAGGGTTTCGCCGAAGCGGGGCCCCGGAGCGTCGGAACCCCACCCAAACCTAGGTTGTGCCATACCATATGTATACAAGTGTGTTGTGTGTTATAAATGTGCAATATCCTACTCCTAGGTGTGACCGGCTTCACCGACTCTCTAGTGTTTCCTGCACTTAGAGGTGAAAACTCCCCTTTCGGGCGAACCGGATGGAATCTTGTGTCGATTTGGGGTAGACTTTGGTTTCTCATGTTCCTATGGCCTAACCTAACCCAACCAAGCAAAAAAGTCCACTGGGCTACCCCCTTTCGACGCACGTCTATGGGGGTAGACGGAAACGTTAGGGTTTTTCCAGCGGATTCAGGGTTTCGCCGAAGCGGGGCCCCGGAGCGTCGGAACCCCACCCAAACCTAGGTTGTGCCATACCATATGTATACAAGCGTGTTGTGTGTTTCAAATGTCCAGAATCTACTCCTAGGTGTGACCGACATCACCGGCTTCACTTTCTCTCTAGTGAGTTTCTGCACTTAGAGGTGAAAACTCCCCTTTCGGGCGAACCGGATGGAATCTTGTGTCGATTTGGGGTAGATTTGGTTTCTCATGTTCCTATGGCCTAACCTAACACAACCACGTAAAAAAGTCCACTGGGCTACCCCTTTCGACGCACGTCTATGGGGGTAGACGGAAACGTTAGGGTTTTTCCAGCGGATTCAGGGTTTCGCCGAAGCGGGGCCCCGGAGCGTCGGAACCCCACCAAACCTAGTTGTGCCATACCATATGTATACAAGTGTGTTGTGTGTTTCAAATGTCCAGAATCTACTCCTAGGTGTGACCGACATCACCGGCTTCACTTTCTCTCTAGTGAGTTTTGCACTTAGAGGTGAAAACTCCCCTTTCGGGCGAACCGGATGGAATCTTGTGTCGATTTGGGGTAGACTTTGGTTTCTCATGTTCCTATGGCCTAACCTAACCCAACCAAGCAAAAAAGTCCACTGGGCTACCCCCTTTCGACGCACGTCTATGGGGGTAGACGGAAACGTTAGGGTTTTTCCAGCGGATTCAGGGTTTCGCCGAAGCGGGGCCCCGGAGCGTCGGAACCCCACCCAAACCTAGGTTGTGCCATACCATATGTATACAAGTGTGTTGTGTGTTTCAAATGTCCAGAATCTACTCCTAGGTGTGACCGACATCACCGGCTTCACTTTCTCTCTAGTGAGTTTCTGCACTTAGAGGTGAAAACTCCCCTTTCGGGCGAACCGGATGGAATCTTGTGTCGATTTGGGGTAGACTTTGGTTTCTCATGTTCCTATGGCCTAACCTAACACAACCACGTAAAAAAGTCCACTGGGCTACCCCCTTTCGACGCACGTCTATGGGGGTAGACGGAAACGTTAGGGTTTTTCCAGCGGATTCAGGGTTTCGCCGAAGCGGGGCCCCGGAGCGTCGGAACCCCACCCAAACCTAGGTTGTGCCATACCATATGTATACAAGTGTGTTGTGTGTTTCAAATGTCCAGAATCTACTCCTAGGTGTGACCGACATCACCGGCTTCACTTTCTCTCTAGTGAGTTTCTGCACTTAGAGGTGAAAACTCCCCTTTCGGGCGAACCGGATGGAATCTTGTGTCGATTTGGGGTAGACTTTGGTTTCTCATGTTCCTATGGCCTAACCTAACACAACCACGTAAAAAAGTCCACTGGGCTACCCCCTTTCGACGCACGTCTATGGGGGTAGACGGAAACGTTAGGGTTTTTCCAGCGGATTCAGGGTTTCGCCGAAGCGGGGCCCCGGAGCGTCGGAACCCCACCCAAACCTAGGTTGTGCCATACCATATGTATACAAGTGTGTTGTGTGTTTCAAATGTCCAGAATCTACTCCTAGGTGTGACCGACATCACCGGCTTCACTTTCTCTCTAGTGAGTTTCTGCACTTAGAGGTGAAAACTCCCCTTTCGGGCGAACCGGATGGAATCTTGTGTCGATTTGGGGTAGACTTTGGTTTCTCATGTTCCTATGGCCTAACCTAACCAACCAACCAAAAAAGTCCACTGGGCTACCCCCTTTCGACGCACGTCTATGGGGGTAGACGGAAACGTTAGGGTTTTTCCAGCGGATTCAGGGTTTCGCCGAAGCGGGGCCCCGGAGCGTCGGAACCCCACCCAAACCTAGGTTGTGCCATACCATATGTATACAAGTGTGTTGTGTGTTTCAAATGTCCAGGAATCTACTCCTAGGTGTGACCGACATCACCGGCTTCACTTTCTCTCTAGTGAGTTTCTGCACTTAGAGGTGAAAACTCCCCTTTCGGGCGAACCGGATGGAATCTTGTGTCGATTTGGGGTAGACTTTGGTTTCTCATGTTCCTATGGCCTAACCTAACACAACCACGTAAAAAAGTCCACTGGGCTACCCCCTTTCGACGCACGTCTATGGGGGTAGACGGAAACGTTAGGGTTTTTCCAGCGGATTCAGGGTTTCGCCGAAGCGGGGCCCCGGAGCGTAATAATACTTGTGATACATATTAAAAGATGGTTTCCCATGTGCCTACGGAAAAACTTGTGATAAGAGTAATAAATAAATACATTAAAAAAGATGATGTAAGTGAAAAAAAAAAAGGAAAAGCCTATGCCGACGGCAAAGCCGTCGGCATAGGTCCCACACCTTATCCTTATCCCGCCACAGCTCCTCGACCACCCATCCGCATTTCTTCCCGCCACGCTCCGCGGCTGCCCCGCTCCCCCGCCGCCCTGCTCCGGCCAGCCACGACCCCGCCGCCACCCGCCCCTACCCAGCCCCGCCGCCACCCGCCGCCGGCAACCCCGCCCCCTCCACCCGCCAGCCGCCATCCCCGCCACCCGCCCCTACCCAGCCCCGCCGCCAGCCCTTACCCACCCCCGCCGCCAACCCCGCCGCCGCCAACCCCGCCCCCTCCACCCGCTAGCCGGCAACCCCGCCCCCTCCACCCGCCAGCCCCTACCCACCCCCGCCGCCAGCCCCTACCCGACCCCCGCCGCCACTCGCCCCGCCTCCGCCGTGCTCCCCTCTGGCCGCACCGGCCCCGCAACCTCGCCGCTCCCCTCGACGTGCTACCCTCCTCGCCGCAGGTACCCTCCGCACCGCCAGGTGCTCCTCGCTCTCCCCTATTTTCTGTGTATTTTAGATTTAGTGATTTTAGGAGTAGGATTTTAGGAAAATTAGTGGTAGAAAAGAGGAAAATAGATGGAAAATTAGTGGTAGAAATTAGAAAATAGCACAATAGAAATTATAGATGGAAATTTAGTGGTAGAAAATAGAAAATAACAAAATGATTTAGGGATAGATGTAGCAAATAAAATGTTGTTGACAATCATAGAAGGAAAATAGGTGTTAGTGTTTTTATATATTCATTTCATATATGACTAACCCGTGTATCAAATGCTTTTACTTAACTAAGTATCATGTCGGAGCCGGAGCGAAAGTTTCGTGGTGTTCATCGGAGACCCACGAAGATCCCGACTTGGGCAGCTCAGATCACAGATCACAGGAAGATCCAGCTTGGTACTTTCAGGTGCCCGTGGCAGGCGGCCCGCGCCTACGACTGCGCGGCGGTCCAGCACTTTGGGGCGAGAGCGATCCTCAACTTTGAGGATGAGCGGAGCGTGGCGCATCTGTTAGCGCCAGATGGCATGAGGATCGCGACGAAGGCCGAGGAGAGGGAGCACCGGCAGGCAGAGAGGCTGCTCAGGGCGCGCCACCAGCGCGAGGAGGATGACCCCTTGGTCAAGGATCTCCTCCTTGATCCCCAGGTGATGGCGGTCCAGTACCAGGTTTTCAGCGAGAGCCGGCAGCAGCGCGGGCAGGGCGAGGCCGGCCCCTCCGGCACGCAGCAGCAGGGCGAGGACTCTAGCAGCAGCCTGTCCTCTTGTTGGGACCGCTTGGACGACGCCACTGACACCGGCGCGAGTCGAGTTTAGGATGTCTATCATCCTACCTGTCGTACTACTAGACTTATCTTGCTACCTGTTGTACTGCTAGACTTATCATACATGCTACCTATGTATTATTGTGCTACTTGTCTATATGTGTTATGTTTAGCTAATATGGTTACATCGTTCTGTGGTTTATTCTGTTTTATGTTTAATTATTAGGTAAAATGGAGGGATATTTGCTTATATATTTCGATTGTTTGTACTTTTTAGATGACGTAGCTTCCCGCCAGCCAGCACCGTCGGTCCCGCGCGTCGTCGCGGCTTCTCCAGCTGAGGAGGGGCCGCCTCGGTGCCCTTTGTTTTGTCGCCCTCTTCCGGAGCACGTCCTCGACCTTCTCCGGCCACCGATCACGCTTCGAGGGTATAAATCTTTCGCCTCTCTTGCTGCATAGGTTTATTTTGGTCTAGATCACCAAGTCAGTCGCGTAACCCGAGTCAGATCCCATCCGGAAGGGTTACAAATTTATAAATATGCAGGATTGTCCATCTTTGCATATTTATAACCGTAACACTTCCGGGTTGTCCTGTTGGACAGTCCGAGTACGTGTAGATCGGGTCGTGTTCCATGTTCTACCCCTTCCTGAGACGTAATTTCGGCAGCACCTCCCTGTTGTTCTTCGGATGCACACCCTCTCGGCTTGACAAGCTCGAGACGTGTATTCTGAAGAACAGCGGGGAGGTGCTGCCGAAATTCCGTCTCGGGTCGGGGTAGAACATGGAACACGGCTCGATCTACACGTACTCGGGCGGGATAGGCCCTCCTATTAGAAGTGTAGGTGAACCCTTGCATGATGTAAAGATTAAAATTTGACCGTAATTAATCTGGTGACACTAAATCATTTTATTATTACTTGGTGCATATTAAAAGACTGCGTGCTTGTTTCGCTCCCAATAAAGCAGAGGATGGCTGATAATGGGTGGATGTACACTGGCCGTGTCGATAAGATTAAAAGAACAGAGGAGTGGGAGATGAAGACCAATATATTAGTGAAGGAGTTAGGGCGTGGTTCAAAGGCAAAAGGAGTTCGTGGAAGGTGCCCTTGCACTCATTGCAAGAATCGTGACCGTCAAGGAAAGGAAGATATGACTAAACATCTTTGGTTGTATGGGTATACGCCTAACTACGTCACGCATGTCAAATTTGATCAGTACGAACGTCTCAGAGTTGGGGTGATGCGGCAGCGGATCGATGGCAATGAGTACGATGGGTTGAGAAACATGCTAGATGATCACCATGCTGCTTACATGCCGGATTCGCCACCTCCACAGGAGGAACAGGAGGAACCGGGTGAACCGGAGGCACCGGATGAACCGGAGGAACCAGAGCCAACCGCGAAGGCTTTCTATGAGACGATGGCCTCGGCTACGAAGCCTCTATACGAGGGTGCAAACCAGAGCCAGCTCGATGCCGTAGCTCAACTACTAAGTGACAAGTGTCAGTTCTCCACCACCCGTGCAGGCTTTGAAGCTAATCTGACAACAACTGGTAACATGTTGCCCAAAGGGCATTGTCTGCCAAAATCCATGCACGAGGTGAAGAAACTATTGGGATCGCTCAGCATGGATTATGAAAAGATTCATTGTTGTCCAAAAGGATGCCTGTTGTTCCGGAAACAATATGCGAATGACAAGTACTGTAGCCTTTGTGGGGCCTCTAGGTATGAGGAGAAAACGCTGCCTGATGGTCGGAAGAAGCAGGGAAAAATCCCTGTGAAGGTTCTTCGGTACCTCTCATTCATAAAAAGAATGCAGCGGCTTTTCATGTCCGAGGAGTCTGCCAAACAAATGACTTGGCACAGGAAAGGGAAGAGATACGTCGACGAGTTAGGACGGGAAAGGATGGGACATCCATCTGATGGTGAGGCATGGAAGAACTTCGACTTGAAACACCCCCTTAATTCAGCAGATGCTCGGAATGTCAGAATTGCAATAGCAACAGATGGGTTCAATCCATATGGGATGTCGACTGCGTCGTACAGCTGCTGGCCCGTGTTTGTTATTCCGCTCAATCTCCCTCCTGGGGTACTAATGCAAAGGAAGCACATGTTTCTGTCGCTGATCATTCCAGGGCCCGAATACCCGGGGAAGAATTTGAGTGTCTACATGCAACCGCTTGTGGATGATTTGCACCACTCATGGCACAATGGGACGTGGACATACGACCGAGCATCAAAGAAAAACTTCTTGATGAAAATTTGGTTCCACTATTCCATGCACGACCTACCCGGGTATGCCCTATTCTGCGGATGGTGTACAGCTGGTAAATGGCCATGCCCAGTGTGCAGGAACCAACTTGAGTTCCTTTGGCTAAAGTCAGGTCGCAAGTATGTCGCGTTTGACAAGCATCGACAGTTCCTCGAAGGAAGCCATCCTTATCGAGAAGACAAAAAAAACTTCACGAAGGGCATAGTTGTGCGTGAAGAAAAAGCAATACCGAAGTTCGATGGTGCAAAAGTTGATGCCGAGCTACGTGCTCTCGTGCCTGCTGAGGGATCTATCCGAAAATTTCAGGGGTATGGTGTAACGCACAACTGGACTCATGTGGCAGGCTTAACGCAGCTAGAGTATTACAAGGACCTCGAACTTCCCCATAACATCGATGTGATGCACACCGAAAAGAATGTTGGAGAGATGATCTTTCACACAGTCCTGAACATTACTAAGAAGACAAAGGACAATGTGAAGGCTAGAGTTGATGTTCAGAAGCTCTGTGATAGGGAGAGATTACACATGCGGCCTCCGAACCCTCGTCAAAAAAATTGGTTTAAGCCAAATGCCGACTACTGCCTTAATAATATCCAAAAGAAGGAGGCATTGAAGTGGCTCAAAAACATCGCCGTGATGTTCCCTGATGGTTACTGTTCCAATATAAGTAATGGAGTCAATCTTCTTACATCAAAAGTCACTGGGCTGAAGAGTCACGACTATCACATATGGATTGAGCGGTTGATGCCGGTGATGCTTCGAGGGTATCTCCCCGATAGTATCTGGCGAGTGCTTGCGGAGTTGAGCCATTTCTTCCGCACGCTCTGTGCGAAACAGATATGTCCCCTGATTATTGCGAAGCTGCGTGATCTTGTGCCGGAGTTGCTATGCAAGTTAGAGATGATCTTTCCGCCAGGCTTCTTTGTTCCGATGGCACATCTCGTTGTGCATCTCGCGAACGAGGCACTCTTGGGTGGACCGGTGCAGTTTCGTTGGCAGTTTTGTATTGAGAGAGAGTTTAAGTACATTCGAAACATAACTGGAAACAAAGCTAGGATTGAAGCATGCATAGCTGAGGCAACAATACGACAGGAGATGGCAGACGCCGTGACAACGTACTTTCCCGATGAAGTTGCCACTATGCATAACCCGGTCACTCGGTACAATGTCGACGAGCCCAAGAATGACCCCAAGCTCCTCCTCTTCCAATGTCCCGGTGGCAAGGCCGGTGCCGGTGAAAATTGTAAATTGACCAAGGAAGAGAAGGATTGCATAATGCTCTATGTGCTTATAAACATGACGGAAGTACTCGATTTCATGAGGTAAATGGTGAACAAATTACTTTGCAACTAGTAACTCAGTTTCGGTCTAATACGTATTTTCTCCTTTTAGGCAATTCCAAGATGAATACTGGTTGGGAACGGTGGATCCCGATCCCGCGGAGCTGGACACTCTTCTGAAAGAGGGTGCTCACGGAGGAAAAAAATTTGTGTCTTGGTTCATGGGAAAAGTAATTTCTAACGTGTCCCTATTACCTTGCAATATGTGACTTGTCCCTCTTATTACACGTAACTAATGCACAAAACAATTTGAACCGTACTTGTAGGGAGCTGATCCCAACGTTGAGATGACAGATGAGCTGAGATGTGTTTCCCAAGGATTTAACCGTACCGTCATGAAGTATGAGAAGTATGATGTGAATGGGTTCCGCTTCCATACAGAGTATCACCAGAATAATCGTCCTGGAGCAAAAACTGTAAATACTGGGGTCTTCACCAAAGGATCCAGAGGAGCCGATGGAGCCAATTACGTAGATTACTACGGAAGGTTACAGAACGTATACGAGCTGACGTTCAATCGTACAAACATAGAACTCAAGCTCGTTGTGTTCAAGTGCCACTGGTTCGACCCATGCACTGGACCACATGGTGGACAGAGAAGTGAGCCTTCCATTGGGTTAGTTGAAGTTAAGCCTTCAACCACCTATACCGGAGCCGATGTCTATATTGTGGCTCACCAAGCCAAGCAAGTTTATTATTTGCCCTACCCATGCCAGAAAGAGAACCTCAAGGGCTGGGAAGTCGTGTTCCGGGTATCCCCACATGGTAAGCTACCCAGGCCCTCCGACGACGATTACAACAACATTGACCCTAAAACATACGAGGGAATTTTCTATCAAGAGCAAGAGGACTTCGGGCACTTTGACTTACAAATAGGTGGTCTCGAGGAACTCGAGAACAATGCACACACTCATGGTGAGTCAGTGGTCGATCTGAAGGACATAGATGTGCTCTCGAAGTTTCATGCGGAAAATGACGACGATGACGAGCCTGGCGATGAGCTTCCGCCCTACTACTCACGTGATAGTGATAGTGATAGTGATAGTGATAGTGAGAATGAGAACCGACACCCTGATGAGGAGAGTGATGACGATAGGTATTTATTTTTGGTATCTACATGTTATTATGTCTTTTATTCTTTAGTATTTATTTTTTGACATGCTTCTTCATTGCATTATGTCTTTATGCTTAGTGTCTACATTTTATTATGTCTCGATGCTTACTTGTTTTCTCTTTCTCAATGCAGTTGATTGAACAATATGAGTCAGGGCAAGGAAAGCGCTTCTGGTGGTCCTTCTCCCGGTGCTACGCCGATCCGACGCTCACCTACTATCAGCCGGGGAGATATGGGGTTCACCCTGTCGCCGTCTCCGCCATAGATGTAGGGTCTTGGGCGTCTAGACATCTAGCTATATATGTATGTATCTATTTGATGATGGTCCTATGTGTGTATCTACCTGATGATATAGCATTTTGTTTGATGATATATGGAGCCATTGTGTGATTTTGTTTGTAGTGAATTTGTCGTGATTTTTGATTATTTTTTCTGCTATTTTTGCCGCAAAAAACGAGCTGCTGGTTCCGAAAATCTGGTAACACCTGTGCCGACGGCATTGCCGTCGGCACAGACCCCTTAATGTGACAAAATGGTCACCCCTGTGCCGACGGCATTGCCGTCGGCACAGGGCTCTCCCAGGAGCGCCCAGCTGCCTCCACGTGGCAGATCTGTGCCGACGGTTTTGCCGTCGGCACAGGCTCCTACCCCTGGCCCGGCCTGTGCGGGCCCACACGCCGCTGTGCCGACAACCTAGGTGCCGACGGTGCGTTTCTGGCCGTCGGGAAAAGCTGTGCCGACGGGTTATGTCTGTGCCGACGGCCAGGTGGCCTATGCCTACAGGGCCCTATGCCGACCACCCTGTGCCGACGGTGACCGTCGGCATAGGTGTGTGCCGACGGCATCGGGACCTTTGCCGACGGGCTTCGGCCGTCGGCACAGCTGGTCATTCCTGTAGTGATTGGATAAAAATGTTACCCAATACGAGGAGAGGTACATGCCGGAGCTCTTCTTTTTTGTGTTTTGCTAACCCATTCTAGCACTCCAAAGGACAAACATAGAGGGTCTATAAAAATACTTCGTATTGGCGAATTCATAATAGAAAAGGGAAACAAATTCTTCCGCCACAACTCAAGAAAGGCATACAATCCATTTCAGCACATATAGATCATTCAATGTAAAAGAATTTTATCATGTCTCATATCTGCGATTGTAAACAGTTCCTATCAGTACATATTAAGTTATCTGGTTTTAGAGATTCTGAGTTCACATGTAGAAGCTCCATCCATCCCCATCAAGGCAGCAGTTCTTCTAAATTCCATGACATGGTAGGCAAAGCCTATCTGAGTTCCCTTGTATCATATTTTATTCAAACAATACTTTTTGTTCCATCATTTTCTTCTCTGAGGATCCCGGCTAAGACCGTGTTTCCTCAAAGTTTTGATATAATTTCGTGACAGACCGAATTTGTTAGAACCCAGATGGTGCAGGTAATCCCAAGTGAAGATCCCTGTCTTGTGCAAATCATCAAAGAGTATCCTGTGGTGCAAAATACTGGCTATAGATGAGACTTGCAGTTAAAAACAAATCAATTTTTTTGAGAGATAGAGATGCCCCAACTAACTATTTTCTGTACGAGGCATATAATTTTCATGATATAGATAAATCCGCCATGAAATTTATTCTTCAAAGAAAATGACCCTCACCGGACTCCATAATTTCCTATTGATTCAGCTGACATTATTCCAACATGTCTCCGCCCAAATATAACCTGGCATAATTGATGGGTAAATACTTAGCAAACAAATAAATGCACGCTAGAAAAATATGCTGATATTCTAAAGGGATATTGATCAACTTTTTGTAGGACATATCAACATTCCAGGGTTAGGAAATCGCCCTAAACTAGCCATAGCATTTTCAGGAACTAAAAGCATGGTTTCCCCACTTGAAATGGTGGCAAGGAATACATAAAACACAGTAGAAGTTTACCTTCTCACCAGCTATTGATCTGATTTTGCTGTCAGCTGCTGGGCTGTAAACTCTAAGAAACTCAGCAGACAGATGGAATGAACTGCCATCCGAAAATTCAACCTCCACCTAAGGACAACCAGAAATAAAGCTCAGTTCAACATTACGACATGCGATTTTTCCAGCAAGTTAGTATTAGCTAGAAATAACTTCCTTGTAGCATCTACAACCGACTTTAAGTACTGATGGCTAGCACATTCATACAATGTGCAATTTTCGTAAGTATATCTTATGTATAAGTTTGTCCTAGCCATGGCAGACGCCACATGCTGTAAGGTTTCAGACAATATAGAACAAATCAAGATCAAGATTCTGTAATGCACGGATACATCAATTGGTAGATAATATTAGTAATGATTGATCTCAAGCAACTAAGCAGAAGATAGTACGTACTACGTGCAACCAGATGAGACGAAATAACCCATTTCCCTATTTCAGGATAATCCCATCGAAAATCGAAATACATGTGGTACTGACAAATAACGAAATGCATACGACTGGTCAGAAATGCGATAACCAACAAAGGGCAGAGCGAGCCGCAGACGCAAATGCCACTGACTGGGAGCTGGGCATGGACCGCACGGCAAGATTTCACGTCAATTTCAGCGGCCACATCACATCGACCGAATATACATATTTTTTTTTTTTGAGGAAGGATCCGATCCATTTATACAAGATACTCAGCACAAATTACAAGGTAGTCCAACAAAGACAAAAAAAATACAAGAAAACCTGAAACTTGCACAAAGCACCCTGAGCAACTTGGAGGAATTACAATCAGATCCCTAAGCTAGCTCCCAAGAACCTAGACATCGCCGTCGTCGCCGTTCCTCAAGCCACCGGAGCAGGAGCGCCGCCACAAGTCGTAGATGGCCGCAGAAGCCGTCCGCCGCCCCGCAACGGAACCTCGACGCATTGAACGCACACGGCCACAGCGCGCAGACCCCAGCACCACCCATCTTCCAGCCGACGAGACGCCATCCAGGCCAGCCACCACAACCCGCACCCATCCACCACCGGCCGCTGCTCCCCTCGCCACCAAGGCCGGCCGGAGCAGACACACCGAGGAAGAAGACCAACACCACCCGAAACACCAAACAAGGATCACCACCCAGCACCAGCTCCTCCCCTCACCACCACGGTCGGCCAGAGAAGCAGAAGAAGAATAGCTCACCTGAGGACACACACCCCAGATCCTCCACAGCAAGGGTGTGACGAAGAGAGGAACGGGGTACAGAAGCTCGAAACGAAGGCCGCCCTCTCCGCAAGGACGAGCACTCAGCGAGCACAGAAGACCTCCGGCCGCAGCACGGAAGCCGACCCAAGCGGCTCTCACCTCGGCACCGCCGGAAGCCGCACCGAGAGAAGGAAAGAACCGCAACTTATTTACCCTACACGGCCGCCGAGCCTTCCTCTCAGCGCCGCCGGGGCCTAAACCTATCCTATCTACAAGCCAGGAGACGAGGAACCAGATCCCCACCTCCTCCCGCCGCCGGAGCGACGAGAGAAGGCAGAGATCCAGCCTCGCTCTGGCGAGGAGAAGGAGAACTTGGACTCGCCCCCTTTTCGCCGCTATCTACTGTAGAGATAAGGAGGGGATACATATTCTTCCTGTGCACCTCACATTTCAGGTGAAATTAGGAGCCTAGAGTACTAGACCATACCAAACAGAATTTTGTCACCAACCAAGAGCATGTAGGAGTAAGAATCAGGTAAACCGGAGGAGATCTGAGAACGAGGAGGAAGTGAACGTAGCTCCAGGGAGCGAGGAAGGGGCAAGCAACTCACTGATTTGGGCGCGTGCAGCGCGAGCTTCTTCAGGCGCGGGGGCTGCGCCGCCGCGCTACACAGCCGCCGGGCCGCCGCCGCCGTCGCCGCCGCCATGGAGGACTAGCAGGCGACGGAGCCAGCCGGCGGAGAGAGCGAGAGGCCACCCACCGCCCGATCACAATCACAGCCGTCCGTTTCACCTCGCCACGTTTTTTCTGTTTGTGGCGTGCAGACCTGGGCTCGCTCCACTTGTGGAGCACTAGGCTTCGCCGGTCGCCGCCCACGGCCACTACGAGCCACGAGTCGGGCGTTGCGGCGCGAGCGATTAAGGCAGGAGAGTATCTATCCGGAATCCATCTCATTCCCCTCTCTCCGGTGACCGCCGGCCCGCGGCGACAATGCCGCTGCCGCTGGCGCAGGTGCAGGAGCTGCGGGACCGCCTCACCGACCGCGTCCGCCCGTGGAGCCGCTCCGCGCAGTTCTGGATCCGCGCCGTCGACATCTACGGCAGCTACAAGGTACACGCTCCTCCTGTTCCACCCCGCGCGCGCGCCAGCTGTTCGGCGATATGCCTCTGAGCTCACGGTGGTTTGGTCGGGTCGGTCTCCAGGTGTGCCAGCTGCGCGCGGGGTTCATCAAGGATGAGGAGGAGCGGGAGGCCATGTGGGAGCAGCAGCACGAGATCGGCGCCCAGAAGATGTACTCGCTCTGCTCCGAGCTCGGCGGCCTCTTCCTCAAGGTGCTTCCTGCTTTCTGTCTTCCCCCCTCCGATCGGCCAGCTTGCTTAGTTCTGCTAGATAGGCCAAGGCTTGACGAATTTAGTCAGTTTACCAACAGATGCCACAAACCAGCTTATTCAGTCTCGTTCACATTTTGTTGAGCAGGCGGCTCAAATTCTGGGCAAGCCCGACTTGGCGCCGACAGCCTGGGTGAAGAGGCTCGTTACCTTGTGCGATAAGGCTCCGTCCACGCCCATCGAAGTTGTCAGAGGCGTCGTGGAGAGACAGTTCTGCAAGAGCTTCGATGAGATCTTTGATTTCTTTGAAGTTGAGCCTGTTGGGTCTGCTTCTATTGCACAGGTTCGTGTTTAGGTACTTCTCTTGACTGTGAGATCTGGTGAACTGTATAATTGGTGCTCTGTATGGTTCCCTCTAGTCTTAAGCCTACGCATACGCCATTTGCTCCTTTTGTGCCACTGCACCTTGTTTGATAATCTATTGGGACAGCCTTTACTTATTAACCTTGCTTCATATTTGGTTAGGTGCATCGAGCGAGGCTTAAATCATCAAAGACAGATGTTGCTGTCAAGGTAGGACTTAGTACTACATATATGTGTTCCATAAACATATGTTTCCTTTGTCTGATCTGCTCTGATGTGGTGTAGTGGATCTGGTTCTATCCAGGTACAACATCCAGGAGCTGAAAAACTGATGATGGTTGATATCCGGAACATGCAAGCATTTGCCTTGTTCTTACAGAAGTATGACATCAACTTTGATCTGTTCTCTGCCACAAAAGAGATGGAAAAGCAGGTTTATATTCGGTCCAACAGTATTGTTTTTGTTGCTTGTCCTAGTACACTTCTATGCAACTGTTCTAAACCATCTAGAAATATTGAGCCGTTTGCAAGCATCTTAACGAAGTCTTCGTGCCATAGTTAGTCAATCATCGTCCCATAGTCTTGCATCCGGATCTCTACATTCATGTGCTCTCTTCTTTCTCTGTCCACCAAGACCCATATGCACCAAGCCATATTGCACTCGACCAGACTGACCTGTTTGCTCAAATGTAATTATTTACTCCATGATAAGTTGGGTATGCCAGAGACATTTCTGTTACAAAAATGATGGACAATATCTACACATTCACGGGTAAACTAAACTGAGCCACTAAGGCTATTTACTTACTGGATGAAATGGAACCTAAGTATTCACATCTGAACCATTAGAAACAAGATAACCATTTAGGGGCATTATTGTTGATTGATTTTTACAATTAGTATTTGAATGTAGCAGACTAGATGTCCATATATTGCTATAAATAAATTGCATGAATACGAGGATATGTTATGTGAATGCCAATTTGGTTCTATGCGCCAAGAGAAACTAGAAATAACAACTTGTATTTCGTAAGAATGTGCACCTTGTGTTAATTATTGATCTTTCGGGCTTCATTGTTTCCCTAGATCTGTTACGAGTTTGACTTCGTGCGAGAAGCGAGAGCAATGGAAAGAATAAGAGAATTTCTACGTGTCACCAATAAGAAACCTCCGGTTATGGTGCCACGTGTGATTCCTGGAATGGTTAGCAGGTACTTTGTCATATCTACTCAATTAGCCAAACTGCTGTTCAGGTTTTACTGAATCCTACTTTTGACCATAGTTACAACTTACAAGTAAATAAAAGTTTGCCATCAATCAGAAGGATTTATTAGAGAAGTTATAGTGCGTCATCTGGTAATAGAAGTTAAGTTGTTTATATTGGGATTTGCTTACGTTCCATAAGCAAAACTATCCTCCATCGGATGCTTCTTTACACATAAAGAATACTTGCATTATTCTGTTCTGGTCCGACAGACATTAAATGTGTTATGTTTGATTTATTTACCCTTTGTGTGCACGTTGAGCCTATCATTTTGATTGATTTAGCTGATACTCTAGTCTCTGTATCCTCTTGCCTTTCGCTGAAATTTTCATGTGTTGGTGATTATTGCCTTTTGAGTTCATGAACATATGGAAATCCATCATGATATAATTATTCATCGCATCAAAGGTCTGTTGCTTTTATACCATGCCTTGTCATTCTTCTTGTACTGCAAATGTAGGGAATGGTGCTATTGTGTATGAACTTATCCCCTGTCAGATAATATGAAAAGCAATTGCCTGAGATATAACAATAACGGACTAGTGATGTTATTTTGTGGAGCCACAACTGCCTCTTCTGTTTCTTTGCAGATTAAGTGTATGTGATTAGTTTGTATTGCTTATGAATTAAATGAGCCATTCTTTTTCTTTGATAGGGAGGTCTTGGTCATGGAATTCATAGAAGGGACCCCAATAATGAATCTTAGCAATGAAATGTCTAAAAGAGGCATTGATCCTGGTGGTAAGCTTGCAGCAATGGCAAAGCAGTAAGCCCCTTCATCTCAAAAGAGTATGGTTCTCATTTGCTTGCTTTATGAGACTCTCTCTCCATCTCTCTCTACTGAAGTATCCTCTTAATGTGTCAGTACTACTTAAATGAACATACGAAAATTCCACACCATTCTGATCTTGTTACTTAGCTATTTGCCCTGCTTCTAATTTTTGAACTTAATTTAATGTCAAGCATGTCCTTCCTTCAATTGCTTCCAGTGCTCAGGCCATCTCAAAAAATCTACTCTCTTTAATGCAGGAAGATTCTAACAGATCTTACACTTGCTTATGGCCAAATGATCTTGAAGGATGGCTTTTTTCATGCAGATCCACACCCAGGAAACATCCTTATCTGCAAGAACACAGAGGCAAGTGACCTGTATTAAAAATGTCCAAATGTTCCTATATGGCAAAGGTGTACTTTCAGCTGAATTTTTTTTTAATGTGGCTTTCTATTAGGTAGCTTTACTTGATTATGGACAAGTGAAAGAAATGCCAGATGATTTACGACTGGCTTATGCAAATCTTGTAATTGCAATGGCCGATGATGACCTTTTGAGGACGAAAGAAAGTCTCAGGTAAACTTAAAGTCGCTTGTCATGTTAGGTGTTTTTTGTGCGATAATTAGATTTATATGAGGGCGGTAAATTCAAATCAATGGAGTTGAGAAAAAAGGTTCCATTGTCAATGCGGTGTTCCTCAAGGGACCCTCTCCCCCTGCTCTTTCTTGTTATGGCTTTGGATCTCCCGCAAGCCATTGTGAATAAGGCGAATTTCCCCATTGTTCAGTATGCAGATGGCGTGTTCTTTCAGCAGCATCATCCCTAGCTTAGGCTCCTGCTGCTTTTTTTTCTTTTTTTCTTATAAAGATCCGTTTGCCTTTTCTCTTATAACGATAGAAGGTTTTGCCTGTCCTCTACATACATTCAGAATGATTAGGGTATTGCCTATCATCTGCATATTTGGCTCTTGTCCCTTGAGTAGATATGTTTATGTATTAATAAAATTACAGACTCTCGTACAGTTTTTGGTTGAAAAGTAGATTCAAATATGTTGACGTACTAGTTTGTAAAAGAACAATCCTGGGCTAACATAATGCTTAATGACGAGATAATAATAATTAGTTTTAATCTTAAACGAGGGGTTATATCCAAGAGCATGATGGAGTAATGATTCTTAGTGAATAATTGTTGGTTTATAGCTTGTTTTTCTTATGGATTTATTTAAATTTCAGGGTACTTGGTTTGAAAACATGGAGTATAGCAGACAATGAGCTAGAAGAACTCTTTCAGATATCTCTTAGAATGTTCGATACAAGATTACCAGATGGAGTAACCGTCCTCTCACCCTTTGCTGACGATTCTTCACTGACTAAAGTTGGAGTCGAGGTATGCTACTGTATTACCTGTATCTGTCCAAACATGAAAGACAGATGGCATATGTCGTTGGTCCTCCATTTACTTGAAAGATCTTACAGGCATACAACTTATTTGTGTATTGGTGAAGTTGAACTTTGAGAACTGCCTCCTAAATTATCATCTTTCTGTTTGCTTTGATACTTGAAGAGCTTCCCGGAAGAGTTATTTTCAGTGCTTCGAACAATACAACTGTTGCGGGGGCTGACTGTTGGGATGGGCCTCCATTTCTCTTGTGCTCAGCAATGGAGACCAATTGCCGAGGAAGCTTTGTTGAAGGCGGGGAGATTAAAAGGTAATATGTTTTGATCGGCATATCTGTCTGTATGTCAATCTCATCAAGCATTGTGGTTTTCATGGTGCTGCTCACTGCATCTCTTAATATTTGGTCGTATGCATTCAGGTTGACTAACTGTAACCATTTGTGTTGCTGATGCAGATGTAAAATCAAAAAGGCCAAGAAGTTTTCTTAGAAGGCTCTTTTAGATAAATAGATATAATGACAGCCAAAGAACCAATATGTGAAACGTTTTGAAAAGAACTGGTGGTAGCCAAAGGCTAAATCCTCATTGCTAATGCATCTGTAGATCTCCTACATTGTGATCTGGGCAATTATTTTTGTGAGGTTGTAGTGTGGAAGTATTTGATACCGATTATTCCTTGTGTTGTATCACAGATTCAAGATGTCATTTATGAGGACCCAAACATGTTTTCAAGAAGAAAAAAATGGAAAGAAGAGAAACTTGTACAAATTGATTTGTATTCTCAACGTTTGTTGTTTGTTTAGATGGTTTGAGATTTGTTGGAAACTGTAAGTTTTGTGAAGCATTTAATTACCACACACGATTGTATGAGAAAGATTAAAAACTCATAAAGAAGAGTTGATGCAAATGAGGTGTCAGCATTGAAGTTGAACATCATTCTCTTGTGTCCAGATTTTACAAATTTTATTTCACATTCATCCCTTTTATGAAAGTTTTGCCTCACTTAATTTGTTTGCCATGTTTTATTTCTTTATATGAAAATATGCACAAAAAAAAGCAATTCAAAAAAAGTCAAGAAATTCCAAATCTGTTTGGGAATCGAAGATGTTCGAATATTGTACTCGTATAAAACTGTTTAGTCAAGAAATGATTCCCATTAACCTCAGAGGTAAAAAGAACAATTCTATGACGAATATAGTATGTATATGGTGTTTTTTGGCAAATATTATCAATTGATGTCATTCACTTACGAAACTTTTTGTACAAATACAATAATATATCATGTTTGCCTAGAAAATGGTTTTGAATTTTTTTGAACCCTTTTTGAATTACTATTTTTTTCAATACTCCATTTATTTAGTGGGCCGTCCATTTAATGGTAAATTCTCGGTGGGCTCTATATATAAAGCTCTAATCTAACCAGATGTGCCAGTAGATAATAACAAGAAAATCTAGAAGATGAATATTCCACTAAAAACACGGTTTTTGCATAGTATCTTCGTCGAGGGGTAATTCTTACTAAATATAACCTTGCAAAACATAATTGGTGTGGAAGTAAAAAGTCTGTCTTCTATCATAAGCACGAGGGTATCAAGCACTTATTATGCAAGTGTAATTTTGCTCGTTCTATATGATCAATCATTCAGATAGGTTCTACCTTATACCCACCAAGAAGCATTGCTAATATTTTGGCAATTGACTGAATAGTGTGGACAATAGGTTTAAACAACTTATTAGGTTGGCAGCGCTTGCCATTATATGTCGCTTTGCCTGTGCAGAAATGACAAGATTTTTAATGATACAAATTCTTCTCATGCTGGTTATCTACAGAAGTACAGCTACACTCCGTTCGTGGTCACACGTTGAGTACAACTATGCTCCGTTCATGGTCATAGTTGCAACGTGTGGAGTATCGAGACCTGTTTACGGAGGTTTGTACAATGCTGGAGGATACGGCGAGGGAGTTTTTTTTATCTCAACATACATGACAACATAATTTGTGGATAAACTCCAAAGAGCCTTCACCACGGGTCGTCTACCCGCCGGTGTTGCGGATAGTCTCACAGACGACGTCTAATTCGACCCGTCTTCACCAACGTCGTCGTCAACAACATCACTGCTGTTTTAGGCGCGGTGTACTTGTCCGCATCGACGGCTACCTCCTCCACGAACGTTCGGCACGTGCGATGTTTTCCGAACTGCGTTTTTACTATGAATATGTTGGTGTATATGTTGTTGTTCATGTTGATTCGTTTATCTATTATGTTCGTTTTTCACATGTTAGTAGCTGTTGCTGTCATGTTTAATATTCTGAAATTAATCATGTAGTTATTGCCTAATAATCCAACACACCCATCACCTCAAAGACAAGAATTAAGACATTATTGGTTCACTCTAGTTGCATAGTTCACCACCTTTGGAAAAAGGTGAATCCTGGCGCGCAAGGGCAACGGGCGCTCTGCCATGGCCCCTCCGCGCCACGCCCGACGAGGAGCGCGGCGACCCGGCGGTTGCGACGAGCCTCTGTAGACCGCGGCGGCACGGCAACCTCAGCCATATCACGACGAGGCCAAATCGGTAGAGTGCACGGTCTGCGATTTGAGGCCCCATGGACGTTTTCCTCTAGCTAGGTCGAAATCCTACCCGGATGGCGACGTTGGTGAGCGTCCGCATGGGTGCACGAAGCATGTCCTTCGAGCAAGCAGGCAAGAGGACAAACAGGCAAGCACACAATCACGCCGTATGGGCACCCACCGCGTCCAATCTAACTTTTGACCCGAGGCAAGTTGATCCAATATAATTTACATCAAACTTTTATACTTTCATAGAACTTATTTTTATTATATCATATTACAGTCTTCTAAGTATATATCTTCCCCATATGTAGTTAGCCCAATTAACTAAATATAAAGTTTTACCAATAATATGTGTATCCTTCTTTTTACATAATGTAAACTAAAAATAATCAACCCTTGTTTTGAATCTAAATAATTTTGCAACCAAAACTATACAATTTTTTTCTTTATAGACATAGGCTAAAAATTGAAATGATTGTACTATGCCTCCTCATTTTTTGCAGTTGAGTTAAGACAATTATTTTATAATTCAGAGATATATTTATTGAGTATATTCTAACAAATATCTTAATTGTGTTCTGAGTATACCATTACGTAAGAATATCTATAGGTAAAGTTATGTATATTTTTTTTGGTTGTGCTCACAATGCACACCTTTATGAGCCGATGAGTATGAAAGTAAATTTAGCCATCTCTAGCCGATCCCTCAAAATAGTTTAGAAGTGTAAAAATTGTCACAACTCAAAATTTGGTAAGCTTCTCTAAAACATAATTTAAATACCTAAAAATGGGAACCAACAAAAACTTTTCTAAAATGTGCTGTTTTGCCTGAAGTGATGTTTGTTTCTTGAATTGTTGTTTGATAATCTTGTTGACTAGAGACTATATGTGTGATTTGTTTGCTTGTCTCTAAAAGCTATGCCAAACAAAATTCAATTCAACACCTAAGAGAAAATTCTCAAAATTCAAAACCCTATTTTTAAGCCCTGGAAAATCTTTTCTCTGTATCAAATTTGAGCCTTTGATCCAGGAACCATTTGTGTTCTTCAATCTCAATTTGTCCTTGGTGTGAGAGTATTGTGTTTATACTCCACTATAGAACCAAGAATTTGCATAATTGGATACCCTATGATCCTTTTATCATGCTTACAAAAGACTATAAAATAACAGTTCAGAGAACAGTTAAAACATGCCTTTTTGCAACAATTTAATCTCTCTGCTCAAATTTTGTTATGGATGAATTCTTTTTATTTATCCAAGTATGTGATGGATAATGTCACATAAAACTCTTTTCATCCAAATTGGAATTTTCTAAGTCATTGTTTGCATCTGCTTAACATGGCTAACCAATAACAGAATTCAGGGACTTGGAATTTTTCAACTCTGAAACTGAATTTTCTGAAACTGTCGATTTCGGTCAGTTTTGAATTTTGCTCGAATTCCTGTTTTAAACCCAACCAAAGCCCTACCCTAGCCTACACCCTTGCTCCTCTACCTAAGCTAGTGCAATGTGTGTGTTTGTGTCGTGCCAGGAGGCCGAACGTGGCCGTGTCGACCACGGTGTCCACTTTGGACACCACACACACACACAACCTGGACGCGTCGACCGTGTCAACCAGCACCGCCACCACTCCAGCACTCCATCCCCGTTTTCCTGGGCACGCGCGTGGAGAGAAATCAGACCAAATCCTGCCTGGCCAACCGGCGCGCGAGCAGAGCAATAATGCTGAGCTGCCGCCTCTCTCCTTGCCTCGTTTCTGCCCCGTGCGTCACCCCCCCTCTCTCACTCGCTGCGGCACGCACATACCGCCTCGATACCGCCCATTTGCCCAACAAGCGCGCGGCATTGCCACCCACGCTCGGACCGATCCCCCTCCACTCGACGCCGCTCGGATAAGAGCAAACCACCGAGCACCCCAGTGCCATTTCGCACCCCCACACCTCACTCTCCAAACTCTCTCTCACACCCAACCACTCTCGTGCACCGGAGATGCCGGACATGGCGTGAACTCACCGGAGTTTTGCCGTGAAGGTTGCCGGCGTTTCTTTCCCCCTCTCTTTGCCATTCTTGCACCGGCGCGTAGCCCTGCTCGAGGAACACCTCGTTGACACCTCCGTTTGTTCTCTCGTGTCCGCAGATCGACGCAAGCGTCTCAGACTCGAGCGGAGCACGCACGGCCACCTCGACACCGCCAAGTTCATCGACGAGTTCTGCGCCACCACTCGACTCCAGCATCCATCCGCACCACTCTCCGACCCTTGCCATCTTGTTTCGTCGCCCCTAGGTGAGCAGCGCGACCCCGCCGTCCGTCGGTGCGCGCGAGCGCGCCATTGTTAGGGTTTCGAGTTTGAAACTCGAAACTGTTCGAGGAGGCGAGATCTGAGCCGTCGATCTCAGATCCGATGGTTGCTTACCGTTCCACTTATGCGCGCGGGCCGTGTGGGCTGAATCCTGTTGCTGGGCCTATCCCTGTAGCAGATCTGGCCCGTGTTACTTTTTTTCTCTGTAGATTTAATCTTTTAGCGTATACCTGTTTTTGCTGTGTTACTTTAAATCGTTTTAAAATAGTAAAACTTGAAATTTGTCCAAACCAAAAATCTTGGAGGTAGATTGCTAAGTTTGTAACCATGTACAACTTGTAGATCTGAAAAATATTAACTTACGCATCCTTGATAATTACTCTGCTAAAAATGGTCAGAAACACTAATTCAATTTTAACTCAAGTTTTACTGAGCCTAAATTTGCAAACTCAATTTCTATAGATAGCCCTTGTTGTTACCTGTCACTAGAATTTTACCTCATGTGTATGTGATGCTTAAATTGAAAGTTACTTGTGTTTTAAGAAATGTCCCGAAAGAACTTTGTGCATTTTTGGTAATTTCTGTGAATACAAGTTTGAGGCAAATCCAATTGTGTTGGATTCTAATGTTAACAGAGAACCTAAACCTAGCTTTATACATTGTTTGGAGTTGTAAAACTTCCTGGGTAGAATAAAACACCTAAGTAATGTTTTCTGTCTCGAAGAAGACTTTAAAATTGATTTAAATGCTTTAATTAAAGGGTTGTCTTGTTTACTGTTGATTGAGTTAAAACATGTGAAATGTTTGTTTACTGATGTTAATATGTTAGTACTATTGGTGCTTGGACAACCTTGATTAAATTTTAACCAATGGTTATCTTGTTGTTTAATTAAAATACCACTTAACTACCCTAAAAATGCTTGTGTGTTTGTAACAAAAACAAGTAAAGCATATGTTGTTAATGTGAAGTTTTAGTCTCTGATTGTTTAGGTTGATCTCATGTGCTTAGCCTTGCATGCTTGTTTTAGCAAATTAAAATATGACTTAACCTCTACTTAAATCACTAGAGGAATAAAAGTGATTAGTGTTGTGGTGATCCAACATGATTGTTATGTGGTGAATGTTTGTTGTTTGTTAGCTCAGCTAGATAGCTCCTTGTTTATGCATGATTGTTTTGTTGATTGTGTTCTTTACTTTTCCGACGCTAAAAAATCGTGAGGAGGACTTATCGGCTGAGGGTTTCGGTGGAGACTTTGTTGATCACCATAACCAGGGACAAACCACTGAGCAAGGCAAGCCATCTCAAAAAGCTTGCACCTTTCATCTATTTTGTTTTACGTACTGCTACATATATTTTATTGCATTGTATACTGGTTATATATATACCCCTTTACTGGATCTATATTCCAGACTCGTAGCAAAAATTCTAGTAAACCCTACACACACACCTTAACTACTAGCTACATACAAAAAGAAATTTTAGGATGGGCATCCTTGTGTTGTTTTTGGAAAAACAAAATGTTTTATGAAAAACCCTCTTAGGAAGGTGGGACCTTGCCTAAGTGGGGGAGTGGACATGAGGAGTATCGGAGAAGTGTTTTTCTAAAAACGACATATAACCTAGTCTTCGCTGGACAGTCTTACCGTACAACCACATTACTCCAAAATGGGTACGGGGCTTAATGGAAGCTTGTCTGTATTAGTATGTGATTATACCTCAAGTAGCAAAAAGGGTTGGAGTCCCTTTTCATCTGAAATGTCACCAGGAGGGAGAGAACGGGACATACAAAGAGAGGATTAAGTTTACCTCCGGTGGCATCAGTTGGGTCTCCTGCCAAGGCGGTGTGATGACTAGGGGAAACCGGATCGATACGGCTAGCTCACTCGGTGCCGGGGATAACAAACCCACTGAAGAGGTAGTCGCATACTAGCATAGACATAGTGGAAGTTGAGATTAGTCATCTGATGAGTGCATGCTGTCTCGAACAGTTCGTGATTAAATCATGACGGATGTACTAGATATTGTGGTGAAAGTGTACACACTCTGCAGAGTCAAAACTATTCGAATAGCCGCGTCCTCGGTCATGGACAGTTGAAAGGCCATGTAGCTAGCATTATGTCGATGTTTTCAAAAATGGTGTTGTGTGGAGAAGGAAGTGAGTACTTGGAAAGTACTGGAAATATCGGGAATAATAGTACCTTGGAGGTACAGAGGATGAGGATGAGATAAACTTCGTAGGGGCCTTAGTCCCAAGAAGTTCTGCAAAGAAAATTATAACAAAGAAAGTTTTACCAAAACCTCGGAGATACTTGTTATCAATGAGAGATAACTTTTTATCAAATATCTTTTGAAGTATCTTTTTCAACAAAAATAATTAAACCTGACTGCAACCATGGTAGGTCTTCCATTTACCATGGATAGTGAACCCTAAGAAACTAGCCTACCTACCACAGCCTTATATGCATACTTGCATCTTTTAGCACTCTTTTTGAGTAGAGCTTGCGAGTACATTTAAAAGTACTCATATGGTTTCGTCCCTGGCTATTGTCCTAGCCAGACTACTACCCTGAGGAATACCCGGAGGAAGCTGTTGAAGAAGAAGGCTTTATCGACGACTATTCGACTTGGGACGTCTCCCGGTCAGCTGCCTGTAGGTCTTAAGGTGTTGATATGGGTTCTATCGCGTTTCGCTTAGTCTTCCGCTGTGTTGTGTTTCTCCTGCCCTACGTGGCAGATATTTGAGACTTGGTCACGTGACCATTTGTTGTAAGACTTATTTTTAATTCGTGTACCGGATGATGTAATCTGTAATACCAACTCGAGTATGTTGTTCACGACGACTGATCATGGGATCGTGAATGTATGCATGCTGGCGTTCCTGGACAGCTAGTCTGCGGGGCCCACAAAAATCCTGGTTTAAGCGGCTAAACTGAATCTAGTCTATCTCTCAAAAACATGAGTATACTTTTAAGAGTTGATCCCAAAAAGAAGCCCAACTCTCTCAAATATACTCGACCGCGCCTCTCAGAGAATAAAATGTTGGCGCCTCCACCTCCTGATCGAGCTACACCACTTCCCCCCCACCGCCGCCCAATCTCGTCTCCGCCGGCATTGATGCCCCCGATTTTGACAGGAATGGAACCGAAATACTCCACTAAGCAACATTATTACATGACTAGCTAAATGCCCGTGCGTTGCTACGGCGCCATAATTTGTACACCCTAGTATTGGGTTCAATTGTAAATTTCTATTAACTATACTAACATCATATGCCCATTTAAAGGTACACTCTTTATCACTCCCACAAATAAGAAAATGGTCTCTTGTAGATTAATAGATGATTTCTCGACTATACCCGATGTTTAAAATTTGATTTAGCTATAAATTTATATAAGAGGAAATTAAAAAATTATGACAACATAACAAAAAAATTGTTTTAAAGATCTCAACATTTTATTCCATTTATCGAATAAAATGATAGAGAAATATAAATGCACGTTAAGTAAGGTCATGCATCATTCAATAATCAGCCTTGTCCACAAGAATTCATCAATAATAGTTAGACAATCATACATATATGTTGCTAGCGAGAATTTCTTTCCAGAGAAGACTGACAATGAACTTCTTTGGAAACAAATTAGAAACTACATTTGATGCCTCGGCCGTTCAAGAGTAACTGTATTTGTTGCCTCGTCGCCGGTTAAAACGTACTAAATTGAAAACATTCTCATGGGGTTAATTGCAGTGATGCCAAAGAAGTATGCAGGGGCAGTCAATTGGAGTGAAGGAGCCAGATCTCCCAGAAAAAACTTCAAAATATCAAGCATGCATCCTGTAACTGACCAGTGTAAGGTTCCATGCCCCAAAATCCTTCATGTACTAAGAAGTGGATTGGTTGGTACCAACATGGCAACATAGTCGATGGAGCCTTTCACTATCCCGGACTCGTTTGCGCCAAAGGTTTGTAACCAATATAGGTAGCAACAATGGCTTCAACAAACCTGCAGGGACAAGTCACATAATATAAATTTTCTTCCCTTTGAGCAAAATAACGTTTTTTGCGATACTTTGTTGACATATTATGAGATGCATAGATTCAAAATAGACAGATCAAAATAATTTTGAGGATTTTGCCTGAACGATGAACTGTACAAAAAACAACATATCTTGCAACTACTAACTTCAGGCCAATCTGCGAGGAACTTTCAAATCCTGTGCACTGCCCCTAATCTTTAGAAGCAGCAAGTATTCAAAAAGGAACAAAAGAAAAAAAAATATCTCCAGGTTTGTAAAAGTATACCTTCAGGCTTCATTAGAATATTTTCAAGGGAACTTCTCAAAGAAATGTAAGCTCAAATACCATAAACTATAGCTGGCGCCTTCCTTTTTTTCTCTATGACAACTAATATCGCTACATCCAGCTACTGAAATTTATTGACCTAAAAATTAACCATAGATGAACCAGTGGCATTATTACCTTAATACCCTTGTTGCAGTAATTCCGTATAGAAGGCAACTCAAACTGCAGACAAAGAGATATGACAACAACGTTATATTTTTTTTGTCTGTCAAGAATTAATCTACCATTTCAGAATAAAAGTTGCTTTATTTTTACCAAGCACACACACGCACATGGCATCCAGCTGCCCGAGGAGGTCGACGGTGGCCGGATCTGTAGGTGGCCGTGGAGGATGTCTGCTCAGGGCAAATCTTTTGGAGTCTGCATTCTGCTCTACTATTGCAAAAGAGTGGAGTCCAAACAATTGTTTGATAGTATGTAAAAAATGTAAAGTTTTTGTGATCAAGTTACACATACCATCTCTTGCTGTAACTTAACCCGCCCCTGTGTGGTAGTCGTGCTATCTTCTCTGAGCTTTATTATCATCTTTTCAGCCTACAAAACACAGGATACTATTTCATGTCACAGAGTTTTGCTCAAATATAGGAAACTGAGATAATGAAGCAATGTATACTGAGACCTAAACAAGCTACAATAATATAACCCCTATTTTTCCAGTTACTTAGAACCCTGAATTAGTGGTATGACATCTTTGCAGAAAGGGGCCTGCAGTATTACACGATAATTAACAGCTAAATATATATTCCAGACAACATATGTGGGGCAAACATCAGCATTACCAAGGTGTCCTCCAGAATAAGATATGTGTACTAATCATCATAGCTCCATGAAATACAGAAGCATATCCAACACAAAATAACCAGCAAGCTTAGCAACGGATAATGAAGACTATCACACTAAACTCTCGGGACAACTCATATATGCTCAACCATGCACTAAAATTTAAATAAAAAACGTAGGAGGAAAAGTAAACCTGTGTCTCTTTGGACAGTTGTCTGAACGTCTTGTGGGCATTGATGTTGGCTGCTGTCGGGCAGCAAAAGACACTTCCGTGGTGACACTGCAAGGTCAGGGAGATTACCCGGTGTTGAGGTTGACATGCGGGTGACTCTCGAAGCCGCTGGACCATCACCGTGGGGAGGCATGATAAAGCTTACCTGCACTGGCTCGTTTTCAGAGAACAATCATGTTCAAACAAATAAATCTTGAATAAATTGCCTAAGTAAGACCAGATTTTTTTTAATTCCCATATGATTCCTCCAACACCAAGATTTCAGTTTGCCTAAGTAATACCAGATTTTTTTGTTAATACAAATTCTACTTGTACTAAGCGAAAATAGCAACAAAATGCTATACTCACAGAAGCACGTTCCCGCAGCGACCTCACTTCAACCCATGAACGAACCCACAAATCCCAGCACCAAATCTCTACGAAGAATCACCAAGATACCAACCAAATCTACTAAGAAATCGGCTAGATAGCCCGAGCAAACGGTCAGCAATGGCAGGAACCCAGCTCGGTCAGAAACGGAGCTCGCACGCGCTCCGGAGATGTGGAGCCCTTGAACTGCAACCAGGAGGCGATGTCATGAGAGCCGAGATTCCCAATGGCGTCAGCGAGTAGTAACCTGAATCCAAAGAGGAGGAGACGCGGTTGCCATGTGCCAGGGCCGCCCGTCGTCCTCAAGATGGGGTCGTCGAGGACTCGAGGTCAAGGGAGAGCACGGGGTGGGTAAAGTGCACAGGACGGCTCTTGAGAGAATGCGGCGGTTGCCAATGGTCGGGAGCACTGGGGGCGTGCGCGAGGAAGGCATGGCGGCGCGGGAGTCGTGTTGGCTGCGAGGGAGCCGAGCGCGCGCGGATCGGAGGCGTGGGGTGGCGGCGGTGTCCTACCAAGCGCCGCGTGAGATGGGGGAGAGAAGCGACGAGCAGCCTGGTGCGTTGCTTTTGGTGGGCTGGGCCAAGCGAAACTGGAGATGGGCTGCAGGCACGCGCGAGGCGGGTGTGCGATCGAGGGCAAAAAACGGCAGACGTACCAACTTACGAACTGCCATTTGATAGTAAAGATTATCTTCTTTCGGCATGTGCTAAAGTTGTTGTTATGGTTTTCTACTCCACATGCTGAAGACTATGGATGGTCAACAAAAACATCAGTGTAGATACTTAAGCTCTGGTCGGTGAAGTGTATTTATGTGGTAGTAGTTTCAGAAACAGGGCTGGCATTTAATTACTAACTAGTTGCAAGATTCAAGCAAGGATTACGAAAGTAGATAGTAAAAGGTGAATACAAGAGTTGAGTTGTCACGTCTCATGTGGTTTCAGGGAAAATTTGCACCATGTAAAAAAATAAGGGAAACGTTAAGTAAATTCTTACATTCGTATATAAAATTGTGAGTGAGTTAATAGAAGCGTCAAGCATGGACATGCGGCACAGCCATTCCGGTTTTGGTGGACACCTGCTTGATGAAGAGTTTGACCTTGGGCTCCAGAGACTTGCATGTCGGTCCATCATCATTGGCCCTACATCACCAATCAAACTCAGCGATTAGAACTGCAAGCATCGTGAGCAAGATATAATAGTACTATCATCATAGCAGCCGAAGCTCACACAC
Source organism: Poa pratensis (assembly GCA_947311845.1). Taxonomy (NCBI): domain Eukaryota; kingdom Viridiplantae; phylum Streptophyta; class Magnoliopsida; order Poales; family Poaceae; genus Poa; species Poa pratensis. The sequence continues at coordinate 69,682,530 of CAMZMU010000039.1, read as the reverse complement.
TATGACATATCCAGTAAGCATGTTCTGCCCTGCATCTCTACGAGCGTAGGGGTGGGCATAAAGCTCGAAGCCACCAGGTTAAGCCACACTTATATAGTGTTTGGTGAAATCCTAGTATAATGCAGTTTGCTTAGTTAGGATGACTCCAACGGGCCGACGCAAGCGGACGTGCGTTTGGTCCGCTTTTGGTCCGTTTGGGTCGGCAAACGGATGAGCGTCCCGCCCATGTCCGGCCCTTTTTTGTCACTGCACCCAATGGGCCGACGCATTGAGTCCACCCGGCCAGGGTTTTGATCATTTTGTACCTTACAACCAAATAACGTAGCAATGAAATAAATTATCCAAAAGATTTTGTACCTTATTTACAGGGTGCACTGGTATCAATGGGAACTTCCTCTTATCAATGGATGAATAAGTTTTAGACACAGGAATTTGAACAACATTCCCTGCGGTTGCATCATCTTCAGAAATCACCTGAAGTTCCATTTCTTTATCCTCTTCTACTGCCTCCTCTGCTGCATCCTTTAGCACATCTTCTTCTATATCTGCCTCATCTGCTTCATACCTTAGCACTTCTTCAATATATATTTCTGCCTTTCCACCATAACTAATGCCCATATCAATCCTCTTGATGGCATCATTGTCTCTGTCGTGGTGGTATCACGGCAGATGCCATAGGATGGCTAAAGTGTGGGGCCGATGGACGCTGGTGGAATCCGGGAGAGGGCTAGCGCGCTAAGAAGCACACACGAAGAACACACCAGCACACCAAGATCTACCCAGGTTCAGGGCCCTCGTGAGGAGGTCAAGCCCCTACTCCTGCCTGCCTCTCTCTATATATCTCGATATCAAGCGTACAAGCTGCTCCTTGAGCTGTATGTCTCCACAATGGTGAAAAGCACAGGGAAGGAGATGAAGCTACGGGTGGAAAAGTATCTCAGGGCACCGTCCCTCACGCAGGAGGGGGTGTGGGCATATATATAGGCTAAACCGAGTTACCGAAGTGCCCCTCCCGGAGCACTGTAGCCATGCCGAGGATATGTCATGATGTTACTCCTGTCAGAGACAAGACGTGACAAGCCCATCTCCTGCAGCTCTACGGTACAGCTAGAAGGTACCCTCTGGCAGAGACAAGACATGGCCTGCCCATGCCTATGCCTCGCAGTCTGTTCCCGGATAACCCGGAGTCAGTGGTGGAATGATGGCCTGCCATCTCGGTCTCCTGCACGCTCCCGTGTCAGGCGCTTCCGTGTCAGGCGCTCCCGTGCCAGACGGGAGGTGACAGGAGCATTGACTCTTGTCCGACACAAGGATAACCCGGCATGGATATGCCGGATTCTCCTTCCTCAAATATCCTTCCCTGCACATAAGGAAACACTCAAGTTACCGACATACATATGTCGGTCAGGCTATCTCGGATCTTTATCTCGGATCCACTATCTCGGTCAACATATGCCGTCTGGCTCCAGCATGGCGCCCCGGTCCCTTCTGGCCCGGGTTATCTCGGTAAGCCTATGTCGGTTTGCACCTGCACCACACTCTGAAGCCCAGTTATGCCGGTTTTACTGTAACCTGGCCCACACCTGGGCATAGCTTTTACCACACCATGACCCTACCCGGGGGTAGCCCCCCGACATTAGTCCCCGAAGCTGGTGCGGTCCTGCAGCATTGGATGAAGGGCCACAGCAGGTTTAATCAACCAAAACAACCATAATAAGCATCCGACATAACCATGTCGGTTCAATCGTAAGCCATTAACAACCTCTTCCACTGATTCCGACATAAGCTCCTGTGTCGGTTACTTCGACACAAGAACTCCGCTGACAGAGCAAGTCAAGCTTTCACGACCAAATCAACTTAACCCAACCATCCGACATTCACATGCTGGTTTATTGCAAGCTTCAAGGACCAAACTTTCCATAACCTTCGAGTTCTGCCCTTAAGCCGGTCTCTCCGACACAGGAAGATTCCCACAATCTCTCGAAAGATCTCTTCCTGGCACGTGGCGGAGAGACTCTGCGCGTTACCTCGGTTCCTGCGCACGGACAGACACATCTTTGCACGCACGCCGCCCACGTCACGCGCCGTCACGTCGCGTGCCACTTGAGTGTGCTGACCGCGGCGCGCCTCCTTGATTCCCGCGCCATTAACCGCACGCGATCACGCCGCGGGCCGTTACCACCTTGTAGCCCACGATGCGGCGGATCGTGCGGCCGCAAACAACGCAACCGCGCAGATCGTGCGCGGTTAATCCGCGCGCCGTTACGGTAACCGCACGCGGTAAAAATGGAAACCGCACGCGCACCGTGCCCATAAATAGGGGAACGGGCACCTCTTCTCGTCTTCTCCGCACTCCTCTTCTTCTTTCTCTCTCTCCCGCACCATCGCCGCCGCCGCGCAGAGAGCTCCGCCACTGCACGACGCCGGATCTTTCGAGCCACCGCCCACCGGAGCACCTCGCGCCGCCACCGGACACGCGCAACTCCGGCACGCCCCGCGTTCCCTCGCCTCGCGTCGCCGTCGCAATCTCCGGTAAGTTCCATGCCCTTAGCATTGCCGATGAACGTGTTCATCCCCTCCGATGAACACGTTCATCCTCTCCGATGGATCTGTTCATCTTCCTCCTCTTCTCCGTAGAAGCTCTCACATCCAAATGCATAGATGCTAATGAACTTAGTTGCTTAGATCCCCTCTGTATTTTCTCCATCGTGCCTCTTAACCAACTTTGCAATAGTTTCTCCGCGGATCTTCATAAGTTTCAACTCAGATGTTCTTGCCTTTATCTTCTATTTATTTTCCCCGCAGATCTTTCCATCAAACACTTAGCCACAGAAATGAGTTTCCCGCCACTTATGCACTTTTCCTCTGTTGCCCAAATGTTCCGAGATACCTATCTCGGTTCCTCTGTTGCCTAAATACTCCGAGATACTTATCTTGGTTCCTCCGTGCCTCTTTTGCAGATCCCTTCCGAGATGTCAATCAGCAATATCCCGGAGCCTGCTGAGGATATCGTTGAGGGAGAGCGCGCCGGGTGGAGGGTTCCGACGTAACCCAGGCCGAGATAGACTGGCTAGTCCGGACCAAACGCATTCCGGCACAAGTGATATGCCGGGTTCCCGGCAAAGAGGCCGAGCCAAAGCTGAAAACCGGCGAGCGCGTGGTCTTCGTCGCGCACTTCGAGCGCGGCTTTGGACTCCCGGCGAGCGAGTTCTTCCGGTCCTTCTTGGATCGGTTCCGGCTTTAACCTCACCACCTTCCAGCCAACGCCATTACCACGCTTTCTGCGTGTGTCTCTTTCTCCGAGGGATACCTCGGACTTTGGCCCACTGTAGAGCTCTGGGCCAAGTACTTCCAACTCCGGAAGCAAAGTGTCCCGGATCCGGAGAACAAGAACTTCCCCAAGGAGATGACCCCGTGCGGAGCTGCTACCATCATACCTCGGAAGGGTTCCGTCTTACCTCGGATTCAAGGGCTGGAGTCATGCCGGAAATGGCAGCGCACGTTCTTCTTCGTGAAGAACCCGGACAGCCCAGACAATGCCGATTATCTGAACCTGCCGCTATTCAACATCGCCACCCCACTGAACAGTTTAACTGGTCCCTCAACCCGAAGGACCTGAACATCGAGATCAACCAGATCCACAAGGTCGTGGAGGAGCTGGTGAAGGCAGGCCTAACTAGCGATGATCTCCTGAGGACCTTCATCAGCCGCCGAGTTTCCCCCCTCCAAGACCGAGTTCACAAGATCTGCCACATGAGTGGCCAGTATGATCCAACTCGGATCAGCACCCACGAGCTGAACAAAGCCGAGATCAGAAGACGTGTCAAGGCAATTGCCCGCACGCTGATGACCGAGGAATGGGAATGGGGTCTTGAACCTCATAACAGAACTCGGCTTCCGGATCAAGTAAGTAACCTTGCAACTTGCACCGACATATTTTTTCCTACCGAGGTAACTCTTATGCCGGTCCCATAATCCGCTCATAAAGTAACTCGGTTTTACTGCTTCTGGTTTGCAGAGGTTTACCCGGCAAAAGACTGAAGATGGAGAGGATCCCTCCACCAAATGGGGCCAAGATATCCCTGCCCCGGACGTCGCCGAGGTAGAAGATCTGGATGATGAGGATCAGCTGCCAATACTGAGAGCTGGCGCCCCTACCCCGGGTAAGCCTCGAGCCCGAGCTTAATCCGAGATTGGTCAGATGATGATGATCTCGAAATGCTAGAGGTAATTGACGCTTGGTGGCTAAGTTGACGAGGGAATATCTCCCCGGCAATAGTGCCAGAAACAATGCTTGTACGTCACACGTCAGTTGGGAACCCCAAGAGGAAGGTATGATGAGTGCAGCAGTAAGTTTTCCCTCAGTATGAAACCAAGGTTTAATCGATCCAGTAGGAAAACGAGGTTTGCTTCGAAGGTGTTGGTGAAGGAGTGTAGTGCGGCGCAACACCAGGGATTCCGGTGCCAACGTGGAACCTGCACAACACAATCAAATTACTTTGCCCCAACTTAACAGTGAGGTTGTCAATCTCACCGGCTTGCTGAAAACAAAGGGTTAAACGTATCGAATGGAAAATGATGTTTGTTTGCATAAAACAGTAGAGAACAATGATTGCAGTAGATTGTATTTCAGATGTAAAAGAATGGACCGGGGTCCACAGTTCACTAGTGGTGTCTCTCCAATAAGATAACTAACATGCTGGGTAAACAAATTACAGCTGGGCAATTGACAATTGATAAGTGCATATAACATGCATGTGTGAGCTGTGGTGTCTACTATGAGATTCATTTGGGCATTACGACAAAGTACATAGACCGCTATCCAGCATGCATCTATGCCTAAATAGTCCACTTTCCGGTTAACATCCGTACCCCTTCCAGTATTAAGTTGCAAGCAACAGACAATTGCATTAAGTAATGTGCGTAATGTAAACAATACATTCATCCTTGAATAAAGCATTGCTGTTTTACCCCTAGTGGCAACAACACATCTACAACCTTAGAACTTGCTGTCACTATCCCAGGTTAAATAGAGGTTGAACCCAACTATCATGCATAAATACCCCCTCTTGGAGTTACAAGTATTCACGTGGCCAAGGCTTCAACAAGTAACGGAGAGCATGCAAGATCACAAATGACATAGACATGATAATATAATATTCAGCTCCACATAGGTATCAATATAAGTCAGATCCCAGCAAACACAACATGTAGCATTACAATAAGATGATCTTGATCATGATAGGCAGCTCACAAGATCTAAACATGATGGCACAAGTGGAGAAGACAACCATCTAGCTACTGCTATGGACCCATAGTCCAAGGATGAACTACTCACGCATCACTCCGGAGGCGGGCATGGCGATGTAGAGCCCTCCGGTGATGATTCCCCTCTCCGGCAGGGTGCCGGGAAGAGCTTCAGAACCCCCCGAGTTAGGGTTGACGACGGCGGCGGCAGCGAATATGTTCTGGATGAAAGGCTCGGTGTTTTAGGGTTTTCGCGTCTCGGGGAATAAATAGGCGAAGGGGCGATGTCGGCGGACCCCCGAGGGGCCCAAACCACAGGCGGCGCGGCTGGGCCCACTGCCGCGCCATGGTGGTTTGGCCACCTCGTGGCTCTCCTTCGTCTCTCCTTCGGACTCCGTGTACGTGCTGGAAAAATAGGGACTGGCCTTTTGTTTCGTGCAATTCCGAGAATATTTCCAGAAGTAACTTTCTGAAACCAAAAACAGCAGAAAACAGGGAACTGGCACTGTGGCATCTTGTTAATAGGTTAGTCCCAGAAAATGCATAAAAGTGATACGAAGTGTATATAAAACATGTAGCAAATGGTATAATATAAGCATGGAACAGCAGAAATTATGGATACGTTGGAGACGTATCAAGCATCCCCAAGCTTAGTTCTACTCGTCCTCGAGTAGGTAAAACGATAACAACAAATAATTTCTGAGGAGACATGCTTTCACACAATCTTGATCAATATATTGCAAGGCTCATGTCATGAATGAAGTGACTCAAAGCAATGATCTATAGTTTGCTAACAAATAGATAAAGAGTAAACAATGAATCATATAAGCAAAAACTTTTCATGAATAGTACTTTCAAGACAAGCATCAAAAAGTTTTGCATAAGAGGTAACTCATAAAGCAATAGATTCAAAGTAAAAGGCATTGAAGCAACACAAAGGATGATTAAGTTTCAGCATTTGCTTTCAACTTGTAACATGTATATCTCATGGATAGTTGTCAACATAAAGCAATATAACAAGTGCAATAAGTAAATATGTAAGAATCAATGCACACAAAGTTGACACAAGTGTTTGCTTCTAAGATAGAAAGGAGTAGGTAAACTGACTCAACATAAAGTAAAAGATAGGCCCTTCGCAGAGGGAAGCAGGGATTAAATCATGTGCTAGAGCTTTTTAAGTTTTCGAAAGCATATAGAGAGCACAAAATAAGTATTTGAGAGGTGTTTGTTGTTGTCAACGAATGGTAGTGGGCACTCTAACCCCCTTGTCAACCAGACTTTCAAGAGCGGCTCCCATGAAGGACGTTATCTCTACCAGCAAGGTAGATCATCCCTCTTCTCTTTTGTTTACACATGTATTTTAGTTTCTTTATAGATGACACTCCTCCCAACCTTTTGCTTACACAAGCCATGGCTAACCGAATCCTCGGGTGCCTTCCAACATTCACATACCATGGAGGAGTGTCTATTGCAAAATTAAGTTGCTTACTGATAAATCAGGGCAAAACATGTGAAGAGAATTATTAATGAAAGTTGTAATTAATTGGGGCTGGGCACCCCGTTGCCAGCTCTTTTTGCAAATTATTGGATAAGCGGATGTATATGCCACTAGTCCAGGTGAAAGTCTGTCAGAAGTAAATGACAAGATTGAAAGATAAAACACCACATACTTCCTCATGAGCTATAAAACATTGACACAAATAAGGAGTAATAAAGTTTTGAATAGTTTAAAGGTAGCACATGAAATATTTACTTGGAATGGCAGGAAATACCACATAGTAGGTAGGTATGGTGGACACAAATGGCATGGGTTTTGGCTCAAGTTTTGGATGCACGAGAAGCATTCCCTCTCAGTACAGAGTTTAGGCTAGCAAGGTTGTTTGAAGCAAACACAAGTATAAACCGGTACAGCAAGAATCACATAAAAACATATTGCAAGTATTATAAGACTCTACACTGTCTTCCTTGTTGCTCAAACATTTTACCAGAAAATATCTAGACCTTAGAGAGAACAAATATGCATCCCAAGTCTCAACAAGCTCTACGGTAGTTCTCCACTACTAGGCTTTAACTACATGATGCAAGAGCTTAAACATGATCTACTTGAGAGCTCAAAACAATTGCAAAGCATCAAATCAAACAAGACAATGATCTACAAGAATGCATATGTCTTTTCCAATACCAACTACTACATGTAGCATTTTCTTTCTTCCAAACAAACACCAATAATTTATTTAAACATAAACTCTCCAAATGATAATATAATGCAGCAAGAGAGTATTTATAAACAAGTGCTAACAGCTCGAAGAGATGCATGAAAAACAGGAGCTAAAAGCACTGCAGTAGCTAGTTAAGAATACTCAACAAATATAAGTGAAGAACATGAGTATTCACATGAAAAAGCGGAGCGTGTCTCTCTCCCACACAAGGATTGCTAGGATCCGAATTTATTCAAACAAAAACAAAAATAAAAACACAGACGCTCCAAGTAAAGCGCATAAGATGTGAAAGAATTAAAATATAGTTTCACTAGAGATGACCTGATAAGTTTGTTGATGAAGAAGGGGATGCCTTGGGCATCCCCAAGCTTAGACGCTTGAGTCTCTCTGAATATGGTTGGGATGAACCACGGGGGCATCCCCAAGCTTAGGCTTTTCACTCTTCTTGATCACATAATATCACCCTTCTCGCTTGATCCTTGAAAACTTCCTTCACACCAAACTCAAGACAGTTCTCATTAGAGGGTTAGTGCATAATCAAAAATTCTCATATTCTGTAATGATACAATCAATCCCAAAGCTTCTGGACATTAGCTACAGCCACCAATGCTTTGTGGAGCAAAGAAATCCACACAAACACAGTAAAAGAGCGAATGCAAAACAAAAGGCAGAATCTGTCAAAAACAGAACAGTCTGGAATGACGAATTTTTTCGAGGCACTTAAGTTGCTCAGATGGATCTGGCCTAAAATAATGAAAGTTGCGTACATATCTCAGGAATATGCGTGATTTTTCAGAATTTTTTGAATTTTCTACAGGGAGATAAGCTCAAATCCGTGACAGCTAAAAATCTGTCACTGCGCAGAAATCCAAATCTTGCATCAACTTTCAATATAGAACTTTACTTGGCACAACATTGCGATAAAATAAAGATACAAAGGAGTTGCTACAGAAGTAACAAAACTCCTTGACTCAAAGAAAACAAAAATAACAGCAAATAAAAACGATGGGTTGTCTCCCATAAGCGCTTTTCTTTAACGCCTTTCAGCTAGGCGCAGAAAGTGAAAATCAAGTGTCAAGTGGAGGAGCATTGACATCAATACCAAGGGCCATGCCTACCTCTCTTACCCTTAGACTTACTCTTTGGTTTGGGGAATACATGGCCGCACCTTGGTGTGGAGGTAAGATTCAGAGTGCCTTTTCCCACATCTATGGTTGCTCCCATTAATTTGAGCAGAGATCTTCCAAGTGTAATTTGTCCTGTCCCTGCACATTCAATAACAAGATAATCAGTGGACACCGTTCTCCCAAGAAAGGTTGTAAACACACCCTCAGCTATCCCCTCGGGAAATATAACAGAGTTATCAGTAAGAGTTATTCCTTCTCCTCCTTCAGCAAGTCCCCAAAGATTCAAAGTTTCATAAATGCTTTTAGGCATAAGGCAAAACTCAGACATAATATCACAACGAGCATAAAAGGTTTCACCACAAATAGCAACCTTTACCGTAGGGACCCACATCGAAGGTTCAAAATTTGTTGGAACATAGTCAAAATATTCCCGAATTTGATTATAGCCTCCTTTAAACAAGATATATGTGTCTCAAGAGTGTTTAATCTAGCATGGATGCTAACAAGGGCCGAATCAAATTTATTAGTTGAGCTAGAAGTTGCAATCAACTTTTTTATGGCATTAAAAGCTTGGTCCCCATCACAGTGAAGGAAATCTCCTCCCACAATAGCATCTAAAGCATATCTATAACAAAGGGCTAGACCAAAGTAGAAGCTAGTGAGAAGCAAACTTAAAGTCATTTTAGGATCAGTTTTACCAAAGGAATCATTAATTCTAGACCAAGCTTCTTTAAAATTCTCCTCACTCCCTTGTTTAAAAGTGAAGATCAATTCCTCAGGTGACATAGCAACAGGCATGGAACAAGACATGATGGTGACAAGAACAAAACAAAACCGAAATAAACAAGTAACTAATTTTTTTGTGTTTTTGATAAAGAGAGCAAACAAGACTAAATAAAAATAAACTAAGCAAGACAAATAACAAAGTAAAGAGATTGGGTGTGAGAGACTCCCCTTGCAGAAGCAATTCGGTTTTCCCCGGCAACGGCGCCAGAAAACGTGTTGGTGGCTCTAAGTTGACGAGGGAATATCTCCCCGGCAATAGTGCCAGAAACAATGCTTGTACGTCACACGTCAGTTGGGAACCCCAAGAGGAAGGTATGATGAGTGCAGCAGTAAGTTTTCCCTCAGTATGAAACCAAGGTTTAATCGAACCAGTAGGAAAACGAGGTTTGCTTCGAAGGTGTTGGTGAAGGAGTGTAGTGCGGCGCAACACCAGGGATTCCGGTGCCAACGTGGAACCTGCACAACACAATCAAATTACTTTGCCCCAACTTAACAGTGAGGTTGTCAATCTCACCGGCTTGCTGAAAACAAAGGGTTAAACGTATCGAATGGAAAATGATGTTTGTTTGCATAAAACAGTAGAGAACAATGATTGCAGTAGATTGTATTTCAGATGTAAAAGAATGGACCGGGGTCCACAGTTCACTAGTGGTGTCTCTCCAATAAGATAACTAACATGCTGGGTAAACAAATTACAGCTGGGCAATTGACAATTGATAAGTGCATATAACATGCATGTGTGAGCTGTGGTGTCTACTATGAGATTCATTTGGGCATTACGACAAAGTACATAGACCGCTATCCAGCATGCATCTATGCCTAAATAGTCCACTTTCCGGTTAACATCCGTACCCCTTCCAGTATTAAGTTGCAAGCAACAGACAATTGCATTAAGTAATGTGCGTAATGTAAACAATACATTCATCCTTGAATAAAGCATTGCTGTTTTACCCCTAGTGGCAACAACACATCTACAACCTTAGAACTTGCTGTCACTATCCCAGGTTAAATAGAGGTTGAACCCAACTATCATGCATAAATACCCCCTCTTGGAGTTACAAGTATTCACTGGCCAAGGCTTCAACAAGTAACGGAGAGCATGCAAGATCACAAATGACATAGACATGATAATATAATATTCAGCTCCACATAGGTATCAATATAAGTCAGATCCCAGCAAACACAACATGTAGCATTACAATAAGATGATCTTGATCATGATAGGCAGCTCACAAGATCTAAACATGATGGCACAAGTGGAGAAGACAACCATCTAGCTACTGCTATGGACCCATAGTCCAAGGATGAACTACTCACGCATCACTCCGGAGGCGGGCATGGCGATGTAGAGCCCTCCGGTGATGATTCCCCTCTCCGGCAGGGTGCCGGGAAGAGCTTCAGAACCCCCCGAGTTAGGGTTGACGACGGCGGCGGCAGCGAATATGTTCTGGATGAAAGGCTCGGTGTTTTAGGGTTTTCGCGTCTCGGGGAATAAATAGGCGAAGGGGCGATGTCGGCGGACCCCCGAGGGGCCCAAACCACAGGCAGGCGCGGCTGGGCCCACTGCCGCGCCACCTGGTGGTTTGGCCACCTCGTGGCTCTCTTCGTCTCTCCTTCGGACTCCGTGTACGTGCTGGAAAAATAGGGACTTGGCCTTTTGTTTCGTGCAATTCCGAGAATATTTCCAGAAGTAACTTTCTGAAACCAAAAACAGCAGAAAACAGGGAACTGGCACTGTGGCATCTTGTTAATAGGTTAGTCCCAGAAAATGCATAAAAGTGATACGAAGTGTATATAAAACATGTAGCAAATGGTATAATATAAGCATGGAACAGCAGAAATTATGGATACGTTGGAGACGTATCAACGCTCGTCCCATCGCATATGCTCACCCAGCCCCGGCATCAACTAACCCGGGTGGCTCTGCCCCGAGTGCACGCCCTGCTACCTCGGGCAAACAAGTGGCGTCTCGCAAGCGCGCAGAGACCGGTACCTCGAAAACCGGAACCTCCACATCCTCGGAACTAGCCGCACCGCAGGCGAAGCGACAGAAGAGAGGAGCGGTTAAGCCGAGGAAGGGCAAGAAGACACCGCCAGTTACTGAAGGGTAAGAATTCTTTGCCGACACAAGCTTACTTCCTTTTTTCCTTCTGCGGGATAACTTTTTCCCGACATAACACTTTTTCTTGTTTGACGCAGTGCCCCCCTTGAAGTTGACCAGAGTGCCTCTTCTATGCGCTCGCCCCTTCCGAGTACAGCCGAACCTCGGCCACGTGACTCCGGGGCACCCGCCACCTCAACTGTCATTCCCGAGGTTGTGATCCTCGACCAAGATGATGGCTCCGGTGCCCCCACCACGGAAACCGACATCCCCGGGCCGACACTTCGGTGACCTCGGGCGCACAGCAACCACCACCACAACCACAACAGCCGCAACAACAGCAACCACAACAACAAGCAGCAGCAGCAACAACAACAGGAACGCAGCAACCTCAACAGCACCAAGGACAGCAACAACCTCAACAGCACCAGCAGCAGCCAAAGCAGCCGCCCCGGCCGAGTCCACCACCAAGTCCCCCACCAAGTCCACCGAGTTAGCAACTCGGAAAGCTATTCCACTCGCCAAGCCGGCACAGAGCCAAGCAGCCACCGGGAAACAGCTTGCCAACCCGGAGAGACAAGTGGTGTTGACTCCAACCACTACCCCGGAGCACCAAGCTCTCACCACTTCTGTCTCCCGAGTCACCAGCAGCAGCTGGGTTTTACCCCAGCTCCAAACTCAGAGTGGACACAGCTTAGGCTCGGAGAAGCAGTACCACATGGACTGGAATGCTGCCGACACAAGCGAGGTCTCCTCCGCGCACCCGGTCACTCCACATCCAGCTGGCCCCAGTGCACTTGCTCAGGCCATGCACAATTTGCAAGTCTCGACCCTTCGAGCCAGCAAGCTTGCCGAGGTATTTTTTCCTCAGCCAAACTTTTATTTCCTTTGCCATAGATGATAAACATACACAATCCCCAGTCCCCGAGATTCGGGTTGAGTGACCTGTGCTCGCCCGAGTAAAGATCACTCAGCGCGAATCTTCACAAAATTTTCATCATTAGACTCAAAAAATCCGACACTTAGGATCTTCAGAAAATCCGACACTTAGGATCTTCAAAATCCGACATCCAGTCCCCGAGATTCTTGTCGAGTTTTACTCGGCAGGAATCTTTAAAAATCCGACACTTAGCTTTACTCGGCATGAATCTTCAACTAATCATACCAACTCTTTGCTCTTTTCAGGATTGCACCAACGCTCGGACCACGTGTTTCGGAAGTTGCTTCTGGACCACAACAAGCTCAAGAGGTCCCACAAGCAACTTCAGGAGACGCTGAAGAACAAGGAAAAAGCGCACGCCACTGCCCTTCAGAAGGAACGGCAGGAAGTGTCTCGGCTCCAGGAGGAACTTGCCCGGGTCCAGGGCGAGAAAACCGGCATTGAGCAGGCCCTGATGCAAAAGGAGGAAGCTGCTCAAAAGCACAAGGAAACGCTCGAGGCGTCCGAGGTTCGCGCTACCTCGGCTCAAGGAGAACTGGATGCCCTCAAGGCAAAATCCGACATCTGGCTCCGCGAGCTCACCCGGCTGAACAAGGAGATGGACTGTAAGTTTCTTTATCCTTTCCTTTTGCTTTCATTACTTGTACCGACATTAAGATATGCCGGTATATAACTCAATTCGGTGATAGCTTTTCTGTCTTCAGATCACTTCGCCCACTCCAAGGCTGCTGCACTCAACACTGTTCGCAAGGCACGAGCGAAGAGAGCCGAGGCTGGCCCAATCCCGGAGGAATGGGATATGAAGATTACTTGACTGCTCTGAATGCTCGCATCTCTCCTTTGAAGGCCATTGGCCTGGATCTTCTTGATGCCGGTATCAAAGCTTACCGAGCCTTATGGCCAGGATCTCCAACTCCCTAGCATTGAAGAACTGTCCAAGTGTCTGTCGGGGCCGAGGCCAGGATCCGAGAGTGGAGATCCTCAGCAGCTCGTGCCGGAGCTGATCAAGCACTGACCTTTGTGCTCTCCTGGTACGAGTCCATCAACCTCAACGCCGTGCGCTCCCTGCGCCAAGGCTCCAAATGGACCTCCGATCCGACATTGATAGAGAGCCGCAAAGATGCAGCCAAATTCATGGCCAGCTATGCTCCCACCCGACACTTCATCCCGGGTCCCGCCTACTCGGATGACGAAGAAGATGACCAGGATGATGAAGAGGGGAAGACGAAGAAGATGACATCGATGAGGAGATCGAGGCCGAAGCTCCCGACGCTGCCACTGCCGGAGCGACCGAGACAGCTGCTGCCGAGCAACCGAGACTTCCGCTGCCGGAGCAGCCGACACTTCTGCCGCTGGAGCAACCGACATTGCAAGCCGGCTGCGACCGACGCTTCAGAGAAGCCGGTAACCGAGACTTCTGAGAAGCCGGTATCCGACACTGCTGGTGCCTCGGCAGCCACTCCAACTCCCGAGGTTGCTCCAACCACTGAAGCTTCTTCTGCCGCCGAGACTGCTCCCGAGCCTCGCACCGCTCCAACTGCTCCGAGCTCCTCCGAGGCAGCTGCCTAAGCTTATCAAACATTGAACATTAAATCCCCGGAATGCCGGGTGCAGATGTAAATATACTTTAAGTATCTCGCAGTGCTACTTTTATCATATTAGTTTCAACAAGACAAGCTTAATGCCGTATCACTTTGCACCAAGTCCCCGAGTTTACTTTCTTGTTTACTATACTTAGTAATCTTTGCTCTTGTCTACCATTTAGGCGTTCGACAGTCGAGTCACAAGATCAATCATTATAGCATACAATACTTGTAAATTTTGAGGTAAGGTTTAGAGTCATCCGACACAAGGAAAAGGAAAGAAAAAACCGGGTTAGTAAACGACATATGTCGGATCTTTTTAGGACCGAGTCCCCGAGTCCATTTTCATGTTTACCATATACCATAACCTCTGCTCTTGACTGCCATTTCGGCGTTCGTCAGTCGAGTCACAAGATCACAACAAATAGCATACATTACTTGAACTTTGAAACGAGGTCTCAAAATCATCCGACATATGAACAACACAGAAAAAACCGAGATAAAACACAAGCATATGGACAAAGGCAGTCCCCGAGTTTCTTTTCGGAGTGCCGGCATTTTATTCAAAGGAAAACCGAGATACATACACTGCGCCCTTATGAGTAAAAGGGACGAAGTAGAGCTACATTCCAGGGTCTTTTGGTCTCCTCTCCGGATTTGTCCATCACATTTTTCCTCGGTGCCTGTGCATCTATAAGATAGTATGAATCATTGTGCAGAGCCTTGCTCACAATGAACGGTCCCTCCCATGGAGGTGACAACTTGTGTCGGCCTGCTTTGCGTTGCACTAGCCTCAACACCAAATCTCCCTCTCGGAAAACCCGAGGGCTGATCTTCCGGCTATGATAGCGTCGGAGATTTTGCTGATATATAGCTGACCGAGATAAGGTCAGTTCTCGTGCTTCTTCGAGCAAATCAACATCATTTTCCCGAGCTTCTTTTGCCTCGGTTTCAGTGTACAGCGCCACTCTTGGCGAGTCATATTCCATGTCGGTTGGCAGACCGCTTCTGCTCCATAGACCAGAAAAAATGGCGTATAGCCAGTTGATCGATTTGGTGTGGTCCTTAGACCCCACAGCACTGCTGGTATCTCCTCTATCCAACATCCCGGAGTTCGCAACAGTGGTTCAATCAACCGGGCTTTGATACCGGCTAACACCAATGCATTTGCTCTTTCCACTTGCCCATTTGCCTCAGGGTGTGCCACCGAGGCTATGTCCAACCGAATTCTCTTATCCGCACAGAACCGAGCAAACTCTCCCACAGCAAAGTTTGTGCCATTATCCGAGATAATGCTATGGGGGTAACCATATCTCAAAATGATGTCCTTCAAAAAGGTCACCGCTGTGTGACCATCACACTTCCGGATTGGCTTTACCTCGATCCACTTGGTGAACTTGTCCACCATCACCAGCATATGAGTCATGTTACCTCGGGCTGGCCTGAACTCTCCCACCATATCCAGCACCAAACTGCAAAGGGCCAAGTGATTGGAATTGTCTTGAGTGCCGAGGCTGGCAGGTGGATCTTTTTAGCAAACCTCTGACATCCCTCACACTTTCTGACGATATCTTCTGCCTGGTTCAAAGCACTGGGCCAATAAAACCCATGCCGGAATACCTTAGCCACCAAGGCTCTTGATGAAGCATGATGACCACACTCTCCTGATGAATTTCCAGGAGCATCTCCTGCCCTTCCTGCGGCTCGACACAGCGCTGCAGTACCTCGGTCACACTTCTCTTGTATAACTCCTGGTTGATGATGGTGTAGGCCTTGGATCTTCTTTGCACTTGCCTAGCTTCAACTTCATTACTTGGCAAACTCCCATCCATCATAAATGCCATTATTGGTTGTGCCCACTCCGGCACAGGACGCACAGGAAATACCGGATCATCCACCTCCATGAGATCAACCGACATTACTTCTTCCGAGATAGTAACCAGTCCCCGGGTTCTGCCAAGCAGTCCCCGGGTTCTCCCAAATGCATCCGACATCGACGTCCATGGGAACAGCACCAGACTCCGGTTTCGCCGGGATAAAAATTGACTCGGACTCCGGCGATGGTTTGATTGATGGCTTCCTCAGATGCTCCAAGGCTATGCCGGGTGGAATTGGATCCCGGGATGAACCTAGCTTGGACAGTACATCGGCGGCGTCATTTTCAGCCCGAGGTATATGCGTGAGCTCGCAACCTTCAAAGAACCCCGAGATCTTCTGGACATGAAACCGATACAACGCCATGTTGGCATCTAAAGCATCCCAATTTCCCGAGACTTGCTGCACCACCAAATCCGAGTCTCCGAAACATTCTATCCGGCGAATACCAATTTCTTTGGCCACATTTAGCCCATGAACAAGTGCCTCATACTCGGCCACATTGTTAGATGCCGCAAAATGAATCTGCAACACATATCTCAGTTGATCTGCTTTGGCGAGGTAAGGACTACCCCGGCACCTAAACCAATTTTTGTCTTGAACCATCAAAGTGCATTCTCCAGTAATTGGGGTCAGGCCGTGGTGGCTCATATTGCATTTCAGCCCAATCCACCAGGAAATCCGGCAGTGCCTGAGATTTAATGGCATCTCTTCTTTCATAGTGAGGAGTGTAAGGGGACACCTCGATAGCCCACTTGGCTACTCGGCCAGTTGCATCTTTACACCCAATGATCTCCGAGATAGGAGCCTCACACACCACAGTGATTGAATGCTCTTGGAAGTAATGTTTCAACTTCTTAGCAGCCAGATAGACACCATATGTCATTTCTGGTAGTGAGGATAGTTCTGCTTGGATAACGAGATCACCTCGCTCAGGTAATACACTGGCCTCTGCACAGTTTTGCCATCTTCTTCTCGCTCCACTACCAATACGACACTCACAACCCGGTTTGTGGCTGCAATGTAGAGCAACATCGGCTCTTTGGGTAATGGTGAAGCCAGTATCGGCGCAGTTGCCAACATCTTTTTTAACTCGGTGAACGCCGCATCTGCTTGCGGGGTCCACACGAAGTGGGTTGTTTTCTTCATGAGTTGATACAAAGGCAATGCCTTTTCCCCAACCTGCTAACAAACCGACTTAAAGATGCCAAACATCCAGTGAATTTCTGCACGTCTTTGAGACATGTCGGTAACCTCATGCTTTCAATAGCACGGATTTTTGTCGGGTTCACCTCGATACCTCGGCTTGACACGAGGAAACCGAGTAATTTGCCTGCCGGCACACCGAAGGTACATTTGTCCGGGTTAAGTTTTATCCGGAATTTCCTCAGATTCTCAAATGTTTCTCGGAGATCATCAATCAGAGAGGATTTCTCCTTAGACTTGATGACAATGTCATCGACATACACCTGCACATTTTTTCCTATTTGATCATGCAAGCATTTTTGCATACATCTCTGGTAAGTGGCACCAGCATTTCTCAAACCAAAGGTCATGACACGATAGCAATAAGCCCCATACGGGGTGATAAAAGCAGTTTTCATTTGATCAGCAGGGTTCAGTGGTATCTGGTGAAAACCAGAATAGCATCTACAAAGGATAACAGCTCACACCCGGCTGTGGAATCGATCACTTGATCAATCCGAGGCAGCGGGAATGGATCCTTAGGACATGCCTTGTTCAAGTTTGTGTAATCAATACACATACGCCACACAATGGCCACATTCGGGTCATCTTTTTTCTTTTCCACCAGGACCGGGTTAGACAACCAGTCCGGGTGCAGCACTTCCATGATGAACCCAGATGCAAGTAACCTGGCCAGTTCATCACCTATCACTTTCTCCTCTCATCCGAGAGACGCCGCATAGGTTGCTTCACCGGTTTCATATCCGGTCTGACGAACAAAGAGTGCTCAGCCAACTCCCTCGGAACACCTGGCAGGTCCTGATTTGACCATGCAAAGATATCCCGGTTCTCACGGAGGAAGTGACTGAGCTCGCCTTCCTATTTCTCAGTTAACCCGGTACCAATGATGACGTTGTGGTCCGGACATGCCGGGTCAACATTGATCTTCTTGGTCTCTTTGGGCACCTCGAAAGTTGCATTCTGCTCCGGGTTAGCCATACCCGGCATGCCGAGTTGTGCGGACTGAGCCAATGCCACCACTTCATGGATCTTCTTCTTCTCTGCAGCATAATCAGTGACTCGGCTAAGCACGATCCAGCCGAGGCACACTCCAGTGCACGCTTGTAATCACCCGAGATAGTGATGATGCCATTAGGACCCGGCATTTTCATCTTGAGGTAACCCACATGGGTGGATATCATGAACTTGGACAATGCAGGCCTACCGAGTAAAGCATGGTATGGACTTTCGAGGTCCACTACCTCAAACTGGATACTCTCAGTTCGGCAGTTGTCCTTGGTGCCAAACAACACATCAACCCAAATTTTGCCCATAGGTGCACATGAAACACCTGGCACTATGCCATGAAAGGTGTAGAACTCGGCTGCAGCATGTTTGCCGAGATACCCATCTTCACCATGGTGTCTCGGTACATGATATTGATAGCACTCCCATTATCAATGAGAACTCGGGTGAACCGAATATTGAGTGGGTCCGAAGAATGTCGGATCCACCACCAATGCATAACCTCCCGGAGTTGGCATAACTCGGGGATGATCCCTTCTGCTCCAAGTGATCTCTTGCTCGGACCAGTGCAAATACTTCGGTATTGCCGGCATAACTGCGTTCACCTCCAGTGCACGCCGATGCAAGCTCTTCTTGTCAGTTGGCTCGGTCACAAATATCACATAGCTCTGATGAGCTTCTCTGTAATCTCCCTGGGGATACTCTCCCTGCCTGCTGGGACCAGTGTTGTTATTGTTCCCTCCGACATTCACCTGATTCACAGGTTTCGGATCTGCTTGCCTCGGAACTGGCGGAATCACCGGGATAGCATTTGCTCCGGTAAGCGGCAAGTTTTGCCTCGGCGGAATTCTCTGAGGTGCCCCCACTGATTTCCTCCGGCTCTGGCTCCTTCTCCCCTTGTGCGCTGATACCAGCTGCACTGCCGAGTTGTATGGTTTGCAGGCCTGCGGATGTCTTGGGTGTGGAAACTGCATGGCCCATCCAACATAGCCTCATAAGTTAAGGATGGCTTCTGGTCACCCCATGGCCTCTTCCCTCTTGATTCTGGCCCCATGCTGGGCCATTGAACTTCGGACGCTGGCTATTACCGGCATCTGGCTGGTCTTGGTTTACAGCTGCAACCTGGTTCGAGCCATACCGGTAATCCGGTTCTCTCCTCTTGTTACCGAAGTCCTGGCGATCGTTCTGCCTGACTGGCCCGGGTCTGTTGTTCACCGGGTATCTTCTACTCGGCTCTCCCGAGTTCAGCAAAGGTTGCATCGGATCACCCAGTGCATAGCTATCCGCAATCCGGATTGTCTCGGCCAGAGTGGCCGGCATTTCCCTCTGCAACTTCTGCCAGAGCATGGAGCCGTGTCGGCACCCTGGGCAAACCAAGATATGGCCTGTGCCTCTACAACTCCTTCACAGGAATTGCGAATAGTACTCCACCGGGTTAAGTAATCCCGGTCAGTTTCATTATCCCTCTGCTTGCACATCGCAAGCTGCTGAGGACGGTTTGGTCTCTTGTATGTGCTGGAGAAGTTGCTAACAAATGCTTCTTCAAAGTCCAGCCAGCAATCAACACTGCCCTCTCGCAGGTTGTTCAGCCAAATCCGGGCTGGCCCTCCAACATCTGCGGGATATACCTCACCGCCCATCGCGGTTTCCTCCCGCAATATGCACTGCCGACACATAATCTGTCAGCCAGTCCTCCGGCTTAGTACTGCCGTCATATGTTTTGCACCTCGGTTCAACTGAAAGTGCCTCACCGGTGGCTCCCTCATGATCCGAGGTCCAAAACATGCCGGACCAGGTGGACCTTGCTCTTCCAGCATCTCGGACATATAAATTATGTCCAGCTTGTAGCGTGCGTCATTTGGTGACAACCGGCGAGCTCCCAACCGGGATCCCAGTGCACATTCATATCTCGGATAACGGTTAGCCACCTGTTCAACAACTTGTGGCTGCTGGACATGCCCGACATTTTGCTGCTGCTGCTGGGCGAGATTTTGTGTCGGATACCGAGGTGGATAACCTCGGCCAGCCGAGTTAACTACCCCGGCACCTGGACCGCCTTGACCGGGATTGCTTCTACCCCGGCCGGCACTACCTCGTCCAACTACCTGTTTTCTGGCACACGCCGGATCATACACCTGCATCTGTTTGCTCTTACCGGAGTTTACACTCCGGTCACGATCTACACCGACATGCGGTGAAGAAGCCTGCCCCTTAGATCCACTAGCTCCCCTAGCCGAGTGAACAACATCAGACCCACCTGCAACTGTGTTGGCCTTGCGATAGGCCTCATTTTGCCGGGTAGCCATAGCTACCAGCTCATTAACTCGGTCCTGCTGCCTGCGGAGAGCTTCTCCGGATAAGCCTTCCTGCCTCGGCAGCTCTAAGAGTCTTAGCAGGGGAACTATACATCGGTTTTTCGACAGATAAGTGGTGGCTCTAAGTTGACGAGGGAATATCTCCCCGGCAATAGTGCCAGAAACAATGCTTGTACGTCACACGTCAGTTGGGAACCCCAAGAGGAAGGTATGATGAGTGCAGCAGTAAGTTTTCCCTCAGTATGAAACCAAGGTTTAATCGATCCAGCAAGAAAACGAAGTTTGCTTCGAAGGTGTTGGTGAAGGAGTGTAGTGCGGCGCAACACCAGGGATTCCAGTGCCAACGTGGAACCTGCACAACACAACCAAATTACTTTGCCCCAACTTAACAGTGAGGTTGTCAATCTCACTGGCTTGCTGAAAACAAAGGGTTAAACGTATCGAATGGAAAATGATGTTTGTTTGCATAAAACAGTAGAGAACAATGATTGCAGTAGATTGTATTTCAGATGTAAAAGAATGGACCGGGGTCCACAGTTCACTAGTGGTGTCTCTCCAATAAGATAACTAACATGCTGGGTAAACAAATTACAGCTGGGCAATTGACAATTGATAAGTGCATATAACATGCATGTGTGAGCTGTGGTGTCTACTATGAGATTCATTTGGGCATTACGACAAAGTACATAGACCGCTATCCAGCATGCATCTATGCCTAAATAGTCCACTTTCCGGTTAACATCCGTACCCCTTCCAGTATTAAGTTGCAAGCAACAGACAATTGCATTAAGTAATGTGCGTAATGTAAACAATACATTCATCCTTGAATAAAGCATTGCTGTGTTACCCCTAGTGGCAACAACACATCTACAACCTTAGAACTTGCTGTCACTATCCCAGGTTAAATAGAGGTTGAACCCAACTATCATGCATAAATACCCCCTCTTGGAGTTACAAGTATTCACGTGGCCAAGGCTTCAACAAGTAACGGAGAGCATGCAAGATCACAAATGACATAGACATGATAATATAATATTCAGCTCCACATAGGTATCAATATAAGTCGGATCCCAGCAAACACAACATGTAGCATTACAATAAGATGATCTTGATCATGATAGGCAGCTCACAAGATCTAAACATGATGGCACAAGTGGAGAAGACAACCATCTAGCTACTGCTATGGACCCATAGTCCAAGGATGAACTACTCACGCATCACTCCGGAGGCGGGCATGGCGATGTAGAGCCCTCCGGTGATGATTCCCCTCTCCGGCAGGGTGCCGGGAAGAGCTTCAGGAACCCCCCGAGTTAGGGTTGACGACGGCGGCGACAGCGAATATGTTCTGGATGAAAGGCTCGGTGTTCTAGGGTTTTCGCGTCTCGGGGAATAAATAGGCGAAGGGGCGATGTCGGCGGACCCCCGAGGGGCCCAAACCACCTGGTGGCGCGGCTGGGCCCACTGCCGCGCCTGGGTGTGGTTTGGCCACCTCGTGGCTCTCCTTCGTCTCTCCTTCGGACTCCGTGTACGTGCTGGAAAAATAGGGACCTGGCCTTTTGTTTCGTGCAATTCCGAGAATATTTCCAGAAGTAACTTTCTGAAACCAAAAACAGCAGAAAACAGGGAACTGGCACTGTGGCATCTTGTTAATAGGTTAATCCCAGAAAATGCATAAAAGTGATACGAAGTGTATATAAAACATGTAGCAAATGGTATAATATAAGCATGGAACAGCAGAAATTATGGATACGTTGGAGACGTATCAATAAGGCACTAGGAGTTTTGCTGGAGCTAGATCTACCATCTCTAGCAATCTCGGCATTGAGGTTTTTACCCCTCTTGCGCACATCTTCTACTCGAATAGGGCGAGCAGCTACGGGGTAAAACCGTGTGCTAGGTTATACTCACGGACAGTTATCCCAAATTCTCTTCTCACCTCGGCCATCTCCAGAGCCTCCTGAAGCAAGCTCTGACGCCTTGCCTCCAACTCTGCCTCTGACTGGGCAGCATCTGTACCGGCAGCTACCGGCACATTTAATTTCTCTATGATCTCCTCGAGGTGAGCCGGCTTAACCGACACATGGGATGTACCGGCCTGACCGGGGAGGTTCTCCCTCCTTTCCAGCGGCACTTTCGCCGATCTGGTAACCTTGGGCGCGGGATTACCAGCATCTCTTTTGCCGGGGTCTCCTTTACCGGCATCGGCCGCAGTGCCAGTCATCATGACCTCTGCGCAGCTCCCGGGGCGAGCGCTACGCCGGCCGCGAGCCGCACAGACAGCAGGGGGATCTTCTGCCACAAGCACCTGCTCGGGGAACTTGCAGACAACCTCGGTGGCGATGTAGGTCACGAAGGTGCCGAAGCTGATGAGGCAGCCGTTCGTCGGGAACGGCCTGCTGCCGAAGCATCCAGCGTTGTCGCTGATGAAGTTCAGCGCGCCGAGCTTGCAGACGAGCCCGCAAACGACGCGCTCGCCGGAGTTGATGATGGAGCCCGTCCGGAATGTCACACAAGCCAGCGCCGCTGCTAGCCCCACGGTGGGCGCCAACTGTTGTGGTGGTATCACGGCAGATGCCATAGGATGGCTAAAGTGTGGGGCCGATGGACGCTGGTGGAATCCGGGAGAGGGCTAGCGCGCTAAGAAGCACACACGAAGAACACACCAGCACACCAAGATCTACCCAGGTTCAGGGCCCTCGTGAGGAGGTAAAGCCCTACTCCTGCCTGCCTCTCTCTATATATCTCGATATCAAGCGTACAAGCTGCTCCTTGAGCTGTATGTCTCCACAATGGTGAAAAGCACATGGAAGGAGATGCAGCTACGGGTGGAAAAGTATCTCAGGGCACCGTCCCTCACGCAGGAGGGGGTGTGGGCATATATATAGGCTAAACCGAGTTACCGAAGTGCCCTGCCGGAGCACTGTAGCCATGCCGAGGATATGTCATGATGTTACTCCTGTCAGAGACAGGACGTGACAAGCCCATCTCCTGCAGCTCTACGGTACAGCTAGAAGGTACCCTCTGGCAGAGACAAGACATGGCCTGCCCATGCCTCTGCCTCGCAGTCTGTTCCGGATAACCCGGAGTCAGCGGTGGAATGATGGCCTGCCATCTCGGTCTCCTGCACGCTCCCGTGTCAGGCGCTTCCGTGTTAGGCGCTCCCGTGCCAGATGGGAGGTGACAGGAGCATTGACTCTTGTCCGACACAAGGATAACCCGGCATGGATATGCCGGATTCTCCTTCCTCAAATATCCTTCCCTGCACATAAGGAAACACTCAAGTTACCGACATACATATGTCGGTCAGGCTATCTCGGATCTTTATCTCAGATCCACTATCTCGGTCAACATATGCCGTCTGGCTCCAACATGGCGCCCCGGTCCCTTCTGGCCCGGGTTATCTCGGTAAGCCTATGTCGGTTTGCACCTGCACCACACTCTGAAGCCCAGTTATGCCGGTTTTACTGTAACTTGGCCGACACCTGGGCATAGCTTTTACCACACCATGACCCTACCCGGGGGTAGCCCCCGACAGTCTCCCACAAACAGGAGGCCATCACTAAGAGTTTTTCCTGGAGGAAGCCAATGCAGCTTCAGTGATAGCTTAGTGTCCATTCTACCCAGTTCAATGTGATAAACATCCTTTGCATACTCCATCAGTTCCTTGAAGCACAGATCAATCCTGTTGATACCCACTTCATGCACAACCTCCTCGCCCACATAATCAACACTACATCCATCTCTTCTAAAGTAACCCATGCTGTGGAATCTGACAGTGATGTCCTCTGCAAATAAGCCATCATCACACCTTCAGCAAATAAGTTACCATCATCTCCTTGCTCCTGGACGTGTTCTCTGTCAGCCACAACATCAGTCCTGATCCTCTTCATGAAATTCGTATGATCAACAATCAGGCATAGTGTTTTGTGGCCTGCACTTATAGCTTTCAACATCTCAGCTATGTCTGCATCTGACTGTATGCACAACAACCCATCAATAGCATCCTTCCCAGGCTTTTGCCAATACACATGCATTTTATCATCCCTCTCATATCCCAGTTGCTTCAACATTTCATCAATCCATAGAACAGACCAAGTTTCAGTGTTGCAGTAGTCCACAAATGCAGCAGTTCCTTGAATGTAATTCAGATCCGTACCCAAACGACAAAACCTTCCGTTGTGCTCAATCACAACAGTAAACATGGAGTCATCACCTGCAGTTACACGAACAATTATGGATTAAAAACGTGCAGATGCATTTCTGAACTTACACAGCACACCCACTAACTGAATTTTCTGAACTTAACACTTCCAAGTTTACTCCTTTCTACTACTATTCCTTCTAAATAAGCCATGACTATATGCACAGCAGCACATACCGTACTCCGGCGGGTTCTCCTCCTCCCAAGAGCGAAGGCAAGGCTCAGGACGCAGAGAACTGTTATCTGACAGAGAACCTGTAATTCAGAGCACTGTTATCTGACACAAAACTGTTATCTGAAGAACAATTCATGGGTGTTGACTGTAGACATAAAGTTGCGAGATTTGTTCTTATAAACATGCTACGTACCAAGGTACTTCATTACAACTGAAGCTAACATGGTAATTCACCCCAGATATCTAGCATTAAAACGCCCAAAATCTTGTTAAAACCCTAAACTTTGTTCTTCAGAAAACACTAACCTTGATCTGCCATGGCGATGTAGAGCAAGATAGAAGATGAAGGCTGAGATCTCTGTCGATCTGTTGGACAGAGGGGTCAAAGGAGGGGTCGACGGAGGGGTCGAGGTGGAGAAGCAGGGCTTGTCTCTGTCGGCGGATGGCTTGTGTCTGTTGTTCAGACGGGAGCAGAGAAGCAGGTGTCGAGGTGGAGCAGTTTACGGCGAGTTGGACGCAGTGGAGCAGAGGTACAGTACGACGGAGATATCGGTGTAGAGGACGATGACGACGGAGTGGTCGAGGTGGAGGACGACGACGGAGGGGTCGAGGTGGAGGACGACAACAAGAAAGCAACGAGCAGAGGCCACTTTCATGGCGACATCGCGACTTACACAGCGGCGGCGATGGTGTTGTGGTGGTGGACGGTGGCGGCGATTTCCATGGCGTCGTGCGGGCCGATGGTGGTGGATGAATTCGTGCAAATTTGGTGGTGGTGGACGGTGCCTGTCTGCTCTCGTCGTTTTGTATGAAAAAGTGCTAACTGTCTGCCTGTCTGCGTGGGAGTGGAAGGGTCGATTTGTAAATAAAACAAAAAGGATAGGGTTGTTTCTGGAAAAGTGACGCGCAGACAAACAACTTTGTCTGAAAGTTGGCGCCTTTTGCTCAAGCTCTAGCTCCGCCGTTTACCTCTCGACGCCATGAATGAGAATTGGCACCCTCTGTGCTCAAGCTCAAGCTCCACCATCCGGGAGACGCTGCTCGCCCAGTCGCTGATCGAGCCTGAGCCACCGTCGTACGTTCCTGATGTAAGTGCTCTACTGCCGTGCTAGGGTTAGGGATTCCGATTTGGGAATTTTGAAACTTCGATTCCCAAGTTTTCCGATGAAATTAGCGTTCTCGTAGATCACGTACAGAGAGCACGTACCTGATTCATTTCAGGACCCTGTTTTTTGTGGAATTGATGCCGACGCAACTATCCTCTGTCAAATCCACAGCCTGAAGCCCGAGATGTTTGTTGCTTTCGAAGGAAACATGACAGGGAGATGTTTCTAACTCTGTCCACTCAAGAATGTGAGTGATCAAGAATTTTGTACTTCTGAATTGTCAATTGCTTGTACTTAACTCTGAATTTCTGTCAGTTTGCAAACCAACTCTGAATTTCTGTCAGTTTGCACACCAACTGAAAATCCTTGTCTTTCAATTTGTAGGAAGCTAAAAATTGTGGCTTTGTAGGCTGGATTGATCAAGAATGGCATGGAGGTTTGCAAAATGCCCTTGCTAGGTTACGGGCTATGCATCAGGGAAGTCAGAATCGTTTAATTGAGAACAATCACCAAAATGCAGCCCTGCTGCACAATATTTCAGAACAGAAGAAGAAGGTGGTGAAGAAATACTCCAAGCTATTAGAAGACATGGACATCTGGATGAATGACACTCACCAAAAGCTAAGCAAGAATTTGCTGGAAGAAGCCAAGTCATCAAAGGTGAAAGCAGAGTCAGAACTAGATGAACTAAAGAAGCAAAATGTTCAGATGCTGGAACAGTTGCAGAAGATGGAAATAATGAAGCAAAAAGAGTAACAGGAAATGGAAGAAGTGAAGAAACAAAATGCTCAGTTGCTTCAGCAGTTGCAGATGATGAAAACTGCGCACAAGGGTGAGCAGGAGGAACTGAAGGAGTTGAAGCAGCAAAGAGCTCAGTTGCTTGAGCAGTTGCAGAAAGTGCAGAAGGGTGAGCAGGAGGAACTAGAGCATGTCAAGGAGCAAAAGACTCAGTTGCTTGAGCAAAATCAGTTGCTCAAAGCAATGCTGAAGGATGAGCAAAGGAATTTGGAGAAAGAAAAGAAACACACAACTCAGTTGCTTGAGCAGTTTCAGATGTTTAAAGCTGTACAACAGGGTGAGCAGAAGGAATTAGAGGAGCTGAAGAAGCAAGTACTTGAGTTGAAGGGGGATAAAAAAAAGTTAGAGTACACACTCTATGACTTGTTCAACATCAGTGAAGCATCCAGAGAGAAACTAAACAAAATCCAGCAAATTTGTGAAACCTGAATTTTATCAAGGAACTGAATCCAGTTGAGATGATGTAACCATTTAGTTTCTGTTGAATCACTTTGTTAAATGTTGTTGTTGCCATTTAGATTTTAGTTGAACAATTTGACATGATGTAATCATATCATTTCTGTTTAATTTGTTATCAACTTATGCATTTGTCAGTTCAAACATTTCACTGATATCATAATTGACACAAACTCTGAAGGATCATCTGGTTCATTTCACTGATGACATTTCACTGATATAACAGCAACACAAACATACTTAATGGACATCAACACCAACTGGTTCATTACAGGGAAAGCAGGTTCATTACAGGGAAACCACAAACACAACACCATCATATGATCATTATATGGTTCATTACATAACAAAAGCAGAGCACATGGCTCACAAGTCTGACCATAAACTACTACTTAGGAGGTTCATTACAGACCATTCACTACTACTTAAAAGGCTAGCAACCAGGTCACAACCGTCACTGTCGAAAAGAGCCTGGTTTGAACTGTCCAAAGTCTTGTAGCTTCATCAGTCTTCAAAGAAACCCAGTGCTCCTCTTCATCAAGCCCAAAAGCACCTGGCACTATCTTGTCAACATACAGATGCACTGCTTTCTTTGTGGCACTGCGAAACCAGAACATAACAACATCATTGGTAGCCTCCCACTTGGTAACATTCATGACATCTGTCCATTTCTTTGTCATGATGGCAAGCTTGTTGCCTTTTCCAATCTTCATCCTAACTGCAGTTCTTTCAGTGTTCTTCTTGTAGTGGACAATCACATCAATACCAGCAGCTTTAATCTTTGGCCTAATATGGGACTTGGTGAACTCCTTGCTAAAGTACTGCAACACAGAGAGACCAACATTCAGATAGAGATGACAACAGTGTACTTGAAAATAAAGACATGTGCAACTACAGTCACTAGTCCTACACTAGCAGATAGGGATGTTTTCTCTTTAGGTGAAAAACACAGTCACTACTCGTACACTAGCAGCAACTCACTAGTTTGAAAGCACGTTTACACAGATGCACTCACCATTTTTCCTCTGCCATCAGTGAGCACTTCTGCCTCCTTCATCAGACACACATAGATTGGTGTCTTTGGTGCTTGGTTAGCACAAATGTGCCTCAGAAGATTTACTTCCCGAGGAAGCAGGGCAACTCTAGTGGGGAACACACAGAGAGGGTCAAAGTTGTCGTTGCCTGGATAGTTTGGACCTGCAAACAAGCAAATTCAGATGATTAGCATCATGTTGAGCAACAGGAAGCATCAAAAGAACACATCAAAACAGAAAAATCACCTCGGACTATCATGTTGTGCTCACGGTCCCAAATGCAGGACTCGCAGATGCAGACATCCTCATCTTGAGAGGATTCACCATCTTCAGAGGATTCATCTTCTTGCATGGATTCACCATTTTCAGTCGAGGATGAATCCATCGACTCATCTTCAGAGGATGAATCCCCCTCAAACCCTACCATCCCAGCAGCGGATGAATCATTTCCTTTCGAGGATGAATCCCCATCATCCCCCCTGAACCTCTGGCATCGCATCGTTCTCAGAATCGGTACCATCGATAATGATGAGATCAACTTTCGGCGCCATTGCGGACTTGCAAAATAAAAACCAGAAATCGATCGATTAAGATGGCCTGACGATTATCATATGCATCAAAAACTGCTACAGCAGGGGTGGATCTACTCTACGGGAAATATCCTAAACCTAATGGATGGCCGCCGCACCCGCGCGTCGGAAACCTTATCTACGCCGGCGGAGAGTTGGATAGCAGAGCTACATCTACTGACACTGTGCAAGAAACGTACCTTCCAACGACGGCGGCGGCGGGCCGCGATGGATGCGAGCTGCAGCGGAGGCGACGGTCGGCGAGCTCGACGGTCTTCTCCGCCGGCGAGCGAGGAGACGAGAAGCTCGAGGTGACGAGCAGTTGATTGGACAGCGGGGCGGTGCGGTGCGGTTAATTTTTAGACAGGGGAGTAATAAAAAGATGCGAGAAGACACTGACAGGTGGGACCCACCTGCCAGTTAACGGCGTTAAACGCCTCGCCACGTCACCACCATGTCAGCGAGGCCTTCAAAGTCCAAAACCACCCAAATTACACTCAAAACCGCCCTAAATCAAGCAAAAACTGCTACCAGGGTGTGAATTGAACGGTTTGGTGAAATTCAGGGTTGAAATTAGCCGGTTTGAAAGTTCAGGGTGAAACGTAGCCAAATTGCTACATTTCAGAGTGAAATATAGACTTTTTCCAAACTGAACTGAACCCAATTACTTGTACGCTCAGCCCATTCGCACCCGAATCAATAATCCCCGACGCAAAAACTAAACCGTTAAACCAGGTTAAACAAAAACTATTCCCAGGTTTAGTTCGGGATAACGAGCATCCGTTTGCTTTTTAGCAATCAGGTTGTTTGTTTCCAACGTGTTATTAGTCTTCGGGTGTTAGCTTTTTTCTTTTTTGATAGAAACTCAGTTCTTTATTGATTACTTAACATCATTACAAAGTATATCCCGGATGCAATCCGGAACTACATCAATCGAAAGTTTACAAACGGAAGTCTCACAACTATGAGCTAAAACATGAGCAGCAGTATTAAGCCTGCGCCCATCTCTAACTATATGAAAGGTGAGCGATTCCTCGCTCTCTCAGCGATCGAGTCACTGTAGATACTGTTAACCGCTACAGTATCTACAGTGACTCGATCCGATCCATCCGTCGGCGATCGGACGGTCAACAGGACATGCCCGTGACGTTTTTGCAAAACCATCCCTCCCAAAAACAAAAAATAACCCGCAATCCACGAAATTGCGAAGCGATGGATCAATTTACAATTACGCAAAACATGAAGTACTTTTTTGTAAAAAGCTCTGCAGATCCCCCTTTCCTCTCTCTCTCTCCCGCACGGTGCCCGACCTCGCCGGAGCCGCCAACGCTCAGCGCCGCTGTCGTTCTCTTCCCCGGACAAATCGGTGCCCATGCCAAGCTCTGCCGCCTCTTTCTCTCCCTCCTCACCGACTCTCAGCTGCTGCGACGACGCGAGTTTGCCAGAATCGACTTCGCCGTTGTCGGCATCCGCCGCCACGTTCGAGGCCTGCCGGCGAAGCTACGGCGACCCAGGAGAGGCGGCGCCGCCACTCCCGTGCACCCCGCGATGAGGCGCATCCAGCGCGCTCACTTGCACATCCTAGCTCGCCGTGTTGCGCCGCCGCCGTGCTCCACGCCGTCGCGGCCGTACCACACCATTGCTGACGTCACTAGGACGTCAGCGTGGGACCCAACTGACAGAATTTTTCCTTTTCACATAAAATTTTCAGCAAAAAAAAAACCCCTATGACAAGTGGGTCCTTCCATATTATTTGAATTTCAGAAACTAAATAATATAATACATCCAATAATTTCAAAACTACCCAATCAGATTTTAAATTTGAATATTTTTAAATAAAAACAACTTTCAAACATGATCATTTTGTAAAATAAAAATAATTTAATCCTAGATTTTTCCCTCAAAATGAACTTTTTTGAAAAAAAAAACTAAGCACTTTTAAAACAAACACAATTTTTTGAATTCCAATAACTTCCAAACTTAATTTTTAAAATATTATGTTACCTAACTAAATCCAAAAAAAATGATTATTAATGCTACAAAACCAACAAACTTTGAATTATTTACCAGAAAAATATGTTCAATATATCAATATGTTAAAAAAAACGATTGGATTGCGTCAAAATTAGTACATATTTTAGCAATTCAAGTTAGCAGACATTTGTAAATATCCTAAACACATTTTTTCCCCAACTATCAAATCTATCTAAAGAATTTAAATAATAATAATAATAATTCGTCTACCTACGAACTCAAATTGAAGCCAATCCACCTAAAAATAAAAAAATACATATGTGTATCCACACAAAAAAAACAAATGTTGATTGCGTACATTTCCAAATCAAAACTAATTCCCAAATTGGTTAATATTTGTAGACAACTATATCATAATTCTTCTAATTTTAGTGCTACATAAACAATTTATGTCAAAATAAAAACTTATATCATTCCAATTAAGCTAAATTTAAAAAATGCTACATAAATAAATAGTACGAACAAAAAAATCGAATTCAGTTCCTTTAAATATGGATTGAATTTTAGTTGAACTTAGCAAATAGTGATATAACACATTACCCTCTATTGTTGGGTTAAATCAAATATTCAAATCAAAGCTCGAACATGTTATGGAAAAAAATTGCTATCTACTTACGTCATACGATCAAAATTCAAATACGAATATTCAAAAAGATCCAACATATTTTTTAATGCATATGTTTCCAAAATTAAAATTCACCACACGAGCGCAGCATATACCTCAAGGAAAAAATATATCAGAATTAAAACACCAACACATAAATTCGAATTACAAACAATTTTTACCATTAAATTTTACTTGCATTCCAACAATTCCAATCCTACGCATTTTCCAAATGTGAACATTACCAAATATGAATTTTACTACAAATGCATAGCAAACACATTTCAATATTTCAAAAAATTAAAGGCCTTCGAAAACTACCCATTTTACAAACATATAAAAAAAACTTTAATCACCATAAGTGCGGCGTGTCGCCGCACCACATTTAACTTACAAAATTACACAAAAAAAATTTGCTGAAATTTTAAAGCTCATCCAAACGACATCTTCCAATAAATTTTGACACTTTAAATTGGAAAAAAAAATAAAGAAACCAATTCTCTTTGCAATATAAATTGTACATCTAAACCAAAAGAAACAAAGCATTAACACCTACCTAACCTTTTTATTCAGCAAAAAAAAATGCTAACTGCTTATAAGGACAAAAAAATTTTTTAAACATACTAATTTGATAAATACTTCAAGGGGGAAAAAAAATACACTCCCCCCACTTATATGAATATAAATTTACTAAATATTCAAATCATGCATTCCCTCTAATTACAAGCTTAAATTGAACATTCCAATTTGATAATTATTTGGATACAATCAAAATTAATTTAATCCAATTACAAAATTCAATTCAACAAATATGTATTTCCACCACTACAGACTTAAGTTAAATATTAATGTAACAACATAATTTCAACATTTTAATTCATTAGGTATTTAGATGTACTCCACACAACCAAATTTCAACAAATTTCAAATTCTTTTTAAACTCAACAGGTGCGGCGTGCGCCGCTCCAAATATACCTAGTAATGCTTGAACAAGCAGGATCTAAAACCAGCAGCCAATCCTTTTATGTCGATCATCAAGGCTCCAACCGAGGATCGGTCTCTAACTGGAGAAGAAATACGATAAACAATCAGATACAAGTAAGGTACAATCAGACACAAGTAAGATATCCTGGAGCCCGTTTTCAGCCGAGACTCTGAGCGCCTGCCTAATCGCCAAGGCTTCAGCCAACTCAGGTTCAGAGATACCACTAACACCTTCCACATATGAGAATCTGAAGGTACCAGCATGATCACCTGCTACCACCCCCAGCCCATTCTCTGCTTCCGAGCATCATTTCGAGCGTCCCATATATGCCAACAGGTGACTGCGAGGACTGTTGTCTTCGGGTGTTAGCTCTGGCAATGTCATCGTGTTCAATTTAGCGGTTCGTGAGTATTTGTAAACGAGCTTAGTAAACTTGACTTACTAAAAAAATTAGCAAACTTGACTTAGTATTTGTAAGCGAGCTTAGAAAATACTGGAGTATTTTGTTAATGAGACGAGCATTTTCTACAGCTGTTATTCAAGCAGTCCGTATTTAGTGAAAACTGACTTGGGCCCAGATCTCGGCACCAAAAGCGAACGGTCGATAGCTCCACATGGCAGGATCAGTGGTGCCCATGTGCACAAAATCAACTCTCCTTTTGGTCCTGAAATGAGACGAGCAGTTTCTACAGCTAAACAAGCCTACACCGGCATAAAACATATCAACAGGCTTCCAAATCCTACTACAAATTTCGGGTCACTTCCATCAAGCTGTCTTAGTCTTCAAGTTCTCCATTTTGTTCTTCTTCCCCCAGAAGAAGAGCAGCAAATCTTTGGCATATTCCATCAAGCTGACTATGCCTTCGTCTCCGGGTTCCTCTATTTTGTTCTTCTTCGCCCAAAAGAAGAGCAGCGCACCGTAAAGGGCCAAATCCTGAACAGAGAGAAGAACCAACCGAGTTATCGCCAACACTTCAGCTACCTTGGCAAAATATTTCAAAGCCGCAAAGCAAGGTTAGTGTAAAAAACCTGTGAAAACTGGGCAGAAAGCTGAACAAATTGTGGCGACTCCCTTTCGTAGTTGTAGAAGTCAGACACAACAATGCCTCTGAATGCAATGTAAACAGCCTGCACAAGTGAACCGCATCAATATTCTTGTGTGTGTGACAAAAGAAGAGAATCCTCACTAAAATAAAAAGAGAGACAACACTGGTTATGAATGCAATATTGCAATGTAAAGAGTGAGATAGGTTTGTGTGTTTTTGCTGACTCTAAACATGAAGTGGGGGGGATGAACCTTGATTCCTAAGTCTCTGGCAGTATTCTGAAATTAGGTGAAACTAGTACACTGATTTCATTCTTTTGTAGCTTATCATGCCTTTTATGTTCCTCCTTGGAACTTGGAGTCGTGCAACAGAAAATAAGAATATGAGATTTCCTTGCAGTACTCTGCACATGTGATTCTTTATTCACATTCTAAAGGCATCTTCCTATACTGATTTCATATTAACATTTCAGCCTCCTATTAGAAATCTGCTGTTGCGCGTACTAATGTTTATGAACATCTCCAGGTACGGAAGACCCTTTTGACAACATATAACCAGTTCTTCTACAGGCTTCACACATTTGGAACACTTTTGAGGAACTTTATGATTACTATACAACTAATATGGTGAGATGCTGTACAATCCTATTGTTTTGAAACTATCTTATTGGGAGATGAGCTAGTCTCAATCTGTTGCGCCAAAGGTGGTGGAGAAGGACATTGATGATGGCGTAGGTTGTTGCTCCAGCGAGACCGGAGGCCATTCCAGGGAAGAGGAGATGCGCCTGGGTCACTCTGACCACTTATGAGTTTTCCCTTCCTGTCAAGCTGAATAGATGTTTGCGAAATTTGTGCTTGTTTCAGGACCTTTTCTAATATAGCTAAAATTATCTTCAATCATGTGTGGTAGCGTCTACCATCTTTCAAATTTCAGCAGTCACTTAATATTCTTAGTAATAAAGGTTTTCTAAATGTAAGTAAAGTTCTGGATCCAAAATTTGATGCTGATTTCTGAACCAAATGACCATATTCAGTACTTCTGTTATAACTATTGGATGCATTGGTCTAATCCAATAATTATCATTGTGGAAAATAGTATTTTCCTTTCAAAAATTGTGATCATATAGACACTGGTGAAGGGGTTCAAATATTTGTACTATTGACATATCATCTCTTCTATACACGTGAATTTCAAGTGCACATTTGCTAGTAACACGAAGGGGAATTGAAATATATCCTCCGTCAATTGCTGCAGCAATGCATGTGTTGTGCTGCTCCTACAAGTTCATAGCAGGGTTAACGCCCACCCTTCATCGATGCTCTTAGGGACAGGGTGGTTATGATGGCTGTAGAGGTGGAGTTGGCAGTGATAAATGCATCTGCAGGTAAGAGAGATGGCACCACTAGCGACACTGTAAATACATTGCAGCTACTGCACCATGCCTTATTTTTGTCTTCTGAAGATATATTTGTCTACTTCCATTTTTGTTTATATTATCTTTTCAATTTCAGATTCAACAATTTCATGAACTCATTAGTTATGTACAAACTCTACATAAATATTAAAATTATTTGCCCTAATAAGATTAGGAACCTCCAAAGGCAGGATTTTAATTTACATATCATTGGTTCTCTAAAATGCATTCCCTCTTTTTTATCTTAGTATGGAGGGAAAGTAAGGAATCTGAACTAAGTTCCTGCTACACTAAAATGTATTTTTTCCGTCTCATCTGAGAGAAACTTTGTTTTTGGAATGGTGAATCTAATTATCCCTCCATATAGCTCTCTTATTAGCAGGAAATAATTAAATGGTCAAAATTTTATTGCGTAGTTCATATAGCTCTTTTTCTGCTTGGTTGCGAACCTGGTGCTGTAGTGGTCATGTTTGTGACTTTGTGCTCTAATCGCATCTCACATTATCAGTCCTCGCCACATGTTGAAATTCTGGCGCATTCGAATGATTACATATAGATTTCGGCATGCATTGGTGATGTAGAAGATATCCTATTTTACATTCCGAGGTGCTTTATTTGGAAAGTGTAATATATTTTTTACAATGCGCAAATAGATTTGAATATGTAGCTTATATCTTATATTTACCTTTTGTGACTTTGTGAGTGAAGTCGATCTTAGAAATTGAACGTTAAAGGTTGTCGGTCAAAGTCAGTCGATTCTTTTGTACATATACTGATGATAACTACATATGTACTTAATAATAAACTGAACGGACATGCACTTATCTAACTGAAATCTTTAAAATCAATGACATGATATGAATCTCTACTCTGAACTGATGGTCAACATACTCCAAATGTTACTAGAAGACTTTTCATTTTAGAATGGGTAGGCTGTTCGATTAAATCGATTGGTGAGTAATTGTTGATTGAAGTGTGAATCATCAGATAATCTCCATAGTTTTCTTGTTATTGATGCTTTCCGATCTGGCACGGTGCTAACTCACAAAAGGAATTTCTTAATGCAGGAACCATCACCCTCACAATACTCTTGATTGAACTAGGACCAGATTATTCCGAGTTCAGCAGGCTACGTTTAATGGTTGCCAGCGTAACTTCTAGTGAGAGCTTCACCGTTATTGGATTTCTACGGGACGGAGCCATTAGGCTTGGAGGGGCAAATTCATGTTGGAGGGGGCAAAATGGCTTAAAATTACTGAGTATAACCATGGGTATGGGTGCATTTATAAAGCCCCTGGCACTCTCATGGCTTCCTTGCAAAAATCGGTCACTGCGTAAATGTATAAGGGCCACTTCTTTTGTGCTTCTGCTTATGCATAAGTTAGATTATGGATTCCGGTGGAGAGAAACTGTTGTGGGGAGAAGCGCCTAAAAACTGGTTGGAACACTTCTTTTGGGCTTGTACAGTTTTGGCTTCTTCGCTGTGTTGAATTATGAGATGTCTGAAATGCCCCTAAATTTGATATGTGCATTAATAGATCGATGATATTTTACCTATGCTAAGTTTTTAGTAGAAAATCAGTTATAATAAAATACAAATAATATGAAAAGTCAGATGATAAAAATCGAGCTGACTCCAAAGACAAGAGAAATAGCATTAAGTACATGTCAGTGATGCTGGTGTCGCAAGTATTAATCTACCCCAATTAACTTGTCTGAATGTTAGCAGGAGAGCTGCCAATTAACTTGTAGATCCATTGCAACGACCAAAGTAGTGAGCTAGCTAGGTACTCCTAGTACAGTCGGAGAGCTACAGAAAAAACAGAGATCTGAGCCTCGGGAAGAGGGCTTGTGGGTTCGGTCGGGAAGAGAGCTACTGGGTGCGGGAATCTTTCTTTTTTGCTTCCGTTGCGGAGAGAGATGAAGTGAATTGTTATATCCATGCGGTGGCATTCCCGGTGTGATTTCAGCAAAGAGCGAGGGTACCTCCACTTGCCGGTTCGACTACTTATCGCAGAAGCTCGGGAAGCGGCCTCCAACCAGTTTCTGGAATTGCACTAGGGAACGGTTTCGCGGTAGAAATAAGCAGGGTAGAAGCCCGACACTTTTTTCAGTTTCTGCTGTCCACCACCCCGAAACTGCTCTAGAAGCGCAAAAGAAGTCATCCTAAGTTGAATGATAGAAACTAGGAGCAGTGAACTATAAAATTGCAAAATAATCAGATGATTGAACATGTAATAATATTACGTTTTTGTATGTGTAATTTATATTATTTTTTCATGTTATGTCAAACGAACTCAAGGTTATGACTGTATTCATATATTATTCTCTGGTATATGTGTATTTGCTTGTGGATGCATTGGTTTAATCAAATAAAAATATCATAATGGAAAATAGTATTTCCTTTCAGAAATTGTGATCATATAGAGACTAATGAAAGGGTTTCAAATACTTGTACTATGGACATATTATCTCTTCTATACATGTGGATTTCAAGTGAGCATTTACTAGTAACATTAAGGGCAAGAAAATAATACAACAGCGGGTTTCTATCTTCAAATGCCAGGGCAGGATATTGCAAAACCAAATGTACAAAGATCACACAATAAAGAAGCAATTGTACTAGAAATGGAGATTTACTGCATATCTTTATAAAACTATCAAAATAGCATTGCAAGTGTACTTTCTCCTTTTAATTAAAGTCTGAGAAGGCAACTTACCAATAGGAACGCTCCGACTCTTCTATATAGGATGAAAAAGCCAGCGCCAAGTGCTCTGAGGTACAAGGTAACAGCAATGACAGTCTTGATCTGTAAATGGATCAAACAAAAGTCACCATCAGAGCTAGGAACTAGGAAGGATGGATTCTTAAAAAGAGAAGATGAAGGAACAAATTCATACGTGGACATGCGGCACAGTCATTCCGGTTTTGGTGGACACCACCCGGCGCGGGGGGCTGCTCGCGCTGCTCCCCTAGCCCGCCCTCCTGCTCTCCCGCCGCCCGGACGGCCGCGTCCGCTGGCGCAGCGGCCGTCTCCGCGGCCCCGCCAACAGTCAAGGGGCTCGGCGCCCTGAAGAAAGCACGATGATTCATCCGCCAAGACAACAGAAATATCAAGCAACGAGAAGCACTTACCCGCGCACGTTGACCGGGACCCCTTTCGGCCGCTTCCTCAGCAGCAACTCGTCGTCGTCATCTCCCTCCACGCCGGTTGGAGTAGCCGGCTTCGCTCTCTTCGGGCGGGGGGCCGAGGTCGACCCCGCGGTCTCTGCACTCTCAACGCTCTCAGTGTCCGAGAGATCAATGACTTCCACAGGTTTCGAGACCTCGTCAACATCAGAGCTAGAGGCAGCCGGCTTACCCCGAGCAGCCGGCGGAGCGTTGCCCGCCTCGCCACCACCAAGCGGCGCCTGGTCAGCCGGCGCGTCATCCGCTTGGTCGCCCCCGGCGCGACCGCCGTCTCCCCGGGCAACGTCGTCGTCGTCACCCTCGCCATCGCTGCCGCCCTCGGCCGCCTCCTCCTCGCCCTCCGACTGGGGCTCTCCAGGCGGATCCATCTCCAGCTGGATGTTCGGCCGGAACTGGGGGCCGTTGGGCCCGTCCTCCTCGAGCTGGATCTTGAACAACTGCGCAGCCGGCCATATAAGCAGCCGGCCGAGGCATAAAAGAAAGAGCATGAGCACAAGCAAAGACATCGTACCCTGGGCGCCCGCTTCCTGCGAGTATACGGCGCCTTGCTGTATTTCCAGTTCTCCGCCACCCTCTGCTCCTTGGCGACGTGCCGGAGCCAACCATTCAGCGACTCCAGCTTCCACCTCTTCCAGGTCAGCCGAGTGGGGTCGAGGCGCCCATCCAGAAAGCAGATTTTGTGGAGCCTAGCCTGCAGCGGCGCGACCCGGTTGTACAGCCAGCAGAGGGTCACGTCCCGGGTGGTCAGCCCCTCCTTCGTGAAGAGGGCCTCGAGCCGCTCGAGCATCTTGTCGACGTCCGCTTGGTCGCCGTACTTCTTCACGCCCCAGTTGTCCCTCACTGGGGCGACCGGCTGGAAGGCCGGCAGGCGGATGTGGTCTTCACCCGCCTTCAGGTTGCGGACGTAGAAGTACGTCCGCTGCCAGTCCTTCACCGTGTCCGGTTTCTTGTAACCCGGCAGCTCCGTCCGCGACCGGCGGTAGACGATCGCGGCTCCGCAATCAACGAAGCCGAGCTCCTCCTTGTCGCCGAGGTATCGGCCGCGGAGGTAGAAGAGACGGCAGAAGAGGGAAAGGGATGGCCAGATGCCGAGCCACCCTTCGCAGACGGTGGCGAAGTAGGTCAGCGTCGCCACGGAGTTGGCTCCGAGGCGGTGCGGCTGCAGGCCGAACAACTGAAGGAAGCTCTGGAGGAACGCGCTCGCCGGCAATGCGAGCCCGCGGTTGAAGTGATCCATGAAGACCACCGATTCGCCGGCGTGCGCGACAGGAGCCACCTCGCCTTCAGCAGCGAGGCGCACCCCCACGCGCTCCTCCGTCGATGATGCACCTAAAATGCATCTACTTTTCCAAGCACTTTGCTTCATAATTTGCTCCGGAATCTTCCCATATTTGAATAAAACTGCTGAATCTGACGCTTTTTTAGCAAAGTCTCTTTTCTGGTTGTTTTTGCAGGAAATTAAATCGGAGAAAAATACCACGTCAATTTTTATGGAAAAGAAGGCATCGTGCAAAAGATGGACACGAGGAAGCGTCCGAGGGCCAAAAGAGTGGGCCCCACGCGGCCAGATTCCTTGGCCGCGTGGGCCCACCCATCTGGGCCTCGGGCACCGCCTCTCCTTCGGCTTTCGCGTACCCCCTCATATATACGAAAAAGTGGCTGACCTAGAAGGAGAGGAGCTTTCGCGAAACAGAGCGCCGCCGCCACCACGATCTTCGTTTTCGGAGACAGATTGATCCAGGATTTCTCCCCCGGAGGAGGGATCCGGAGGCCGTCTTCACCGCCATCTTCACCGCCTTCATCTCCATCGACCATGAGCTCCTTCACCATCACCATGTGTGAGTAGTCCACTGTAGGCATATGAGGTGGATGGGGATTGGATGAGATTGATCATGTAATGATACCCGTTGTCCGAGATCTTAGGGGTTTATCTTGAGGATATTTTTGTATTGTGTTGATGCACTTATGCTATGTTTAATGCTTGCTACTAGGGCCCGAGTGGCATGATTTCAGTACTGAACTTATTTTGCCCCATCATATATTTGAGTTTGGTATTTATCTGCAAAGTGTATCACCTGCTATTATGTTGAACCTGCGAACCCTAAAAGTGACATATAGGGAAAACAAGGGGGAGATGTTTTAGTTTGAGGATTCTATGTGTTCATGAAGTGTTAATGCGTTGTTCCGGGCTATTCGAAAGGGTAGACCTTAATTACCTGTAGTTCCAAGTTGGCCCCGGTGAAATGGGCAGGTAGGACAATAGATGTTGTGCAAATTCTCTTGGTTAGTACGCACAACTATTTACGGAACACATACCTACATATATCGGAGTTAGAGATAAGTCCCATTGCTATTTGTATCTTATTATATGATCAATCTTATTCATGCAACACCCCGCTATCACCTCATGCCTACGTTTTAAATCTCTGAGTTACACTTTCACTTTTCCGGTGAAAACTGGGAAACCCTTGTTTACTACTGCTGTTTT
The DNA here is from genome assembly GCA_947311845.1 of Poa pratensis. Taxonomy (NCBI): domain Eukaryota; kingdom Viridiplantae; phylum Streptophyta; class Magnoliopsida; order Poales; family Poaceae; genus Poa; species Poa pratensis. The sequence continues at coordinate 69,642,026 of CAMZMU010000039.1, read as the reverse complement.
ATTTTGCTTGCTTGAATCATCCTACTGCCATAACTATCACTGCTGCAAGTTTATTGATATACAGGTGTGGTTGAGAGTGACGCCTCAATTGCTAAAGTCTTATTGGTATTCTTGTGTTCCCCTTGAGTCGAACTATAAATTTGGGTAATACTTCCCAACGAAGATTTCAACGATCCCCTATACTTGTGGGCATCAAGACATTTTCTGGCGCCGTTGCCGGGGAGCCTAGCTTTATTGGTAAGACAACTTGTTATCATTTATTTGCTGCACTTGCTTGTTCCCAACTATGGGAAAGGAAAAGAATACTCCGAAGGAAGTAAGGCCTTCAACTACTCGTAGAGGTACTGATTTGCCAAGTAGGCCAAACTTTTCACCTAATGTTGCTTCTGCTATTATTGCTAAGAAGAAAGAAAAAGCTTTATCTAGTTCACCATTGTCTAAGATGTCTACTAGTATTGAAAATAATTTAATATGTGGTAGCGTAGACAAAGAAGTGACACCTGAAACATCTGAGATAACTGAAACATCTGAATTGCCTGAATTACCTGAATCTGCTATTGTTGAAAATGTGGAGTCTGAGTTGGAAGATATTGAATATTGTGATGATGAACATGAAACTTCTTCTGAGGAAGAAGATGCATTTACTATGGCTTTTATGGATTCGAATTATGATAAATTGGATAAACTTGATAGCTATAAAAATTCTCCTCTTGATGATTATTTCCCTGTTACTAAGAAAATGAATGCTCCAGCTATTAAAATTAAAGATAAAGATTATGAGTTTAGTGTTGATCCTGAAATAATTGAAAAAGCTGAGAAGTTTAAGTTTTATGGGAGAGATGATGAGTTTCCTTTTGAACACATTGCTGTTTTGCATGATTTATCTGTGCTATTTGGTAAAGATGAAATCCACCAACGCTATTATTTCTTAAAGTTGTTTCCTTTTACCTTGGGAGGAAATGCTAAAACTTGGTATAATCATTTAGAACCTGGATCTATTACTAGTAAAGAGGAATGCTTGCAGCTATTCTATAATAAATATTTCCCTTCAGATAAGATCCATGGTTTAACTATTGAGATTAGCAACTTTTCACAGAAAGAGAAGGAGGATCTACCCCAAGCTTGGGGGAGGTACAGTAAGATGGTTAGGAAATGTCCTACCCATGGCTTCAAGAGTAATGAAATACTTGATATATTTTACAATGGACTAACTGAAAACACTAGAGGCTATCTTGATAGTATTGCAGGTAATGTTTTCAGGGAAAGGACCGTTGATGAAGCAACTGAGTTATTGGAGACTATCTCTAGAAATTATGAAGATTGGAATATTGAAGAGATAGATGGAAAAGAGATATTTCCAGAGAAGAAAGGAGGCATTCTTAAGTTAAACAAAGAGACAATGAAAGAAGCTTCCAAGGCTATTAAAGAGAAGGGAATTAAAACCTCTCATCTCAAGGAATTATCTGAAATGGGTGTTAAACTTCCTATTGATCAACCATGTTTTCCAATCCAAGTCAATGCTATTAGCTCTATGGAAGGTAATGAAAAGGTAACACCTCCTATTGATGTATCGTACATTAATGATTTTGCTTATTATAACGATCCTGAGGAGCATGATATTAGAATGAGTATTATGGAAAACTCTCATAAAATTAAATTTCTTCGTGAAAATTTAAATGCTAGTGTGGGAGAGGTTAGAAGAATTATTAAACATTGTGAGATGATGAATAATCAAGTTGAACAAATGGTTTCTCTTCAAAATCAATTGTATGCAAATCTTATTGAGAAGAAACAGGTTTGTGGAGTTAATACTAGAGGTGGTGCAAGTACTCAGGATCCTGACTATCCTGAAGACCATCCCAAGAGGAAAGAGCAAGAGGCTCTCAAGAAGAAATCTTCTGCAGGAAAATCTCCCAATGAAAACGAAGATATTGATGATTCTCAAGAACAAGATAAGGATATTTCTATTTCTGATGCTGAGACTGAAGATGATAATAATGAAGAAGAGGAATCATCTCCACCTGAAGAAGAACAACATGAAGCTGAAAATATTGAAGAACCTGAACCTCCTGAAAAAGAAGACCCTCAACCATCTATTGAGAAGAATAAAAAGAAGAAGCATCCAAATCAACAAAAAGGTAAAGAGAGGGATCCATGGGTACAAAGACCCATACCATATCCCCAAGAGGTAATGAAATCTTTGGATGATGCTAGGTTTGAGAAATTTCTTGAGTTGATTAAAACTTTATGTTTGCAAATTCCTCTTGTTGATGCTATTAAAATTCCTCCATATTCAAAATATATGAAAGATATTGTCACTAATAAAAGGAAGATACCTACTGATGCAATTACTGCTATGCTTGCTAATTATTCATTTGAGGGGAAATTGCCTGAAAAGCGTGGAGATCCTGGTATTCCAACTATTCCTTGTCATATTAAAGAAACTTATGTGAAATATGCATTATGTGATTTAGGAGCTGGTGTTAGTGTTATGCCTTTTTCTTTATATAAGAAACTTAACCTGAATAAATTGGTTCCAACTGAAGTTTCATTGCAAATGGCTGATAAATCAACTGCTGTGCCTATAGGTATATGTGAGGATGTTCCTATCTCTATAGCTAATGTGTTAATTCCTACAGACTTTGTTATATTAGAAATGCCTGAGGATGATAATCTATCTATTATTCTTGGAAGACCCTTTTTAAACACTGCAGGAGCTGTGATAAATTGCACTGAGAGCAAAGTGACATTTAATGTCAAAGGAAATGAGCATACTATCTATTTTCCCAAGAAGAATCCTGTTACAATGATAAACAAGAGTGTGAATTCTATTCAAAGAAATACTATTATGATTGGAAGCTTTGAATTTGCACTACCACCTCCTGCACCAAAGTATGCTACCTTGATGATTGGAACTATTCCAATCAAATATGAGGTATCTTGAATTTCTTCTTTATATATATAAAATAAGAATCATGTATTATATCTTTTACATATTATTAATGAGACTTGATCAACCTCATTACTAATGTGGAAATGATGAAAACTTGATTCCCATAAAAATTTGTATTGCATTTTAATTTTATTTATCCTAGAGTTTTGGAGTATATGCATAATCATAATTATTTCAGAGTTCAGAAATTCCAGAATATGAAGTTTGAAAAATTCTCTTCAGAAAATTTTCTCGAAAAATTCCAGAAAAATTTGGAGGTAAGTTATTTTACCAGAGGGACCAACAGCCAAAAGTGGGACACCAGGAGGCCACCAGGGACCAAAAGAGGGTGTCCCACGCGGCCAGATTCCTTGGCCGCGTGGGACCCACTAACTTTGGCCCCAGGTGGAGTTAGGTGAGTGCCCTGTGCCCATCTCCTTCCCCTCGACAGAAAACCAGCTCCAGGTATTTTTCCCAAATTTTCCCGAGCTCCTTCTTCCTGCTATCCTTGGATCTCCAAGTTTAGGGCAGATTTTTCAAATCTGTTTGGTGGGATTGCTCCTTGGTATGTGACTCCTCCACCCATCCAATTACTTTTTGTTCTTATGCTTTATGTATGAAGTATTTTGCTGCACTAGGTGTCACCTAATATGCTTGAGAAATCCATGGATTTAAGTTTTCTAGTTGATATTGATGCATGATATTGATGTGGAGACTAGTTATGGATGGCTCAATGTTGTTTTAGAGTGTTACATCTTAATTTTTGTTGGATATTATTTTTGGACAGCAAGGTTTCATCATGAACAAAGGTAAAGGATTGTTTGGGATGACTTCGAGACCAAGGAGAAGATCATCTAGAGTTTCCGAGAATTATGATGACAACCACCTTTGGGAGGATGGTGCGGTATATGCAGGGGAGAGGCTTCGGATTCATGCAACAAAATGGCAAGACCCCGTGGTTCTTGATCATTGGGGGATAAAGGAGGACTTCAACGCCTTCGCCGCTGCAGCTGGCTTACTCGAGTTCTCCCTTCATCCACGGAACACATACGAGGAACTCTCGCGAGAATTCCTCTCCACATTCCGGTTCGAGGGCCCCGAAAACTACAAACACAGTAAGAAAAGTAAGCCACCGTCTCCCACCTTTGTCATTAAATTTACTATGAGGGGGCAGCGCTTGGTTATGTCATTAGATGAGTTCTGCAAAGCTATTCGCGTAGAGAACACGGGTAGTTGGGAGGAGACCCGTGCTGATTCTAACCAAGAACTTGTTGCTTTTTGGCGTAGTATTTCTGTGAACATTCCTGATAGACTTAATAGGGGTAAATTCACTTGCATACAGCACCCCGGTTTGAGATACTTTGCCTTGTTCCTTGCAAGAGGATTTATTGCTAGAGATAACACTTCTGCTTGCACTGGACCCATGATTTATTTACTTAAATGTGCAAAAGAGAACATACCGTGTGAGTATAACTTGGGAGTAATTCTTGCTAGGTCCTTGCACTTGGCTGTGAGGAGGAATAATACTGATTACACTCCTATTTATGCTGGTGCCATTGCTACTTTAGTATATGAGCACATTAAGGAAGAGAGAGGTTTTGATAATAACATGGGTAGCCTAGTGAGAGAGTCTAATTTACTTGATTTTACTTTGACTTCTCGCATGGAAATGAGTGAGAGGCATGAGGATCATTATATGTATAGCTATAAGAGTTCTAATGGACAAAATGTGTCCATTAGGCTCCCTCGTGCTGACCTTTTTGACAGGATTACCGGGAAGTGGACCGTGGAGGAGTGCAACCTCAAGAGGAGCCCCAATATCCAGGAATGCAAGGCTACCAATATGGTTACTTCCCTGGAGATGGAAGTGGTGGGTACGATTACCATCCGGGATACTAGCTTGATCGCAAGCTTGGGGGAGTACTTCTCTCCCTTTCCATTCGTTGTTTTATATCACTTTTATCTTGTTATGTTTTAGTTTCTTGTTCTGAAAATCACAAAAACACAAAAAGATTTTATTTGTTTCTTTTGCTTATTTACTTCTGGTCATTTACTTTATGCATCTAAAAACTAAAAAGAACAAAAATATTTTCGTTTTCTTGAATCCAAAGTAAAAACGGAGGTGCAGGAATTGCTGAAATCTGCTCACTGTTTTATTTTTCATTTTTTTCTGTAACTCCGAATGAGCTAAAATTTTAACCACTACTGCAACTTTTCATAACCTATGCACCCGTAAAATATGAGATTATTCTGAGGTGTTTAGGTAGGGCAAAAACAGTTCTGTATGCAGTAACGTTTTATGGCAGATTTGAGTTTTTATTGCGCAGTTCAAGTTGGGAGAGGAGAACAACGATGATGAGTTGATGTGCATGAAGTGGATGAAAGGTATGACACCTTTGCCGTGCTTATGTGGACTTTTTAATAACAGCAAGTGCGCACATCATAGTTTCTTTAACATCTAGGGAAGTGGTAGCAAATGTTTATCTTCTCCGTGTTCTAGTATGTTATATGATGATGCAAGTGAGATATTATTTAGTGACAACACTTGGCTGTGGATTGAGTAACTGTGGCTCTAAACAAAGGTCTACGCATCCCATTGTGCTTGCTAAACTTGCCAACCAAAGAGAAAGTAAAAGAGTTTTTCAAATGTTAAACATGAAGTCATATGCTTGACAAGCTTAGGGGTTGGGAGTTAACTTATATGTGCTGACACATAGAAAGCTTTCAACATTGCACTAAATTACATTTAGTTGATATCATGTACTTTTGTTTATGGATGCTTATCATGGTGCCAAATAAATGCGGAAACTTAGTAAGTTTGAGGAGTGGGTATAAATGGCTAGAGAGACGCCTGGGCCGCCAACCTAAGCCATGCATCATTCATGGTGGAAATTTACAGCGTACCAAAGTGAACATTCAGTGATGCACTTCATAATAAAAAGCTACACAAATAGTAAATAAAAGAGTGCTGAGATTGTTCATTGTCTGTTTGTCTTGTCGTTTTGACATGGGCTTGTTCCATGTCCTGGGACAAGAGGTACCCCAGTTGACGCTCTTGATGACGCTATTATTACTTGCAATGACTTAGAAACTTAAACTTGCTTTGTGGCCCGAGTTGAGTAACACCGTGGTGTAGGTACTCGTATTCACGGGGCATGAGGCTCTCAACCATTAGTTGGTCAAGCATATGAGTCATAATAGGGAACACCAAATGGATTGATAAAACTGAGAGCAAGGTTGTAAGCACAATGAGTTCACTAGTCAATAAAAGAAAGAATCGAAAGATCTCAAAAATCTTGACATGATTCAATCAAAAGCGATGCAAGAACCTTTGTCTATTTCTACAGTTGGGCAAACTCATCCAAGTGCTGACACTTCATGTTATTTCTCTTGCAACAAATATAAATGCTTTAACACTGATTAGATGCACCTTTGCTAGCATTTTGTTATTTGTTATGGAAGTTATGTTTTGAATACTTGTTGGTATTAAACGGTGTTACATATGCAATGCAAAGTTCTTGTCAAAGTCTTTTTATCGCTTCTGCACTATGTTTGAGTTGTTCGAGGACAAACAACGAGCTAAGCTTGGGGGAGTTGATGCACCTAAAATGCATCTACTTTTCCAAGCACTTTGCTTCATAATTTGCTCCGGAATCTTCCCATATTTGAATAAAACTGCTGAATCTGACGCTGTTTTTAGCAAAGTCTCTTTTCTGGTTGTTTTTGCAGGAAATTAAATCGGAGAAAAATACCACGTCAATTTTTATGGAAAAGAAGGGCATCGTGCAAAAGATGGACACGAGGAAGCGTCCGAGGGCCAAAAGAGTGGGCCCCACGTGGCCGCGTGGGCCCACCCATCTGGGGCCTCGGGCACCGCCTCTCCTTCGGCTTTCGCGTACCCCCTCATATATACGAAAAAGTGGCTGACCTAGAAGGAGAGGAGCTTTCGCGAAACAGAGCGCCGCCGCCACCACGATCTTCGTTTTCGGAGACAGATTGATCCAGGATTTCTCCCCCGGAGGAGGGATCCGGAGGCCGTCTTCACCGCCATCTTCACCGCCTTCATCTCCATCGACCATGAGCTCCTTCACCATCACCATGTGTGAGTAGTCCACTGTAGGCATATGAGGTGGATGGGGATTGGATGAGATTGATCATGTAATGATACCCGTTGTCCGAGATCTTAGGGGTTTATCTTGAGGATATTTTTGTATTGTGTTGATGCACTTATGCTATGTTTAATGCTTGCTACTAGGGCCCGAGTGGCATGATTTCAGTACTGAACTTATTTTGCCCCATCATATATTTGAGTTTGGTATTTATCTGCAAAGTGTATCACCTGCTATTATGTTGAACCTGCGAACCCTAAAAGTGACATATAGGGAAAACAAGGGGGAGATGTTTTAGTTTGAGGATTCTATGTGTTCATGAAGTGTTAATGCGTTGTTCCGGGCTATTCGAAAGGGTAGACCTTAATTACCTGTAGTTCCAAGTTGGCCCCGGTGAAATGGGCAGGTAGGACAATAGATGTTGTGCAAATTCTCTTGGTTAGTACGCACAACTATTTACGGAACACATACCTACATATATCGGAGTTAGAGATAAGTCCCATTGCTATTTGTATCTTATTATATGATCAATCTTATTCATGCAACACCCCGCTATCACCTCATGCCTACGTTTTAAATCTCTGAGTTACACTTTCACTTTTCCGGTGAAAACTGGGAAACCCTTGTTTACTACTGCTGTTTTATTTTGCTTGCTTGAATCATCCTACTGCCATAACTATCACTGCTGCAAGTTTATTGATATACAGGTGTGGTTGAGAGTGACGCCTCAATTGCTAAAGTCTTATTGGTATTCTTGTGTTCCCCTTGAGTCGAACTATAAATTTGGGTAATACTTCCCAACGAAGATTTCAACGATCCCCTATACTTGTGGGCATCAGTCGACAGGAGCCCACGCGCGCGGAGGCCTTCGATATCTTCCGCGGTGATGTGCGAGCCGCGCCACTCGCCGCCGCCGTTGTTCCCCTCGGCCATCTCGGGCTCCAGCGTGCCGGGGGGAGCAGGAGTCGTCGCCGGCGTCGATTGCCGATGGCCCGTGGTCGCCGCGTCCGCTGCTTCCTCGCGCCGGAGGGAGAGGCGCTACGCCAACGGAGCAACCGCTTCGCCGAAGAAGAAGAAGGAGAAGAGGAGCGCGGAGGTTGCGGCGGAGGGCTCGGGAGCGTGGAGGCGATGGGACAGAGCGAGGCGAACTCCTCTCACCGCGGCCGTCGCCCCCTCTTTATAACCCTCGCGCACCCGGTAACCGCTCCCGGAGATCGCGCCGCGTGGCGCGCAACCGCGAGATCGTGGGCGACAGTTTCGCCACAAAGGATCCCACCCCTACTGCGTGGCCACAGAAGATCCTGCAACAGGAACCGAGGCGTCGTCTCGACTGCCGGGCGACCACCTGGCAGGCGGATGGGACGTGCCAGCGCCATCCCTTACGTCATCACCAGCACCCGGCCGGCGAGCGCCCGACGTTTCGCCTCCTCGACCGGATGAACTTCTTCGGTTTGTTGAACACGCAGAAGCCCTCCTCGCTGTAACTGGCTGCATCGCTCCAACGTGTTCGGGGGCTAGTGAAATGGGGATAAAACCCGGGTACCCAAAGGCCCACAGAAGATCCTGAGTGAAATGCAAATTCAAGTGCCCGGCCGCCTCCAGCTGTCCAGCTAAGCCGAGCTCGTCTGCCCCGAGCGCAGCCGGACTCCGCCTAGCCTGTCGAAGCACAGCCGAGCGGCGCAGGCAAGAGGAACTGCAGACTCGTCATCAGCACAGTTCCCAGAGACAAACAGATAACGACAAGCATCGCCCGCCTTATGCGACCGAAGTCAACTGCAGCAGCCGGGTGGCCGGCTGCCGCACTCCCACGACGAGCGGGAGACAAGGGCCCGTGTTGGGCGGGTGTCCACGTCGCCCAGGCATGGGCTAAAGCGAGGCCTAGCCCTACGTCTCCCACAGTGCCCAGCAGCCTCGACAGGCGGGAGACACGGAGCGCTGCCCAGTGCCCGACAAGACCCTAGGCGCCGCCTGCCCGGTCGGCGAGGTCCGGCGCCGCAGCCGGTCAGCCCTCCACGATGACAGACCTACCCCGACACCTCCTACGTGGCTATGGAGTTCAACTGTGCGAAGCGTAGCGTACTGTGCTACGGACGAACGGCGTCACGAACATTCACCTCTGTAGCCGACATCGGCCAGCTGGCACGGGCCAGCTGGCCCCGCCTGTAAGCCAGACAGCCAGGCCTATATAAGGCTGTCTGGGTGCTCAAGTAGAAGGGGTCGCCGGATACTTCTTCCTCCCCACTCCCGAGCCATGGAGAGCTCACCGAACAGCTCAAGGAGCAACTCTGTACTATGTCCACCGATGATAGAGAGAGATTGAGCAGGAGTAGGAGTGTTACCTCCTCCGGGAGGGCTCCAAACCTGGGTACTTCCCGTGTCCGCGCTTAGGCGCAATCCCTGCGGGTGCCGATGTTGCAGAACGCTGCCCCATTCCTATCTTAACCATCCGTGGCATATGCCGTGTTCCACACCACGTCACCCATGGCCGTTCGTTTTTTGTCACTGCACCCAACGGACCGACGCATTGAGTCCGCCCGGCCAGGGTTTTGCACATTTTGATCATTTTGTACCACATTACAACCAAATAACGTAGCAATGAAATAAATTATCCAAAAGAATATTACATGCTCAAATTGAAACAAAATCCTGGCTATCTAGGCCATAGTCCATCGACGGCATGCAATATTTGGTTAAAGGAGGACCGAGATGTGATCAATCTCGTTCCATATAGTACCTTTGCTTCTTAAGGTAGTAGGCCTTCTTCGTAGGGGTGAAGACCGAGAGATCCATGTCCATGATCCTGGCCTCCTCTTGGCGTAGGGCGAGCTCAAATGTCCTTTCCTTTTGCCTCGGCCTCCATGGACCTAGCCTCGGCCTCCTTGCCTCTTGCCTCTCCGGGCATTCTCCTCCTCTATGTGTAGCTTCTTCTCCTGCAATTCAAAGAATTGCCTGGCAGCCTCCTCTCTTTCTTGGCATTTCCTCTCCCTCGTCTCCTCCTTCTTATCAGCGGACTTGTCCTTTTGGGATAGAAACCCGTTCAACGTCGCTTGCAATGCAAGGGTTGTTGCATCTCGCTAGGTCAGATTGTCCGACCCAGCCAGGACGAGTCCGACCACATAGACACAGCCCGGACATGTCTGACTAAATTAGTCCAATGAAATTTTTCTGGGGCCTGGACTAGTCCAGCGGTTCCCCCAACACGAAAATAGGGGCTGACCCGGACCTAGCCCCGACGAGTCCGGCCAGCCGGATCTAGCCCTGACCACTCTGTCCTAGAAGGCTTAGGATGGCAAACTCTGGAAAGTAAATCCACCACAAAGTTTTGTGAAGGCTTTATGGTCTATGCATGAGATTATTAGGACATTATTCCACCATAGTTATCTTCTATGCATACCCTGTTTACAGTACAGGAAGCTAGCCACAAACCTAAACGAAAACACTGGCTTCCCGCTCTTTTCTATTTTCTCTTTGAGGGATCAACCAATAAATTTGCTTCATCTTTGATATCTCTAGTACTCAAGAAAACAATTAGGTACCATCATGTTGTTAGTAAACACCAAAACACACTTAGGGAGGCAAATACCCTTTCAATAGCTTGGGGGTTCAGGTGATCCCCGCTATTGTAGTGGAGATTATGGGGCTCAATGTTTTATTCAACACGGTGTCCATATTTATAGACATTGCTCCCCATTAAGTTTATTTGTCTTTCATATTGTACATATTTAAATTTTCTGGATTCCATGATTTTTGTTGCTTCATACTCTAGGATGGATGTCTGTATTTATGAGTTTTCGTTATGCCATTTTGGTTTTTGTAGTGTAATATGATATATAGAATTATGAACTACTATGTAGTTTTTGTGATAAATAGTGTTCCTATTATCCATCTTTAGATTGTATACACATGAATTTCGTGGAAATGTTCTAGTGCCTTCTAAAATTTGATTCAATTCATGTTGTAGACTTGTATTGCTGCTCGCTTCTGATTGGAAATTAACTAGTAAAATTTTCACTATAGAGGGTTTTGCACTAGCAGCTATCGTGAATTTGAAACTCATCATCTTATTCGGTCACCAACACCTAGACGTGATGTTCGTGAGTGCAGTCGTCGGTTCTAGCCCTTAAACAACATAAGCTTTATAATGTCCTCATCTATTTATATAAAACTATTTTTACTACTTTGTAACTAAGATTTTTGATAAATTTGTGTAGTTCATATTAATGCATCATACATATACAATATTTACAGATAATTGTTGGATATAACTAAATCATTTATAATGTAGAAATACTCATTTGTATCAAAGTTAAGATCTTATCATTACAAATACATGTATAGTGGTAAATTGAAGTTGTAGTTTGTTGCTATTTATATTTTTAGTTTTAGGTGTTTTAGAAAATCTTTTGTAGTGGATTTTGGTATAAGCAAACTAATATTTTCAATTTATTCTATCGATTAATTTATAATTTGTGTCCCTTGATGCATTATAATTCTATTGTGTGATTTCCCATACTATCATTAAATATCTACATAAACTGGTTGAGTGTTTTTAGAGTACATGAATCACCGACAAACAAAGGAGAAATCATGCGTACAAGACAAAGAAATTTAGGTATACCTAAATAGATAATTCTAGTACTTATAAAGTGTAAACTAGTGTCCGAAAATTCTTATGTAGACGTGTTAGCTATAGTAGTGAACCCTGTGTGCACCATGCACATTATCGACCATGTGCCCTTCAATAAAGATTGTGTTATCGACCCCATGTGTCTGCACTAGTACAGAACAACACATCGGATACCCCTTTATGACAACGGGACGAGTTAGGCGACGGAAAATTGCGACATCCCCCGCGTGCCCGCACTGGGCCGTAAACCAGGCCTACAACAAAGGCAACGGTTAAATAGTGAACGCATGTTGGCAACGGAGATTATTTAACCTCCGTTACCGATATGGACTCATCGCACACGGAGTTTCGTGAAATCTCCGTTGCCATTAGAAGCAGCCCGACAGACCGCTTACGCGGCCTATAAGAACCTACGCCCTTCACTCTCACTCTCACTGTCTCACTTCCAACCCTAGCCGCCGCACAGTCTCCTCTCTCGATCTCCACTGTGTCGCATGGCCTCCCCAGCCGGCGCTGGTAGATCCGGCCATCGCGGCGGCGGCGGCGGCCGTGGCCGTGGAGGCGTCCGAGTCCGCGGCCGCCCCTCCGTTCAGGCCTTCACGCAGCAGCAGCGTCAGCTGGTGTTGCGGGATGAGCTTGCGGAACAGGCCTTAGGCGCTCCGGCGCCCGTGGGCCGGTGCCGCGTCGCTGGCTCTGGCGCTCGTCCACTGGCGCTGCAGGAAGAGCACGCCGAAGGCTCCTGTGATCCGCACCCTTCCGGCCGCACCCGCTCACTTGGCCGCGAGATCCACCATGCGGGCTACCCCGGCCCCCGTCCTCGCTTTCTGAACCATTCGTCTTCCTCCTCATCCTCGTCCTCTGACGACGAGGAAGAGGAGGAGGATCTTGATCTGGAGATCGGTTGCCAACTCTCCCGCACCGATTTCGAGCGCCAGGACGCCCAGCGTCGTCAGGAGGATGCCGATCTGGAGGTGGCAGTCCTCCTCTTCGAGGCCTCGTCCCAGGTCGAACGCGTCGAGGAGGCGGTCTTCCAGTCTGACCTCCGGGCCGCCTTAGCCCTCTCTTTGGTCCACGGCGAGGGCAAGGGGCTCGAGGTGGAGGCGCCGCCAGGAGAGGCTGGCGCTAGCTCCGGCGGCGACGCTAAGCGACCCCGCCTCGCCTAATGTAAGACCCTAGTTCATTAGAATAGGGTTTTTTATTTTTGCACATATTTTTGCTCGTTTCAGATGATTAGCTCTGTTCTTAGTAGGCATTGTTTACACATAGATTTTTAGCTGTTTCCTAGTTGTAAGTAGCTAATTTTTTAGCCATCGATTTGCTCTGTTTTTAGTAGGCATTGTTTACACATAGATTTTTAGCTGTTTCCTAGTTGTAAGTAGCTAATTTTTTAGCCATCGATTTGCTCTGTTTTTAGTATGCATTGTTTACACATAGATTTTTAGTTGTTTCCTAGTTGTAAGTAGCTATTTTTTTAGCCATTGATTTGATCTGTTTTTAGTAGGCATTGTTTACACATAGATTTTTAGCTTTTTTCTGTAATGCCGATGATTAAAATAAGGTGACACCGTGTGATTCGAGGGTGTCGCTAGTGATCCTTGTGGTATGCACAAATACCGATCTTGTGCATTGTAACAGCCCAAAATTTGTGAACCCAAAAACGTGAAGAAAATTTCCACTTTTACTTTCTTGTGCATCATGGCATCCTTAATAAAAATGCTCAAGAGAAATTATAACATTGGAAAACCTCAAATGTGAATTGTTTCATTGCCAAATTTCAAATCAATGAAAGTGTTCAAACTTGTAGAAACAAAAATACTTTGGCATCTTATATTTGTCAAGGAAGTTCCAGTAGTTTCAAATATAATTTTGGCAAAAGATTTTAATTAGTCAAATAAAATAAATTGCGGGAAACTCAAAAATGCCTGTGAGCATTTACTATTTTATCTTCCCACCAAATGAATTCCAAATGACCTGAAAATTTTATGTGAGGTTCCTTACAATATATAGAATTTTTGAAATACTTTAAGTGCCCCAATTTAATCCCTAAAGTGTTACTGGAAATAAAAGAAACAGGAAAGGAGGAAAGTGCAGGGGGTTTTCTGCAAAAAGTTCATCTCCTTCCTCCTGTAGCCACAGCGCACGGCATGGCGCCAGTGGCGAGCTCGCCACTGTGCCACGCTCCTCCGGCCGCGGGAAGAGGATAAGACCACCACCGAGGCAGCCCTTCTCCTCTGCTCCCCTCCCTTATCCTCTCACCTGCTCCCACTAGTACAGAACGACACATCGGAAACGGGCCAAAAACCCCTTCGGCAACGGAGAAGGGGTCCGTGTCCACGACCTTGTCACTGATGTGAAGGCTCTCATCGGCAACGGACACGAAAAACCGTCACCGATGAGGCTTGATTTTGGCTACGGTTGCCATCCAGTCTCCGTTGCCGATGTATCTGGACATCAGAAACGGATATTCTGTTTTGCTCGTTTGCATTGAGGTTTTTTCATAAGCCTACAGCAGCAATACAGTTGCCAATTGACATTCAAAATATCACAGCAGAAGCACAAAGTTGCTAGCAAAACAGTTCATAACTTATATAACAATTGTCACCATTACATAGCATCAAAAGATGAGTTACACATGCTTCGCTAATCCTATCATTCTCATGCCTCCCTAAACTGCAGCTAAAGCTTGCTCCCTAAACACACATCCACAAAATAGCCGGAGAAACTGAAAAAACAGAAACTACACCAAGCCAAATTGCCAAATTCTTCGTACTGAGGCTTGCTCCATCTTGGACGGTGTCGCCGAAATATAATCCCACTTTATAAGTAGCACATTTAAAGTTTGTTCGGATCAGCTTTGTGCTTCTGGATAAAAATACATGGATTGATAGTTAGAGAAGAGCCAAAATATGATGCTACATGACATAGATATAATTTAATGTGAAAACAGTTCACACCTTTAAGCGCCTATATCCGTGTGCTTGCAGTCCGATCCAACGATTTGGAGGCATAACTTGAAGGTGATGTTTCCTTCAAGAGCCTCACCATTTTTTATACAGTGTCGCCGAAATACTATTACTTTATACACTAGCTACACAAAACAATAACGAGGATTAGCACATTGACAAAAAGTTGTGACTGGATCTATTCATCATCGGTAGTACTACAAAGAGTTGAAATTAATTCACCCTACTAGACTTTAAAATAGTGCAAGATACTAGACAAGTTTTCTATGCTAGACTAGAAAACTAGACAAAAACAATAAAGTGCAAGATACTAGACGAGTTTTCTATATACTAGACAAGTTCTATATACTAGACAAGTTCTATATAAAACCAATTGATGAACTAGTTCATGAGCTGAGCGATTTAGACCTCACATTTTCTTCTCCGTGGACGGCGCCTCGAGATCGGCCACCTCCTCCTCCGTGGACGGCGCCTCCAGATCGGCCACCTCCTCCACCGTGGACGGCGCCTCCAGATCGGCAACCTCCTCCACCGTGGACGCCACCTCCTCCACCGGGGATGTCGCCTCCAGATCGGCCACCTCCTCCTCCGTCGACGGCGCTTCCAGATCGGCCACCTCCTCCACCGTGGACGCCACCTCCTCCACCGGGGACGTCGCCTCCAGATCGGCCACCTCCTCCACCGTGGACGCCACCTCCTCCACCGGGGACGTCGCCTCCAGATCGGCCACCTCCTCCTCCGTCGACGGCGGATCCGCCACAACTGCTGCATCACCACCCGATGAATGATCTGATCCAGCTCCGCGTGGCCCAGAGGACGCGTGACGCGCTCCCGCATCACAGCCGCCTCCAGATCTGCCCTATCACGAACAGATGCAGCTAGATCGGTGCGGCCGCTAGAGCCGCGGCTGCGATGGCGAGATCTAGAAGCGCCGGCAGAGGAAGCCATGAGAGAGTGAGGAGAGTAAAAAGCTACAATGTGCGGTGGCTAGGGTTGAAAGATGGGCAGTGAGGGATTGAGAATGAGACTGATGGGGCTTGCTTCGCCAGTACATTTATAGGCACCCAATTGGCAACGGACATTTTATATAACCGTTTCCATTGGATACAAGTTCACAACTACTATGTGCTACTGATTTCCGTAGCTGCATACGAACATAATACATTCTAGTGATTTTCAAAGTGCATACGAACCTAATACATTGTACTGATTTGCATAGCTGCATACGAACCTAATACATTCTACTGATTTTCATTGCTGCATACAAGTTCACACCTAACAGCAGCACACAAACACACAAAATCATTCTAGCAATGCTCACAAGAACATTTAACTGAGCTATTTCTGTTCCTTTATGCCGCTCCTTGCGCACAGCAACAACATGGTCAGATTTAGTCGAAGTGTTTGTTGGGCTCCATGCCAAACCAGCTAGAGCTGCTGCAGTGTGCGGCTTCATCTCCATGTTCGCCTTCTTGACTATCAAGGCTACATTTTCCAGCTCTGCAGCTTCCACTTCGACGCCATTAGCAAGCAGCATCTCAACATAATCTTCAATCCAAAAAAAATAATCACAGCTCCCAGAATACTCTTCGCCCCTCCCCTGCCAAATGGTAAATCGAATCCAGAGGCAAATCAGCATCACACATAGAATAGAATCAATCAAAACTGGTCGAAGCGTCGAACTAACCCTGTGATTTGGACACTTGAAGTAGATCCGGCCTGGGTTCAGATCCGAACGCGACACTCGACGAATCGCGTTCCGACAGCGGCAGCAAACGCACTTCACAAGCGGCAGATCTGACCCGGCCCCGGCGGCGCAGGAGGAGGACGCATTCGATCTCCCCGACGAGCTCATGCTCTTGGCCATGGAGGACACGAGTGCGGAGTAAAAACAAGCTGGAGCGGAGGAACAAGGGCGAATCGACAGTCTTTTATAATATCCAAGATAGTGCTAAAAAAGGAATTTTATATAAGCAACCTCGCCAACGGTTGTATACAAATGTCCGATGCCATTGAAGAACATATCGCAAATGGAGTCGAAAGAAACTCCGTTACCAACATATCGGCAACGGTTAATAATTTGCGACCGTTGCCTATGAAGGCGGGACGCGGGCCAGCTTGCCTGGCGGGGCGGGTTTTCTCACGCGGAATGCGCGATTCTCCGTCGCCTAACTCGTGCCGTTTCCATAGAGGGGTATCGGATGTGTCGTTCTGTACTAGTGTCCCTCTCGCTCTCCATCTGTTCTTCCCGAGCTCGAAACCCTAGCGCCATGGCTGAGCTCGCCGCCGTCGATTGAGAGCGCTTGGAACAGATCGAAGACCACCGGAATCTCCGCCACGTCGTCTCTCCCTCCTCGTCCAAGGAATCGAGCCGGGAGGCCGGAAATCGAGCAAGCTCGCCACCGTCTCCGACCTCCTCCGTCACCGCCGTGAGCACCCACGCGTCGAGGGTGAGCACGCGGATCTCCTGGACATCTCCGTCCTCCTCCTCTCCCTCTATTCCGACGAGTAGCAGTAGCTTCGCCGTAGGCCGTTGCCCGCCGCCGCACGGCCTCGTCGCCGGAGCATTTGCCGGCGACCATTTGGGTCGTAGCGCCGCCCCCAGCATTCACGTAACTGTGCGCGTCGAATGCGCCCGCTAATCCGTCCCTGCGCGTGCTCCTCCGCCGGAGCCGAGCGCGTCGCCGCCGCGCTCACCGCGCGCGCGTGCGCGCCGTTCTTGGCATGGCCGCGGGCCTCCGCGCTTGCGTGCCTGCCACCGTGGCCGCTGGCCCACAAGTCAACGACTTGGGCTAGGCACGGGCTCGGTGCAAAACGTTTCGTGATGTTTCTGGAAAATAAAATAAATAGCCAGATTCAAATATAAACTTGTAAAATCCATAACTTTCGAAATATTGATCCAAAAATTACAAACAAGATACCAAAATGTTCAGAAAAATAAAGTCTGTATGTTGGTTCAACTCACACATCCAACTAAACTAAATTAATTGCTGTTTTATTAAAATAAAGAAAATGGCAGAAAAAAAATCAATTTTAGAAAAGTCATAACTGAGAAATATTTATCCAAAATTTATGTTTAATATACCAAAATGCTCAGAAAAATGACACCTATCGAATGGCATCATTCTCATGTAGGTTTACTCAATTAATTAGTACTGTACCTAAGTAGAATAACTTCTGGACAATAATAAAACATGGGGTCTAGTTCCAAATGTTGCAATACATATTATTTGCACCCCATTTAACTCGTGAGCAGGTTAATACAGTGCATTAAAATGTCAAGTCATCATGTGTTGGTGCATTGCATTTGTTATGCATGTGTGGTTATTGATTGTTTCTTTCCGGTGTTTTTATGCATCGATAGATCAAGCAGTCGGGGTCACACCGCAATACCCTGACGACCCATATTACCAGCCTGCTGAACAAGGCAAGCGTAATCCCCCCTCTGAGCATGTCTCCTCCTATGTTTCCGCAAATATTTTCTCCACTATAATATTGCATTCGGTTCTAAATGTCTTTTGCTTGAATTAGAGTATCCTACTAGCTGCATTAGATACCTCTTGCCATTACTTGTATCCTTCCTAATTTCCATAGGATTGAAGTGTTGGCCTGAGTTAATTATATCTGCTATATATATGCTTAGCCATGCTTAGTTAAATGCTTAGATGTCCGGTGGATGTTCCATTGTTGGAATAGTTGATGGAATGGCCGGATGTGGTGGAAAATGGTGGTGACTTTAATAAACTGCTTAAAGGCGGGGATGAGAGGCCACGGGGGATGTGGTGTGTTGTCTCGTTCTCGCCGCCTGGATGCGAGTTCTCTCCTTCGAGCCAAGACTGAGCGTACACCCATGTGTGGGCCTAGTGAAGCCCCATCGACGAGATACCTTGTGAGGGGCTAACCGAGGGTCCTCTAGTTTGAGCTTCCATTTGCGCGTGCGTGAAGACGGTGGCCAGGACTGGGATGAGGATGGTGGTGTCTAGGAAAATAAGTGGCCACGGGGAAGGGTGTTGGAGGCACTGAACCTGTCCCGTCCTCACTGATGATCCTGGGTTAGTCTCAAGCGAGGGAGAAGTCGTAACCGCTCCCACTCAGCCGGCTTTCCACGGAAGAGAGCTAATGTTCAGGCAATGGGCCGGACGGTACGCGTGGCAAACATTGTACACCCCTGCAGGGTAAATCTTTTCGAAAAGCCATGTCCGCGGTTATGGATGACTTGGTGCCGGATTCAGTGACCATAGAAAACATGAACCGAATGATTAAAACTTGACTTCAAGTATGTAAGGTTGACTTCCTCGAGGGTGATTCGGGGAGGTGCCTTTGTAGACAGGTGCAGTGATTGATGGTGGTTGTTGATGAAGATGATCAAAAGCGAAGAGTTTACTCCTTACCCCGTTTGGAAAATATTCTGATTAGTCGATGCCATGGAGTTATGTCTTTATAAAGAAAACCAGCTTTATGCAAAACAGCCATAAAACCTTTGAAAGCCAATCATCGAGCTAGTAGCTCTAGTAATCTTGCAGAGTTCGGCGAACTCAACGTTGCTTTGTTGATTCTTTCAGTGGAGGACTTCACCGAACTTGAAGGTGGTTCTTTGTGGATGTCGACGAGTAGTCTGGGGTTCCCAGGTGGCAGCTTGGGACATCCCGGAACAGCTGGCGCAGGGAATGTTTATCTATAGGCCTCTTAGGCCATAATTTGGATCTTGTTGGCTAGAACAACCTATTTCGTTTCCGCATGATGTACTGTTGGGTTTGTGACCCCTGGTTGTAATATTTGCTATCTTTCTCTATTATAAGAGTTGAACTATAATAATTTGAGTCGTAGAGTCTGTGATGTGCCAGTTGTTCCATAAGTCTTGATCTCTCTATTATGCATTGATAGTTGTGCCTGCGTTATGGCATCAATCGGGGTGTTGCGTTGCTGATGATCCATTCCGAGCAACGCCTGCCAAAGGTTTTTGCCTGGGAGTGGTAACCCGTAACCTCCGGTTGTATCGCATGACCGGTGACACACGGCATCTTTGTATAGTTCCGGGGTCGTGGCGCCACAAGTTGGTATCAGAGTAGGGCTGCCTGTAGGAAACCCTTCTACTGGTCGACGTTGAGTCTAGTGTTCGTGAAAATATTTTTAACCTAAAAATGAGTTGTGAAAACCATCTGAGGATTCTTTTACTCCTTATCTGGTTACATTCTAATCTCGGAGCCATCTTACCTCGATTTGATTTAAAAGTTTTACCTCTCATCTGTTACCTCAAAACTTTAGGATCACGGGGTTGGGTTCTACCTTAGTACTTACGTGTCAGGTTGCTCCCGCTGCGCTACAATCCGAAATCAACTCAGATGTTTACGAACCCGGTTATTCTTACCGAGTCTAATCACTTATTCCTTCTCGGGGTTTTAACCCAAGGACTTGAACGGAAGGTCCCGGATTGTGCCAGCTAGAGTGTGTTGAATCACGTGGTTTCTTAACCATTTGAATCTCACGCTAGTAGTACATGATGCTGATCTTTAACCCAAGTTCCATCTTGTTGGTCCCTTGTTCGTTGGTACACAAAGTATTATCGTCCCTAGTCTGTGTACTTGAGTACATGCTAATGCTATTGTCTCAACCATTCGGAGGAAGATACTAACTGTGTCCTTGTCAATTCTCCAGAATGGCTCGAGGAGGCCGTGGTAACAACAATGATGAGGAACCGCCGCCACCACCTTCAATGGCGCAGGTATTGATGGCCATTGAGGAGAACCGCGGGCGCAATGAGCGGCTGCTCGAACAGTTGGTGCAGCAGAATGCACGGAGGAACAATGATTGCAGCAACCTCACTGAGTTCCTGCGCTCGCAGCCACCCACCTTCGCTGATGCTAAGGAGCCACTGGAAGCTGATGACTGGCTTCACGCTCTGGAGCGCAAGTTCGCCGCGCTGCATGTCCCAGTGGCCGAGCAAGTCAACTTCGCCACCTACTCCTGACTGGTGCGGCTGGCTGTTGGTGGGAGAGTCATGTAGCGCTATTTGAAACAGGCCATGCTTTCACTTGGGAGGATTTCCGCACAGCTTTTCGTGCGGCTTACATACCTCAGCCTATAATGGATATGAAGAGGAGGGAGTTCCTGGATCTGCACCAGGGTCGCATGGACCTCCGAGCTTATGGGTGCCAATTCAACCATCTCTCGCGTTACGCCCCTCGGGACGTGACCAATGATGCCGACAAGCAATGATAAACTTGTCTTCCCTGGTCATCTGGTGTCTGCTGATGGTGTGGCAGTCATCCCCGACAAGATTCAATCCATTTTGGATTGGAAAAATCCAAATCAGTCAAGGACATTCGTAGCTTTCTCGGATTGGCGGGTTACTACCGCCGATTCATCGAAGGTTTCTCCAAGATAGCTAAGCCCATGACTGACCTTCTCAAGAAGGATAGAAAGTTTGCGTGGACGGACAAAGCTGAAGAGAGCTTCAAAACACTGAAAGCCAAACTCACGTCTGCTCCTGTGCTCGTCCTGCCGGACACCAGCAAGGATTTCGTCGTCTTCTGTGACGCCTCCCTGCAAGGCTTGGGATGTGTACTAATGCAAAAGGGCCATGTGGTGGCGTATGCTTCCCCGCAACTGAAGCCGCATGAGCACAATTACCCTACTCATGATCTAGAGCTTGCCGCTGTTGTTTATGCTCTGAAGCAGTGGAGACCATACCTGTTTGGTAACCGTTGCGAGATTTTCTCGGATCATAAGTCTGAATTACCTCTTCACACAGCCAGATTTAAATCTTAGGCAGAGGCGTTGGTTGGAGCTAATAAAGGACTATGATGTGAGTCTGAACTGTCAACCCACAAAGCAAACGTTGTGGCTGACGCACTAAGTCGGAAGTCTTATTGCAACAACCTGATGGTTGAGAAGGCTCAACCTGCTCTTCATGAAGAGTTCGCCCGTTTGAACCTGGAAATTGTTCCCTCTGGCTATCTAGCAAATCTGGAGATCAAGTCTACTCTTGAAGACCAGATAAAGGAGGCGCAAAAACGTGATGAGTGTATTCTTAATATCAAGAAGAACATTGCTAGCGGGAAGGCCAAATGTTTCTCGGAAGATGAATCCGGAGTCGTTTACTTTGGTGACTGCCTAGTAGTACCAAAGAAATGGAAGCTGAAGGAGCTGATCCTCCAAGAAGCTCATGAGTCACCTCTCTCTATTCATCCCTGTAGTACCAAAATGTACCAAGACCTTCGACGGCAATTCTGGTGGACTCGGATGAAACGAGAAATCGCCAAATATGTTGCGGAATGCGACACCTGTCGTCGGGTAAAGGCTGAACATCAAAGGCCTGCCGACACTCTTCGCCCTATTGCAATCCCGGAGTGAAAATGGGCTGAATTTGGTATGGACTTCATTACTGGTCTGCCAAAGTCTCCAAAGGGAAACGATGCCATTTGGGCAATCATTGATCGACAATCAAAAGTGGCTCACTTCCTCCCTGTTCGTGTTGACATCACAGCTGCCAAGTTGGCAGATCTGTATGCTTCCAGGATCGTCGTACTTCACGGCGTTCCCAAGAAAATAATCTCTGATCGTGGAAGTCTGTTCACCTCCAAGTTTTGGACTAGTTTCCAACAAGCCATGGGAACCCGTCTCAACTTTAGCACCGCTTTCCACCCTCAAACAGATGGTCAGACCGAAAGGGTGAACCAAGTTTTGGACTACTGTTTTTCCTAACACAGTTGCGACACCATTAGCCAGGCTCGGCTCTGATCACACACCCATCATTATTCATATCTCATCCAACATCCCCAAGGCAAAATTATTTAGATTCGAGGAATACTGGCTTGAATTTGCTGAGTTCAAGGAAGTAGTGGAAAAAAACTGGCAACATTTGGGAGTATATAAGAACCCAGCACAAGACATTACAGCAAGGTACAAGTCACTCAGATCAGGGATCAAAAAGTGGAGCAAGACACTTTCTAACCTTTCATTGATTATTGATAACTGTAATTATGTCCTAGCCATGATGGATGGTTTAGAAGAACAAAGAGCTCTGTCCACTCCTGAAAAGAATTTTACTGCGGCACTCAAAGCTCATCTATATAAGCTACTTGAAGCTAAGAGATTATATTGGAGGAAAAGAGCAAATATCAGGTGCGATGAAAACACTAAATTTTTTCATGCCATCGCCACTAGAAATTACAGAAACAATAAAATTGCGATGCTGCTGGATGAAAATGGAAATTCTTTGACTAAGCATGAACAAAAGGCAGCTGCCCTTTGGCATGCATTCCATAACAGATTAGGGAAACTGAAAATCCTGTGATGGAATATGATTTAAGTACACTTGTCACCACTCATGAACTTCAGGATATGGAAAGACCATTCAATAAAGAGGAAATAGATGACATTATCAAGTATATGCTACTAGATAAATCACCAGGTCCAGATGGTTTCAATGGACTTTTTAAGAAGAAATTCTGGTATCATATTAAGGAGCAATTCTACAGTTTATGCAACAGTTTTCACTCGGGTAATCTGGATCTCACCAGCATAAATTCTGCATTTATCACACTGATACCCAAAGTTCAGAATCCAGAAACACCGGCAGATTTCAGGCCGATTTCTTTGGTCAGTATGAGTTTAAAAATAATCACAAAGCTGCTCGCAAACAGAGTACAAAAGATACTTATTCCAATGCTGCATCAGAATCAATATGGGTTTATCAAATCAAAATCAATACATGATTGTATTTCATGGGCATTTGAATATTTGCATCTCTGTCATCAGTCCAAGAAAGAAATAGTTATTATTAAGATTGATTTTGAAAAGGCATTCGACATGGTGGAGCATAGTGCAGTTCTTGCAATGCTTAAACATTTGGGATTTGGTGATAAATTCCTTGGCTGGATCAATAACATACTCCAAACGGCGACTACTTCAGTTATTTTGAATGGGGTGCCAGGTAAAACAATTAAATGCCGAAGAGGAGTGAGGCAGGGGGATCCACTATCTCCCCTACTGTTTGTTGCTACTGCAGAACTGCTACAGTTAGCTGTGAATGATGCTTGGCAACATGGACAAATTACACTGCCAGTGGATAATCACTATGGTCAGAAATACCCTATCCTACAATATGCAGATGACACATTAATTATAATGCCAGCAGATGCAACACAGATTGGAAACTTAAAAGCTGTCCTACAATCTTTCTCGAACTCTACTGGGCTGAAGATCAATTATCATAAGACATCTATGGTACCAGTCAACACACCTGCAGACAAAACAGAGGAACTAGCTCAATTGCTTGGCTGTAAAGTGGAAGCATTGCCATTTACATACCTCGGGCTACCAATGGGGACAACCAGGCCCAGAGTGGAGGACTTAATGCCCACTATATGTAAATTGGATAAAAGGCTATCTGGTATATCAAATCTCCTATCTTACTGTTCGAGACTAGTGGTTATAAAATCGATCATATCAGCAATGCCAAACCATATTATGTGTGCACTAAAGGTCCATTATACACACACTGATCATATGGAGAGATCAATGAGAATTTTTCTTTGGCATGGCAAGGACATAGAGAGAAAAGGCAATTGCCTGATTAAATGGGACAAAGTGTGTCGACCAAAAGATGCAGGGGGTTTAGGAGTGCTGAAACTCAGAGACCAAAACAAAGCTCTGCTGATGAAAAACTTATACAAATTCACAATCACCATGATATACCCTGGGTTAATTTGATATGGCAGGCATACTATAATAGCAATACAATTCCAGTGACTAATGGCAGGAAGGATCCTTCTGGTGGAGGAACTGTCTCTCTTTCCTAGATGATTTCAGAAGAATCACATCCATAGTCCCTGCCAATGGAACAACAGTATATCTTTGGCAGGATAAATGGACAGATATACCACTGGTTAATAAGTTTCCCGAGCTGCACTCTTTCGCCAAGGATAAAATGATGACGGTGCAGAAGGCAAAAACAATGATAAATGATAGATTACAAGATATGTTTTTCCTCCCACTGTCAATGACTGCTTTTGATCTGTGCAACGAATTGATAGAAATGCTGGAAGGAATACAGAATGATATAGACAAGGATATATGGAAATTCAAATGGAACAGCCAGGCTTACTCTACAAGAAAGGTATACCTAGAACTAAATCAATATGAGAGAGCACCTGTGATCTTTAAATGGATATGGAAATCGCCCTGCCTCCCAAAGCACAAGTTTTTCTTCTGGTTAATGATACAGGACAGAGTTAACACTAGAGACTTGCTAAACCGGAAAAACTTTCATGTGGAAACAACATCCTGTGTTCTGTGTGATGAATCTGTGCGGGAAACCATGCCCCACCTATTTTTCTCATGCACTTTCAGTGTAGATTTCTGGGATAAACTGGGAGAAACATGGGACACTGATTTAGAGTTGAATGATATGATTATGACTACCAAGAACAGATCAACTAACAGTTTCTTCAAAATTGCAATGATGGCTGGATGTTGGAGTTTATGGAACCATCGGAACAAGATCATTTTTGACAGTGAACAAAGGAATCTAAACACATGCTACAATCTCTTCAAGTTGGCAGTTGAAGACATCAGGCATCGGGTTAAACCCAGCCTGAAAGAAGGCATGCAAAACTGGATAGATAATATGTAATCTCTTTTTATGAACTTTGAACTGTATGTAAATATTTACTTTTGATATAATGAAAATTTTTGACGCTGTGGGGGCCTTCCCCACAGTATTGCGCGTCTAAAAAGTTTTGGAGGACATGCTCAGGGCATGTGTAATCTCCTTTGGCAAGGGTTGGGAGAAATATCTTCCCTTCGCGGAGTTCTCCTACAACAATAGCTATCAACAATAAATGCCGAACTCCGCTAAATTGGTCCGAGACCGGAGAGAAGGCACTCTTTGGTCCAGATGTTATCAATGAAGCTGAGGAGAAGGTTAGAATCATACGAGAGAATCTGAAGATTGCCCAGTCTAGGCAGAAGAGTTACTATGACAAGCATCATCAGGAGGTTCACTATGAAATTGGTGATAAAGCTTACCTCTGTGTCTCTCCCCTTCGTGGCGTTCGCCGCTTCGGGATCAAGGGAAAATTGGCCCCTCACTACATTGGCCCTTTCACTGTCCTGACCAAGCGAGGAGATCTCTCTTATCAATTGGAATTACCGGCCATCTTCCCAGATGTGCATGATGTGTTTCATGTATCCCAACTCCGCCGTTGTTTCAAAGATCCTATCCATGGAGTCCATCATGAGGAGCTGGATATCCAGGAGGATCTCACTTATCGCAAGCACCCTATTCGTGTCCTGGATGAAGCGGAAAGGAAGACCCCTAACAAGACCACCAAGTTTCTAAAAATTCAGTGGTCGCACCATTCCGAAGAAGAAGCAACCTGGGAAAGGGAGTCTAGTCTTCGTGAGGAGTATCCCGACTTCTTCTCGCAATCTTAAAATCTCGGGTCGAGATTCCTGCAAGGGGGGTAGAATTGTAACAGCCCAAAATTTGTGAACCCAAAAACGTGAAGAAAATTTCCACTTTTACTTTCTTGTGCATCATGGCATCCTTAATAAAAATGCTCAAGAGAAATTATAACATTGGAAAACCTCAAATGTGAATTGTTACATTTCCAAATTTCAAATCAATGAAAGTGTTCAAACTTGTAGAAACAAAAATACTTTGTCATCTTATATTTGTCAAGGAAGTTCCAGTAGTTTCAAATATAATTTTGGCAAAAGATTTTAATTAGTCAAATAAAATAAATTGCGGGAAACTCAAAAATGCCGGTGAGCAATTACTATTTTATTTTCCCACCAAATGAATTCCAAATGACCTGAAAATTTTATGTGAGGTTCCTTACAATATATAGTGACTACCCAAAAATTCTCAGAATTTTTGAAATAATTTAAGTGCCCCAATTTAATCCCTAAAGTGTTATTGGAAATAAAAGAAACAGGAAAGGAGGAAAGTGCAGGGGGTTTTCTGCAAAAAGTTCATCTCCTTCCTCCTGTAGCCACAGCGCACGGCATGGCGCCAGTGGTGAGCTCGCCACTGTGCCACGCTCCTCCGGCCACGGGAAGAGGATAAGACCACCACCGAGGCAGCCCTTCTCCTCTGCTCCCCCTCCCTTATCCTCTCACCTGCTCCCTCTCGCTCTCCATCTGTTCTTCCCGAGCTCGAAACCCTAGCGCCATGGCTGAGCTCGCCGCCGTCGATTGAGAGTGCCTGGAACAGATCGAAGACCACCGGAAGCTCCGCCGTGTCGTCCTCTCCCTCCTCGTCCAAGGAATCGAGCCGGGAGGCCAGAAATCGAGCGGGCCGTCCTCGTCTTCTTCCGCTCCGGCCGCTGCGCTACGAGCAAGCTCGCCACCGTCTCCGACCTCCTCCGTCACCGCCGTGAGCACCCACGCGTCGAGGGAGAGCACGCGGATCTCCTGGACATCTCCGTCCTCCTCCTCTCCCTCTATTCGGACGAGTAGCAGTAGCTTCGCCGTAGGCCATAGCCCGCCGCCGCACGGCCTCGTCGCCGGAGCATTTGCCGGCGACCATTTGGGTCGTAGTGCCACCCCCAGCCTCCACGTAACCGTGCGCGTCGAATGCGCCTGCTAATCTGTCCCTGCGCGTGCTCCTCCGCCGGAGCCGAGCGCGTCGCCGCCGCGCTCACGCGCGCGCGTGCGCGCCGGTCCTGGCATGGCCGCGGTCAAACCTGGCCGTGGGCCTCCGCGCTTGCGTGGCTGCCACCGTGGCCGCTGGCCCACAAGTCAGTGACTTGGGCTAGGCACGGGCTCGGTGCAAAACGTTTCGTGATGTTTCTGGAAAATAAAATAAATAGCCAGATTCAAATATAAACTTGTAAAATCCATAACTTTCGAAATATTGATCCAAAAATTACAAACAAGATACCAAAATATTCAGAAAAATAACGTCTGTATGTTGGTTCAACTCACCCATCCAACTAAACTAAATTAATTGCTGTTTTATTAAAATAAAGACAATGGCAGAAAAGAAATCAATTTTAGAAAAGTCATAACTTGAGAAATATTTATCCAAAATTTATGTTTAATATACCAAAATGCTAAGAAAAATGACACCTATCGAATGGCATCATTATCATGTAGGTTTACTCAATTAATTAGTATTGTACCTAAGTAGAATAACTTCTGGACAATAATAAAACATGGGGTCCAGTTCCAAATGTTGCAATACATATTATTTGCACCCCATTTAACTCGTGAGCTAGTTTTCAGAGGTTAATACAGTGCATTAAAATGTCAAGTCATCATGTGTTGGTGCATTGCATTTGTTATGCATGCGTGGTTATTGATTGTTTCTTTCCGGTGTTTTTATGCATCGATAGATCAAGCAGTCGGGGTTCCACCACAATACCCTGACGACCCGTATTACCAGCCTGCTGAACAAGGCAAGCGTAATCCCCCCCCTCTGAGCATGTCTCCTCCTATGCTTCCGCAAATATTTTCTCCACTATAATATTGCATTCGGTTCTAAATGTCTTTTGCTTGGATTAGAGTATCCTACTAGTTGCATTAGATACCTGTTGCCATTACCTGTATCCTTCCTAATATCCATAGGATTGAAGTGTTGGCCTGAGTATATCTACTATGTATATGCTTAGCCATGCTTAGTTAAATGCTTAGATGTCCGGTGGATGTTCCATTGTTGGAACAGTTGATGGAATGGCCGGATGTGGTGGAAAATGGTGGTGACTTTAATAAACTGCTTAAAGGCGGGGATGAGAGGCCACGGGGATGTGGTGTGTTGTCTCGTTCTCGCCGCCAAGATGCGAGTTCTCGCCTTCGAGCCAAGACTGAGCGTACACCATGCGTGGGCCTAGTGAACCCGCATCGACGAGATACCTTGTGA
Source organism: Poa pratensis (assembly GCA_947311845.1). Taxonomy (NCBI): domain Eukaryota; kingdom Viridiplantae; phylum Streptophyta; class Magnoliopsida; order Poales; family Poaceae; genus Poa; species Poa pratensis. The sequence goes on along the minus strand of CAMZMU010000039.1, from coordinate 69,613,528 downwards.
GGGGCTAACCGAGGGTCCTCTAGTTTGAGCTTCCATTTGCGCGTGCGTGAAGACGGTGGCCAGGACTGGGATGAGGATGGTGGTGTCTAGGAAAATAAGTGGCCACGGGGCAGGGTGTTGGAGGCACTGAACCTGTCCCGTCCTCACTGATGATCCTGGGTTAGTCTCAAACGAGGGAGAAGTCGTAGCCGCTCCCACTCAGCCGGCTTTCCACGGAAGAGAGCTAATGTTCAGGCAATGGGCCGGACGGTACGCGTGGCAAACATTGTACACCCCTGCAGGGTAAATCTTTTCGAAAAGCCGTGTCCACGGTTATGGATGACTTGGTGCCGGATTCAGAGACCATAGAAAACATGAACCGAATGATTAAAACTTGACTTCAAGTATGTAAGGTTGACTTCCTCGAGGGTGATTCGGGGAGGTGCCTTTGCAGACAGGTGCAGTGATTGATGGTGGTTGTTGATGAAGATGATCAAAAGAGAAGAGTTTACTCCTTACCCCCTTTGGAAAATATTCTGATTAATCGATGCCATGGAGTTATGTCTTTATAAAGAAAACCGCTTTATGCAAAACAGCCATAAAACCTTTGAAAGCCAATCATCGAGCTAGTAGCTCTAGTAATCTTGCAGAGTTCGTCGAACTCAACGTTGCTTTGTTGATTCTTTCAGTGGAGGACTTCACCGAACTTGAAGGTGGGTTCTTTGTGGACGTCGACGAGTAGTCTGGGGTTCCCAGGTGGCAGCTTGGGACATCCCGGAACAGCTGGCACAGGGAATGTTTATCTATAGGCCTCTTAGGCCATAATTTGGATCTTGTTGTTTAGAACAACCTATTTCGCTTCCGCATGATGTACTGTTGGGTCTGTGACCTCTGGTTGTATTATTTGCTATCTTTCTCTATTATAAGAGTTGAACTATAATGCTTTGAGTCGTAGAGTCTGTGATGTGCCAGTTGTTCCACAAGTCTTGATCTCTCTATTATGCATTGATAGTTGTGCCTGCGTTATGGCATCAATCGGGGTGTTGCGTTGCCGATGATCCATTCCGAGCAACGCCTGCCAAAGGTTTTGGCCTGGGAGTGGTAAAACCCAGTAACCTCCGGTTGTATCGCATGACCGGTGACACACATCATCTTTGTATAGTTCCTTGGTCGGGGCGCCACATGCATCCTACTCGGCTCACTAGCTCCATCCCTGAAATTTGTGTGTCAATCTAATATATATGAGGCATAGTTTAGGCTATGTTCTAGTTGTAATTAGTTCTATATTTTCTGTAATGCTGATGATTAAAATTAGGTGACACCGTGTGATCCGGGGGTGGCGCAAGTGAGCCTTGTGATATGCACAAATACACATCGATTTTGTGCATCCTACTTGGCTCGCTTGCTCCATCCCTGAAATTTGTGTGTCCAATCTACCTATGTATGAGGCATTGTTTTGGCTACTTTCTAGTTGTAATTAGTTCTATATTTTATGTAATGCCGATGATTAAAATAAGGTGACACTGTGTGATTCGAGGGTGGCGCTAGTGATCCTTGTGGTATGCACAAAGACCGATCTTGTGCATCCGACTTGGCTCACCAGCTCCATCCCTGGAATTTGTCCAATCTACATATATATGAGGCATTGTTTAGGCTATGAATTTATCTGTCTTATGTATAGAGATGAAGAAGCTTACATTTGATTCTTTTTCATCTCCTTTAGGGCGAGGAGGAAACCTGGAGACTATGCGGCGGCCGTGAAGACGTAGGAGCGGGGCTCCGTCCACATGGTCCACTGAAGCCGACGCCTCCAGGAGCATGACTTTTGTGCAGTACTAAATAGGTAGAAGAAGACCACGCAATGAAGTTGGGCAAGAGGAAGGTGAAGAACCGGCGGCCGTCAAGCAGGAACCAGGGCTCCGTCGACGGCGCAGCAGGCCTCACCGGTTTTTTTTGTTTCCTTTAGCCCTCATTACAAACGGTCAAAAACTAATCTCCGTATCTGATGTAAATACTATAGGCAACGATTATATATTATGCCCGTTGCCAAACTTATTGTAAACGATCAAAATCTCCGTTGCCATTGAGAAGCCTCACATCAGTGACAGGGTCGGGGACACGGACCGTTTCTCCGTTGCCGATGGGGTTTTTGGCCCGTTGCCGATGTGTCGTTCTGTACTAGTGCTGGAACCATTTATGTCAAGTATCTTAGGAAAGAAACTAGTGTAAGTTTGTTATATTTTTAAGAAGATTTATCTTAGTATTTATGTTATGACGCGTAATGAAGTTTGAAGCTACATCATGTGCATGAATTATTTTTTCGGGAAATCATTTATACAGTACCAAACGTTTTATGTACACGATCTAATACGACATGAAATCAAATATATTGTACGCTATGCTCCATCCGTGAAGTCGGTTGATAAGTACTTCTTGATTATACCACATGTGACTATAACTTTCATGATTTGAATTTGGCTCTTGCCTACTTATAACTTGTTCATACTGGAGGGAATGGTTCAGGAGGATGCATTCTGCATATCGATCATATAATATATCTTGGCACGGACTGTGTTTTTGTATACCTTTTTTTGCACAAGTAATTCTCCCTACTGTATGAGGCACGGGGGATGGATGGGATTGGATGAGATTTCTTATGTAATAGATGTTAGAATTGATTAAGGCTTGATGCCTAGTTCCATTATGTTCAGAGATTGTTGTTGCTATGACTTTGCAATGATTAATGCTTGCCATTAGGGCCGGAGTTCCATGATTTCAGCTCATGTTAATTGTCCGAAACTGGAGACCCAAGGTGAAAGGTTGGGATATCAACGAGAATACTTTAACTTGAGAATTACATGTATTCATATAGTGTTAATTCTTTGCTTAGGTGCTTTGTAAAATAAATATTTTAATTACCCTCAATTCCTTGGGTGGCGGAAAACAGAAGGACAAAAATGATGTGCAAGTTCTTATTGCAAGCATGTACAACTATATTAGAAATACATGCCTACATATGATTGATAAAGTGGAGTGTTATTTATCATTGCCCTGAGTTAATAACTATTACATAAGTGATCTTAACCATGCATTGCCAATATACACATCCTCATGCATATGGTTGTACACCACTGTTGTTCCCTATTACTTAAGTTTCATTGGTTCTGTTTACTTTATCGTTGATATTACTATCACTATATTCCTGTTGCCGCCATATAACTATTGCTACCAATAAAATTTTGTCAAGCAAGTATTCATCCAGGTGTGTGTTTGAATTGACAAGTCATATGCTAAAAGGCTTATAAGTATTCATTGCCTCCCCTTTGTGGAATCAATAAACTTGGATTGAAATACTATATTCGAAGACTGTTGTGATCCAGTGGGTTATCAACATGTGGGAGTTTGATGCAAAATTGAATAGTCTTCATGCGTCTGAAGATGAGTGTTGAGTGAAGTACCATAACCAGCTCTCATTTAATAATAAAGAAGTTTGTGAAACAATACTAATGCTTACAATTACAAATACATGTCTAAAATATGTACTTTCTAGTTTTAGGCCTTCTCGAAAATCTTTTGTTACTGATATCAAGTTATTATGATACCAATATTTATAGATTATTCCACTGATGTATTATAATGTAATTGTATCTGTCATTTCCCATAGTATCATTAAATATCTATAAAGCTAGTAGAGTATTTCTAGATTTCATGAATCTAGCGAATTACCGAGAGAAATCTTGAGTAAAAGATTATGAAATATAGGAGTAACTAAATACAAGTGTAATAAAGATAATTTCAGAATGCATGAAGTATTAACCAATAAATTTTCAACAAATCCTAGTGTAGAATTATCAGTTATATATAGTGTCTACCCATGTGCACCATGCACACAATTGACCACACCATGTTATCGACACCCTATGTCTAGAACGATTTATGTCAATTCCTTAGGCGGAGATCTAGTGTGAGTTTCTTTTATTCTGGGGATTTATATTATTCTCTATATTATACCATGTAGTTTCATGCTACGTCATGTGTGCTAGTTGCATTCCTGGAAATATATAGTCACTTATAAACTCATCGAACTTTCTAAAGTACACATCTAATACCTAGCAGACTTCCAGACAGACTATATGATATGCTCCTTCCATAAAGTCAGTTGACAAGTACTTCTTGATTAGTCTATCAGTCATTTGGGATTTCATGATTTTATGTTGGTTGCTCATATCAATGTTGCAGGGAAAATTTCATGAGGATGCATTCTTCATAGACATGATCAAATTAGCTAGGCATCAAGTGTGATTGTGTATGCATAAGTCAGTTCAAGTATACATAAAAACAAATACAATTGTTTGAATGTTCTTTTGTTAGTTGTCCCTAGTGGTGCTTGTACTAGTCTTTTGGTTATTCGGCTGTGCTCTACGGAATTGATCGACATTTACATAGCAATAAGTGATATCGAGGGATGAGGCTTGTTCCTTGCTTCACTGTCAACCGGAGCAATTGTTCTACTAAATAAGATTCCAATCATTTCAGTGGTACCTTCTCTACACATAAATTTAGGGGCTATAGTTGCTCAGCAAAAAATGACTACTACAATATTATGCTACCATTTCTTCATTAGTTTTCTTGGGATTTCGTCGAACACTCTTTGATGCTAATTTCATGTAGTTTTCCAACCTCCCTATTATGTTTTCATACAAATCATGAGAATCAAATAGTCCCTTCGATTTCTATACAAGGACACTATCCTATTTTCCACATACCAAGAAAATAAGGCCTAATGAATGATATATTTAATTGTGTGGAAAATATCTCGGGATAATTACTCATTTTGCATGTGATTGCCTTCTTCACTATCCTTTGTGCAACGTTGTTTGCATTAATAAGCACCATCATACGAGGTAAAAAAAGTCAACCCTTCTCATGAAGAGAGAGTGACTTTGTATAATGAAAATTGTATTTTGATAGTGGCATTAATTTAAATATGGAGAGAGTAAGAGCAATTTTTTTTATGGTGTAAGACTTGCTAGGCATGGGAATCCACATTTTTTGTGACAGACTTGGTCATCATAAATCATATAAAACATACCAATATGTGTACTATATTAAATATAATGCTGTTTCTTTATTTTCTTCTATGGGTATCACATACTATCTGTTTTGCACAAATTTTGCAATTTTACATCCTAGATTTTTTTCAAAAATAATTTTGAGATGCATCTTAACGGTAGGAGGTTGGTTCAAGACAAAACACATAGTGAGTCGAATCATCATTTTGGATCCTGAGCTCTAGGGAGTTCGGATTCAAAAAGGTAAAAACTATTTTTCTAAGAAAAATATACAAATACATATAGATGTTTAGTATGTACGAATTTTTTTCCATCAATATATTTTTTTAACTTGTGATCTGCACACAAAAAAGACAAATGTGGAGCGAATCGTTTTTTCACCCCTTTGTGATTTTTTCCATCAATATATATTTTGTGATTTTTGTTTAGCTAGATGCAGCGTATTATTTAACAACACTTTGTAGGTGTGCATGTATCCAGGAAAAATGTTAGGGATTTTTATAACTTGCGAATACCATATCGATCATGTTAAATATCAACCTCCCTAGCTACAAAGAAGCAACAAACTCCCCCGTTCCCCTCCCCTCTCTTGCTCATGTTTGAGAGACGCGAAAACCGAGTTCCACTCCTCGCCGACGGCCGATTCGTGGGTCTCCTCCCTCTCCGGCCGCCGTTGCGGTGGCGGGAGAGTGGGGAGACCCCGGATCCGTGCCCGAGGCTTGTAGATAGTAGGGTAGGTGTTTCTGGCGGCGCCGTCGAGATGGTGGAGGCGGGGTCGCGGTGGAATAATGGTGCGGACGTCCATTCCCCATCTCGGCGAGGTCCTCTGGGGCGGCGTCGTTGGGCGTCTGGTGTTGGGTGCCTGCCGATCTACGATTCTGGCAGGTTTTGGTGCTCTGGCTGTGGTCGTGGCGGCGGAGGTGACGACTACGGCGTGGAGCTTTGTCCCCTGGCTCCGGCTCCGCGGCGGTGCGGTGAGCTCCGACCTCACCGTGGAGTTCCTAGGGGTGTTTTTGGAGCTTCTGCTACTTGCGCTCGTCTCGGGCTCCTCTGGCTGGCCGTGGTGGCAGGGGGTGGAGCGGCTGTGGCGGCGTTCGTGCATCTGGGGACAGTTCTGGTGTTCAGCTTCTTCGCTTCTTCTCCGGCCGGCCGTGGTGGCGTGGGGTGGAGTTTGCGGGTGCTGTTCTTCTGGAGCAGAGAGGCTTGGTGCTCGACTCGGGCGCTGGGGAGCTTGGCGCGTTGGCGGTGCTTCTGGCATGGCTTGGCCGTCCCGGCGACGGCGGCCGGTGCTGGAACTGGTCGTAGGGGCGGCTTGGCCGTGCTTCTTCATCGACTAAATCTCGTTGCTTGCGGCGAGTGGCAGATGCGGTCCTCTTCAATGTTGAAGGTCTTCCCTCTTCCAGGCGTTTGGAGGTTTGGTTTCTTCTTCTCCGATGTTCGTCGGCGTCGAAGATCTTTGGTGGTTCAGCAGCTCCTTTCTGCTGTAGTGCTCTTTGTCGAGTTCCATTTGTATGATCTTGCGTCTGTGCTTTCTCTCTGTTTTTGTTGATTGTACGCAAGCTTGTACTCCTCTCTATCAAAAAAATATCAACCTCCCTAGAGCTGAGAGTCAGAACGCTGCACCGCACTCTATAGTGAAGTCAATAGGGTCACATATATTACTCGTAAAAAACCTCAAAGACCTGCAAAGGTATGATAAACCCATCACATTTGTTGGGCAAAACTAGTAATTATTCTTAAAATGAAGAGGATTAATTAGGAGCTTCAGCAAGAAGTTATATCGATCAGTTAAAATACCTATACAAAATTTGTGAAAAAAGTACAAGCACTATGTGAAGGGCCTTATATACACAAAGTGTTTAAGCACACATATACTAGCTTGAACAACATATATAGCATCAGATCATCATCGCCTATGCATATACCTCAGCTGAGCTTGTCTCTTATTTATCACCTCTATATGTAGCATGTATACCTCCCGCCGGCCCTCGCCCAATAATCTCACAATCCGCCGTGTATGCGACTGTGAAGTGCCGGGGAAGTATACGTCTCCGACCGGCAGCCGGCCGCTGAGCGGCAGTGAGTACGCGCCTAGCATTTCCAGCAAGAGGCTGCGATGACGGGCTTACCCTTCCACCCAAGCACGAGGCACCCCTTCTCTTCGGCCACCGTGTAGCCGCTGCCTCCGGCATTCTCCTCCAGCCACTCCCGCGCCTTGGCCGCCATCTTGATCGGCATCGACTGGAACCCCGCGCGGCTCATGCGCCGCCGCCACTGGTCCGCGCGCTCGTGCCGTTCCACGCGCGCCGCGCCCTCGCACCCGACCACGTTCCGGATTTCAGCGCCGAAGTGGAACTGCTCGACACGAGCGCGCCGCGCGTCGTAGCGTGGGAGCGCCGCGTCCAGCGCGTCGAACAGCGCAGCGTAGTAGTGGAGCGCCTCCATGAACCTGCCCAGGAAGAAGGGGCCGTTATGCCCAGCGTCCTGCTCCACGAGAACAAAAGCCTTGGGCGAGAGCTTGCGGATGGTCTGCAGCACGGAGTTGAGCGCGCCCCGGCTCTCCTTAACCACGCAGTGTAGCTCCAGGACGCTGTTGATGGCAACGGCCTCGCCGGCTTCGACGCAGAGGTCGTCCACGTGGAGGCTCTCCAGCGTCCGGTCGATCGCCCTGAACTCGAGGCGCATCCCTAGCTCCTCAGCGTACGCCTCAAGCTCGCGTCCGACGGCTCTCATGGTGTCCGGGCGTGCGCCGACGCCAGTGACACGCACGCGCGCCGGCTTGCCGCCAGCGCGAGCGGCGAGGCCGTCGAGCAGTGCTAGCCACTGGTGGCCACGGTCCAGGCCCAGCGTCATGCCAAGGTCCACCACGTGGACGTTGCTCTCTCCCTCGAAGGCCTCCAGGATGGACACATTTGCCACGAAGTGCGCGAAGCGCAGGTAAGGGCACAGCTCGTACGCCACGGCTAGCGCCTCCCCGCGCGCTCCGTCGAGGCAGGACGACCGCGGGACGCTGAACGCCATGCTTGCTGGCCCCAGCGACGGCGGGTGCGCGAGGGCGAGGCGGTCGGCGAGGCCCTGCACGAAGCATGACGCAACGCGCTGGAACGCCGTGCCGTGCACGGGCGCGCCGATCTGGAGCTCGCGCAGCAGCGCCGCGGCTTGTGCACGGTCGCGGCACGCCACCGCCTCGGCGCAGGCCACCAGCAGCTGCACGAGCCGCATGCCATCAGCGCCGCCACCACCGCCGCCCACACCCGCAGCGACCACCGCCTCGCTTTGCTCCAGCTCGAACGGCCCGCTGCCGCCCGCCGTTGGCGACTCCAGAGCCTCCAAGGCCTCAACCTTTTGCTTGCAGCTCTCGAGGACGTCACGGAACTGCTTCTTCCTGACGCGCGACGACTCGACATCCACCTGCGCCGGCGACCACGAGGACTGGTACGGCGAGCTGAAGTAGTCAACCTTGGTGGCCTTATGAGCGCGGGAGCTGCCGAGCTCTAGCTCGTCGCCGTCGGGCGCGGCCTCCTCTATACCGTAGTAGTAAGGGTGGAGGTAGTTGTCTAGTTCTTGCTCAGTGTAGAACGAAGCATTTTGCTGTGTCAAACACAAGGAGGTGGTGAAGTTGTTGGGTGACATGTCCATGTAGTACGTGGAAGTGTGTATGCTTAGTGCACTTGATCCTAGTAGTTAAATTAGACCTTGGTACAATGCTAATGGCCTAATTAACTTGTTGGCTAATCGAACCGAGCTCTATATATAGACGCCGAGTTGGGTGGGAGTAGTATACGACGTACGAGGTGGCATAGTTAATTAATTGATCGATCTCGTCTAAAAATATGTCTCTGTTGTACAACTCAGGTTTTGTTTTCCCTGTATGTGTTTATGGATGACTAATCCAATTAACTTAGTTCTCGGTTAGGTGACATGATCGATTCACAGTTGTAACCCATATTGTAACTCATGACTAGCACAATACTACGAAGCAAAACCTTTCGGAGCATTTTTCTCAGCTGCAACGCAAATTGCAACTCATAGGTGCAGGAATTGCGATACAAATCCAATGTTGTATGACTCGACTGACCGCCAAGAAATGAGAATTAGAAAAACCGCATGTTTATTTTCTTTGTTCGGTTTTAATTACTGTGAGCCTCACATTTCTTCGATAGTACCAACCCCAGTACTAACGCTTCATTTCAAGCGTTTTACCAGAAGTGTTATTGTTGAACATATCACTTTGTGATCATATTAATCATCGGTTGCAGTGTGAATCTTTCCATGGTTTTATTGTTTGGCTAGTTCCACATTATGACTACTTGTAAGTGTTAGAGCTCATTTAGTTTTCTACCGGATGATAATGTTTGGTAATTGTAGCCATATCTAAATCTAAGAATGACGTGAAACTAAACCATGTACATGTGTACATGCTGCTTACTAGTTTTAGGGAAACAAAATTTGGGCAGTGAAATCGCCTATCCTAATTTTGTTGAGAACTGCTTTTCTGTTAAGCAGTCTCGAAAAACTACTTCATATAAGACTGGCGATGATGCTTTCGTTGATGCAATGGAACTGGCGAAACACCTCCCTGAGATTCAAAAAACAAAATCACTTATCCTATTTTCTATGCAGTGTTTTTTGTGTTTTGTATAAATTACTTATATTAGTTCTGTCACTAGATAATTGAGTTATTTACATGTATGTGTGGACTTATTACTTTTACTGACACTCTTAGCTACCAAGTTTCTATTGAAGAGACCTATTTACCTAGGATTTTAGTTGCTTACTCATATGACTATGATATATACTTATGTATCGATGCATTCTTTTTTGTACAACCTGGTGCACTTTATATATAGCGCTATGCTACCAACAGTAAACGTCTGTGAATATTCTCTATCATCGCTTACATATAAAATGTAATTGTGATGATCTTGCGTAGTTGTGGCCCATGTATGGTAAAATAATATGTCTACTAGCGTCTAATAGCAGTAAAAAATGCAATGACTTCATGTAGCTGAAAGTGAACGTTCAGAGGCTACACAACGAAAAAAAAAACGTCTTGGATTAAGATAAAACTTGCACTGCCATATTTGTGTAATTACTGACTGATGCCTAGTGCCAAAAACAGGTGGCGGATTCCTTTGGTGACACAGAATGTCCCCGGCGCACCTGATATTTAGTCCGGATTTGCTTGGCTGGAGAGAAAAAGGCTGGCGAGAACCATAGCTACCGGCATAACATTATAGTAGAGCCCTATCGTCAGGTTAATTAATCAACTAGCGCCGGATGGGACAGCTGAAGCAGTCGTTTCGTTACAAACAAAGCTGCATTTTACACCTTTAACTTATCCCTATGTGTTGGTTTCAAAAGGAAATTCTAGTTGTCTCTTGTGGGCGCACACGGTCTGCACCGGCCACCATTGCATCAGTGTTGGGCAGACTGTTTTTTCCCTCGTGTGGTAGTAGTATAACAGTAGCAAAGCTAGAAGCAGATTTTTTTTGTTGTTGAGGAAATGCTAGAAGATGAATATCAGAGCAGCTGGTCGATCGATCCGGTGTTTTGCTAGCTAGCTCGGAGAGAAGATTAAACTAGACAGGGATATGAGGACCCTTTCAACACGGGCGTCACCTTGCACGCCATCTCCCTTCGTCTCCACTCTGCGCCGGCCTTCACGCGATCGAGAGGAACCCCAGCCTTGTTCGAGTGTAACGTTAACTGTTTTGTTTGTACGATGATAAAATTCGGATCGACAATGCCGTTCTGAATGCGAGATGGTTGACTGACGCCATGCATTTCTGTCGATGTAAACCAAAGGAGCTGGGGTATGTATGGCCTGACGCACTCAGCCTCTGGTGATCGGTCGATCATGTGCGGAGCGAAATGCATGTGCCGTTTGTGTGCGTGATTCGAGTTAGGCATGCACATGCATTCATGCTGCTCACGTGTATTTAGTGGCGGAAGCAGGATTTCAACTGTGTAATCAATACAAAAGTCCTATAGTCAAATACACGTATTTGTAATATATTTTGTTATCTTTCCATAATTTTCTGCTTGTATTGTCAAAAACTTGCGTAGTCAGCTGACTACACTGGCTCTAATGTGGCTCTGCCACTGTGTATTGTGGTTTTGAACACAACATAAATGTACCCCATGCATGGGTTCAAGAAAGCAGTCTGATACAGTAAAGACGTACTCCCTCTTTTCCACAATGTACAACATTTTGGCAAGCTTGCTAAAATGTTGCTAAAACATTGTGAAACAGAAGAAGTACCTAAATATATTCTGCAGAACTGTTACACTGCTTCATCTGTCTCTCTATTTCTCCAAGGAAAAGTGTGTCGACGCTGCGAAAAGTCCTTTTGGCTCCCGAGCTCTAGTGATATCACTATTTTATAAAATTCAGAAAATATCACCACTATTATTAATTAATATAAAAAGGAAGAGAGCGGGGTGATCCAAACAATCAGGACCACACATGGATTAATCAAACGGTTATCAGCTAATCACGACTGAGCACGGAGCGCAGGACGCATGGAACGAAAATCGCGGTCGTCTCCTGTTTCTGTATCCCTGCCTCTTTCCAAAACCACATCCAGACAAAAAAAATTCCCAAACCGCCCAACGCGCCTGCCTCTCCATCCCCGCCGGCAGACGACCAAGAAAGCCTCCGGCCAAGGACGGCCGGCCAGAGAGGCTAGGCCGTCGCAGACACGACGCACCCGCCTGCCCAACGGGGCAGCCAAGAGCCGGTGCGCCCACGCGCCGCCGAGGCCAAAACTTTCGCTCAACGTTGATGCGCCTCCGAGGCCGCAACTTCCGCTCGACGTCGAGGCTGCACTCCCTGGTCACCGACGACCTGCTCGCCTCCGCCGCCGTATTCTTCGGGCATACGTAGCGCGTCGCCGAGGCCACACTGCCTGGTCGCCGACGACCTGCTCGCTGCCGCCGCCGCCGCAATATCCGGGCATAGGTAAATAAAGAACTGCCGATTCTTCAGGTCTTTTATCATCGAGATGCCCAGTATCTTATTTTTGTGAAGCAGAGAAGTGCAGAGTTGTAACCCGCGGTCAGGCTTTTACGGAATCAACAATATCCGGGTAGATGGCAACGATATTCTTGTTGTGTACAGTGCAGATCACATCGCCCGGGAAATGGCTATATCTGAAGGGAGGCTCATTTTGATCAGTGTGAAGAGAGCATATGCCTTTGGGTGTAAACATGGCTGTCCTTTTCGAAAGCCGGTGAGTAGCATTCCAACTGCTTTCACACGTGTTTGAAACTTCTACTACAACCTGGGAGGTGCCTTATATTGGGATTCACTAGGTGCGGTTCTTACTTTCCTTGCATATCGTGTTCTAAAAAATTTAGGCCTCCAGGTTCTTGAGATGGAAAATACTATATTTTTTATGATAAGATCGACAATTTCTTATTTATTTTACTAGAACAACACATGCAATTGATTATTAGATCATATACTTGAATATTTTCTATCAGAGCAAGCAAAATAAGCAATGATTTTTTTATCTAAACCTGTAGAATTATGTTCTGTCTTTGGAGTCTCTGCCATTGTCTATAAATTGATTTCAGGTTACAGAGACAAGCTGGTCCAAGTTATGTGTATGTACATCCTTTTAGCTTACATATGATATGTTCCACACCATGGCTTGGTTGTACATAAACGTTATAAGATTTGACTTTATATATTTTGTTTATCTGAGATAGCTTAGACTTCACATGTGATATGTTTGGCGACAATTCATTCTTGACACTGCAAGAAATTAAGATTTAGCCATCCAAGTGTTATTTTCAGGTTTGCAGGTTTGAGGAAGGTGCAGCAATATTGCCTCATACTGGTCCTTTTCAATCTGATGTGAGTAATGTGTATTTATTTATTTACTGATTCTCATCTTGGTGTATCGCAACAATGAAGGAGGTGCTGGAGGAGGCAAAGAAGAGTCAATTAATCAGGTCCTACCGCACTTCGGAGCATGAGTCTATGGGGGTATAAGTTCATCGAGAGGCCACGACCACGGGCACACAAAGAACAAGGAGATGTGTGATATCAATATGGACTATGTTCCAAAGTTGGCTGAGCACTCGAATTTTAGTTCGACCAAATGTGATTTGCTAAATATTGTGCGTCTTGTGTGACCTAATGAGGAAGTATAAGTTTGTCTTGGTATATAGCTAACAGATTTGGGGAGCCCTATAGTGTGCATTGTTAGGGATTTAGATTGAGAGGTTAGTCGGAAATTCACATTGCACACTAGAGCATGGACATCCTTTGCTTCAAATAGTTATCCTACACAAGTTTTGTTAAATTAAACTTATGGCTAACTTGCATAGAAGACTGAACGATGAGTGGTGTCTTTTAGGTTCAATTTTTTAAGATTTCGAGTTAAATAGATGTAGATGAACAAAACGTATAGAAGTGCAATGAATGAAGAAAGGTAGGATTCAAAAGGTTTGGCAAATACCAAATATTGATACTGCAATTATTTTATGCCATGAGAGGTTCTCAAGATTACACGTGCATTGCACGTGCACGATTACTAGTATTAAAAAGTTTCAAGAAAACTATTAAAAACGCATGTTTTCAATGATGTATAGTATAAGCACGCAAAATCATAGTGCAATTTTTTGTATTATAGGCTACACAAAAATGACAAAAGTTGGAGATTTGAAACTATACATTTTCACTATACTCAGATCTGTATATTTTTCATTTTTGTGTACCTCAAAGCACGAAGTATTTTGTATTGAGATTTTATAGGTTTATAGAATATATAATTGAGAAGATTGTTTTCAGTTTTTTTAAGTTTTTTTTTAAATAATAAGATCACTGGAGCTAGCACGAAATCTCCACTCGTCGACGCTGGTGCTATGTGAGAGCAAGACAAGAACTTCCGTACCGTTCCTTGCCCTGGACATCTTCTCCAAATTAATGGACCTGGTAAATGCTTGTTGTTTTAGAGGATTTTGTACTTTGGTATGTATGGACGTGTACGTTCGACGGTAGGAGTCTGAATTGGTCAAGCTGATGAGCTCTCTTATGCTAGTCATAATTTGGTTCCGTACGAGAATTGGTCAACACTGACTCTATATATTGTCATGTACTGCTCTTCTCCAATTCCATCAAACTCAATAGAATATTGGAGGGTTGTTCTACTTTGGCAAGCATAGTAACCATCTTTCGAGGCTCGATCCACAAGGAGAAGAAAATCGCGGCCGGGCCGGGCGTGCTATGTTTGAATGTGATGCTTCATGTCATGCATGGCAGTTAATCTATGTGCTTAGTTACTGTATATAAACCTAAAGTGGTTTTTTCATCAATCGTAGTACTCCCTCCGATCCATATTAGTGGGCATAGCTTTGTCTAGATACACATGTATCTAGTTAAGTAGATACATGTGTATCTAGACAAAGTTGTGCCCACTAATATGGATCGGAGGGAGTACGTCAATTAGTGCGTATATGGATTGAGATACCTTTGCCGACATCCATCATCCATGCATGCATGCCCGTCTATGCAAACACTTGCTAACTACTACTCCCTCCGTTTTTCAATATAAGATGTTTTAGCATTTGTCTACATGCACATGTACACAAATGTATGCAGATATGTGTTAGTGTGCATGTTCACTCACTTTAATATGTATCTAGACAACATGTGCAACACCTAAAACATCTTATATTAAAAAACGGAGGGAGTAACACTCTACTACTACTACTACTACTACTAGTACTACTACTACTACTACTACGAGCGAGAGTACAAGATCTTTTACGGTGGCATGTTTTCTGAAAGAGACAGTATGTGTGGGACAGACGCAGTTTCTTATTTTCTTGTTCCCGTTTCGTCCAATAATAGCTGAGAAAGCAGCTAGTTAGCTATCTAATGGACGTTGTTCAATTGCAGTCTTTCCACATAGTGATCGATCCCTCAGGGCGACTGATAGCGATCAAAGAATATCACCTAGTTAACATGCATTGTATACTAGCAAAACTGTCTATGCTAGGCAAGCTGGTGCTTCTATCTATCTTAATGCTAGAAAGAATACGCATATACTATACATCCGTATGTATTTTAATTGATGATGCCATTTTGGTCACAATGTTCAGAAGTTAGGAGGCAAGGACGTCGATTGATACCTGTCATTTTCGCGATCCAACTAAAATATTAAGCAATTCTTGTTCCTGCGAGTAAACAATTCTGCATTAATCAATACAAACACACAATTGTATATGCTACTGCCATGCAAGGTGGTGCTAGTGCCAAGTGGTACCAACAAGGACACAGTCGTCACGACTGACGCACTTGAGCCAATCACATGCTCTGAAAAGATCAAATGCGTTAGTTTTCACTTTTATACTGTACATACCATGGGTTCTTTTGATAATCGTTACCCGTTATTTTCAAAGAAGGAACAGCCCCGTGCTACACCTCCAGCCTGAGCTAGCCCACATTGTTGTATCTGTCCTATAATCCCGCAGTCCTCCACTCAGCTCCGTCCCGGTAACCGTCTCCTCGGTGCGCCATCAATTGTCTCCCCGGAGAGGAGGAGCACCTAAAATGCTTAACACACTAGAATTAGTCTTCTATTTGGATGTTCTACACTAATACACGCGTCACTAGCGTTGTACAGAGTTTAGTTCTAAACCGAACTGTGATGGGTTAGTTCAATTTGTACTGCATACGACTTTTGCGGAACTATGCAGGCCACCGCTCTGCAACCCTAACAGTAACCATCCATGATCCATCACGTAAACAGGATCTTCTCAAGTCTCATGCCCAAATGCACTTCAACAATAAGAAACACTTGTTCAGTGGTCACCTAAAAAAGTTCGCACATAATCAGTAGAATCTGATTTGAAATACGTACAAAAGATATCGGAAAGTCAAAACGGAGACCGAGTTACATGTAGCTCTTTATTTTTCAAAATTCAAAAACCATATTTTAAAGTTTCAAAAAAATCTGAAAACAGTCCTGAATGTAGATAATAGTGCATTCTACCAACATGCAAAATCTCAACTCAAAATAATTCATATTCGGGGCTACACAACAATAAAAATAAAAATCTGTCGCGTTTTGTAGAGTTGAAATTTTGCACTGCTCACTGCATTCAAATTCAGATTTTATCATTTTAACACAGCTTAAAATACAACATACTTCTAGTTGAGATTTTACACGTCGGTGGAATACAGCGTAAGCAATACATGCCTTCCGTGCACATAGCTTCCAACCAAAGGTAATTTCTGTGTAGCCTCCGTTGCGCTCAAATGTTTGCCCGCGCGTGCACGTCAGCCCGTGGAGCTTTGTCCACGGCCCACAGACTCTGGCTAGGCTGAAAGCTGCCACATCACATTCTGTTTGGGCTAACCTTCCAATGCCCAGCCCATTAGCCACCACCCTGATAGCCTAACGTTAAGAATTCTTGATTTGTGCTCTCAAATTATTCCGGTTTCGAGTATAGTACTCTCGCCAAACAAAAAGAGTATAGTACTCTCGAAATATCCCTCCAACCACATACGTAAAAACCTTTTTGTTGCATTACATTAGAGAAGAAACTCAAGTTCAGATAGAAAATAGAGAAGCAGCACGAGTTACTAATCATGACAAGCATTCCGAATTTACACGTACGCATGGTGATCTCTCAAGACTCTAGTGAGTTAGTCCACGGTCTTCTTGTAGTTGTACCACCGTGCGACCGCCAAGTAGGCGCCGAAGTTGCCGACGCAGAGCATGGCGAGCAACCAGAAGAAGTAGTCGAGGTGGCCGTCGTTGATGTCGTCGGGAACCACCCAGGATTCCCACCCCTCGCCGTGCCACGCACCACACGACGGCCACGAGCGCAGAGCTCGCGTAGTTGCCCAGCGCGAACGCTGCTTTGGCAAGGCCCGAGCAGACGCTCCGCATGGCGTCCGGCGCCTGGTCGTAGAAGAACTCCATCTGGCCAATGAATGTGAACACCTCCGCTGCGCCCACCACCACATATTGCGGCACCTGCCAGAAGATCGACAATGGCACATATCTCGTGCCGTCCGTATCGATATACGTGCCGTGGCGCGCTAGGACGCGGCGGCGGGCGACATCGAGCGCGGCGGAGAGGAGCATGGCGAGGGTGAGGACGACGAAGCCGATGCCAATGCGGGCCAGCTGCGTGAACCAGCGATGGTAGCCCGTGAGACGGCGCGCGAGCGGGACGACGGCGCGGTCGTAGAGCGGCACCCAGAACATGACGCTGAGGGTGACGAAGACGGAGAGCACGGCGGCGGGGATTCGGAAGCTGCCAATGTGCGTGTCCAGCGTGTCGCCCTGGAGGATGAAGGTGGTGGACATTTGTGTGTATGCGGCGGCGAAGATGATGCCGCACGCCCACACGGGAAGCATCCGCAGCACGCACTTGAGCTCCTCCACCTGTGTCACCGTGCACAGCTGCCACGGACTCGCTGGCCGCACCACCTTATCGTCCGCCGTCTTCACCGCCGCCTTGTCCAAGAATCTGAGTCATTGATCGATTAACTGACCTGAACTGGTCGGTGTGCGCGAGGCGGCGGCTCCCCTGTATATCTGACATGCCGTCGCCGCTCTCGCACTCGTGCAGCAGCGCAGCGTCGTCCGGCGCCTCCACGTCGCACTTCCTGGCAGCGGCAATAACTACCTGCGCGATCCTGTGAGCGGGCTGCCCCCGGGCGGTTGGTGCCGGCGGTACTCACCCGTGCCGGCGAGGAACAGAGCGACGGCGAGCACGCTGATCACCGCCAGGATGCCGTACCCGAGCCGCCACCCGTGGGCGGTTTGCACCCACACCAGCACAGTGCCGCCGACGAGCGAGCCCACGTTGATGGAGAAGTAGAACCAGTTGAAGAAGGTGTTAGATTGATTTCCACCCGATCGAGCCCAACGGCTCGACGGGACCTTGACTCGCGCCCTGATCGGGGGCGCTCAACCGATACATGGTTGCGGGCCCCTGTGACCAGCGCTATATAAAGGGTGGGGCTGACGGCACGCATCACAATGTTCGGTTGCGCGCCGTACACCCCACCAACAATCCCTTCGGATCTAGGGTTAGCGCTAGGCTCACGGGAAGCACCGTCACCCCTCTCTCACGCTCACTGCCACCATCGCCGGCCACTCTCCACCATGGCCGGCACCTCGAGTGCATCCGCGCAAGGAGAAGGTACAATCTCCTCCTCCCCTTCTCTGTTCTACCCGTAAGATCTATCTTAGATGATCCACAGGTTCTATCAGAAGGAGCTCTTCCGCCCGCGCTCGGACTCGTCGTCGCCAAACTGGTCGGCGCCGAACGACGCCATGACCGGCTGCAGGGCGCCGCCCAGCGCCACCAGGTACAGACCCACGTAGAACACCGCGCTCTGTAGCGCTGTCGACGTGCTGGCCGTCACCACCCCATATCCCTGTCCAAATTAAACATGGCAAAATATCGTGAAGGCGATCGACGGCGGCGCGCGCTTGTACATGTGCCGTTGATGTCTTCGCCGGAGCTAGTACGGTCATGCTCGGCGACGATTTGGACGTAGATACGTACCGCAACGGAGATGACGAGGCAGAGGGTGATGGTCCAGTATCTGCCGAGAAAGGAGTCAGCGAGGAAGGCGGCGGCGAGCGGCGTGATGGCGCTGGTGCCCACCCAGTTGGTGACGCTGTTGGCCGCGGACTTGCTGTCGGCGTGCAGCTCGACTTTGAGGTAGTTCACCAGGTTCGTCGACAAGCCGAAGTAGGCGGTGTACTGGAAGCAGTTGTTCACTGCATGATCGGACAGGCAAGCATTAAGCTTACGCATGACAGAGCCTGGACGTCTTCTTCTCTCCCGCTACAGTAGAGAGGGGATTTTTTTGCCCGCCCGCAGATCCACCGCCTCACCGTCGATCCGCCGTATCCCCCGTCCTCCGGCGGCCGCTTCGGCTGCGGGAGGGCGGGGGATCCCCGCTTCACGTGTGTAGATACTGTAGGGTTTGTGTGCTTCTCATCCGGCGGCGCCATGGAGGAGGTCGGGCCGTCGGAGTTGCTTTTGGTGCAGGTACTTGCCTCCTTTGTCGGCGGAGCTCGTTGGAGTTCGGCGATGGTGTGCCTGCTCCCTCCGTTCCCTCGGATCTCCGGATCTGTTGGGAACGCCTTCCCCCTCCCGGATCCCGCGTGGCGGCGGATCGGGGTTGACGATCTTGAAGTCGGAGATGTTGGAGGAAGACGAAGATGCAGCGGGAGCTGGGTGGAGGCTCTGAGGAGTTCGAGGTCCGGCGACTTCCCGTCCGCCTGGGGACGTCTTCTGATCCAAGGCTTGAAGGAAGATGCGGCGACGGCGCACCACCGGCACGTCCTGTTCCTCGCCGGCGTCTTGGAGTTGCAGAAGGACTGGAGTGTAATTTTCATCTTTGTTGGGTGCCTTTCTGTAATGTTCTTCCTGTAATATCTTTGGTTTCCTCGCAAAAAAAAAAAAAAAAGCTTACGCATGACAGTAGGAAACAGAACAGTTAAAGGAAGCAGTTTGCATTCTGCAAAGTGTTACCGAGGAGGAAAGCGCAGCCCCACGAATTCCTGCGATCACCGGTGGACGTCCGGCGATCTTCGTCGCCGGCATGGGAGCCTTTTGATTCTACTTCTAGTGCCTCCATAGTCTGAAGTATGTGCACAATTTGGATGAAATTTTCACGGGATCATGCAGAGCAATTGAAACCATTTCAGAGACAGCACTACATTAACTTGCTGCTGATCACGACATGTGGTTGATTAGCACTCATTGGTAACTATTCGCTGATGACATATGTAAGAAGGTCGAGACCCGGGAGCCAAAACGCCTTGTCGCTATGTTAGTTTTTTCTTAATTCAGACGTATCTAAACTTATTTTAGTATGTTGGTTAACTCATTTCAGTTCGTATTTAGTCCACATAAAAAATAACCAAAACATCTTACAATTTGGAACGGAGGGAGTACATACCACCAGCTGGGTCCGCATAATCCATGTCATGCTCAGTAGAAAATATGCGCGCCTCGACACAACATTTAGCAAAATCATCTTTCATTCTCGAATGTACTAGCCTACATGGGGTACTAGCCTACATGGGAATCTAAACCCATCTCGGGATAGTGTCCCAATAGCCAAAACTTTATGAAATATCATATCTCCGTCCACATAGAGGACGGCCTGAATGAAAATACACTGGTGCACTCAGGTGCCAAAGCTGTTAGAATTGGACCCATTTACGGCCCAAAAACAATTTTCTGAAATTTTAAATGGCACACGTTGTTCATCCCGAGCGCCGGCGTGCACCGGCGCTCGGAAAAGCAGGTATACAGAACAAGTCTCTCTTATGATACTGTACGGGAGAGCGAATTAAATTTTTGAAAGCGCCTCGCACGAGTGCTCGCCGCGTTTATCACGGGTCGCCTTCCGTCCAAATCAGGCGGTGCGTACCGCCGTCTACTACGAACTGTCTTCACCAACGTCGTCGTCAACAACATCACCACTCCTTTGGGCACGGTGACCTTATCTTTCATCGATTGCTACTTCCTGTACAAATGTTCGGTACGTGCGACATATTCCAAACTACAGTTTTACTATGGATGTGTTTGTGTATATGTTGCTACGGCTCATATTGATTAGTACGTCTATTATGTTCGATGTTTACATGTTAATAGCTGACGTTGTCATGTTTAATATTTTGTAATTAACACTAGTACAGAACGACACATCGGAAACGGGCAAAAAAACCCATCGGCAACGGAGAAAGGGTCTGTGTCCCTGACCCTATCACTGATGTGAAGAGCTCAATGGCAACGTAGGTGATAAACCGTTGCCCCTAACATGGGCAACGGTTGTTATATTTGATCGTCACTGATACATTTCACATTAGACACGGAGTTTTTTAAATCACCGTTTCTAATAAGGGTTACAGGAAAACAAAAAAAAAACACGGTGACGGGCTGTGCCGTCGATGGAGCCCCGCTCCATGCGAGTAGACGGCCGCCCGGTCGTCACCGTATTCCTGTACGCCCTGCTTTACAAAAATTCATCAGTGCGCGTGGCTGGAGCTCTGCTCCTATGTCTTCACGGCCGCCAAATGAACATCTACTGTCTTCATCCTGCTGCGCAAAATGTACTGCTTCTGGTGATGGCACCGTGTATGGGGCCCCGCACCTAGGTCTTCAGGCAGCAGCATCGTCACCAAGCATCCACCAAGCCCTTGACACAATGAATATTTTTTATTAAAAACAGCAAACAAAACTAATAAACAGAGCCAATAAGCAGTAAACAAAGCAAAATGTAGTGGGATAAGCAGCTAATAGAGCAAACGAAGCTAAATAAGTAGCTAACATAGCTGAACAGAGCTAACTAACAGAGCAAACCGGGCTAAATAAGTAGCTAACATAGCAAATATATAGCTAAACAGAGCTAACTAACAGAGCAAACCGATCGAAATAATTAAGTAGCTAACAGAACAAATACATAGCTAAACAGAGCTACAAAACAGAGCAAACAGAGCTAAATAAATACTCTAACAGAGCAAATACATAGCTGAACAGAGCTAACTAACAGAACAAACCGACCTAAATAATTAAGTACCTAACAGAGCAAATACATAGCTAAAAAGAGCTACAAAACGGAGCAAACGGAGCTAAATAAGTAGCTAACATAGCAAATACATAGCTGAACAGAGCTAATTAATAGAGCAAACCAAGCTAAATAAGTAGCTAACATAGCAAATACATAGCTAAAAGAGCTAACTAACAGAGCAAACCGACCTAAATAATTAAGTAGCTAACAGAGCAAATATATAGTTAAACAGAGCTACAAAACAGAGCAAACCAAGCTAAATAAATACTCTAACAGAGCAAATACATAGCTGAACAAATCTACAAAACAGAGCAAACGGAGCTAAATAAATACTCTAACAGAGTAAATACATAGTAAAAAGAGCGGTCATTTACCTTAGGCGAGGCGGGGTCGCTTTCCGTCGCGGATTGCGTCCCAGGCGTCAGCGCCGGAGCCACTACCAGAGGAGATGTCAGAGGAGACCTCATCCTGCTCGAACACCGGAGCGTCCCCCTCCTCCTCCTCCTCCTCCTCCGCCGCCGCCACCGCTGCCGCCGCCGCATCTGGCCCAGGGCCCTGGCCACGGAGAAGAGAGCAGTCTATGGCCGCCCGGAGCTGCGTCTGGAACAACGCCTCCTCGGCGGCTTCTATCGCGTGCTCGGCGGCCGAGATGCAGATAGCTCTCTGCATCGCAGACGCCCGAATGACACTGTCGGCGCGCTCGCGCTCAAAGGCGGCGCGAGAGAGGAGGAGACCGACCTCCAGATCCTCGTCCTTATCGTCTGAGGAGGACGAGATCCGGGCGTCGGTGGCCGCCGCCGCCGTGGATCCGGATGGGATTTGACGGTTCCGAATGAACTGGCGACCGTGGTCGCCGGTGATCTCGCCCCAGTTGTAGGGGAGATCCGGGCTGCGCCTCGGAGGGTGGGAGGAGGAAGATGCTCCATCCTGACTTCCATCGGCGCCGGAGGGGTTCGTCATCGATGGGTGAAATAGGAGGAGAGCGTGTGCGTCTAGGGTTAGGAACTGGGGAGAGTGAGAATGAGAGTGAGATACACTAGAGTGGGAGATATTAATACCGGCACCGCTTAATGGGTCTTCACATGGGAAACAGAGATAGACCGATCTCCGTTTCTGATGTGGTCATATAAGCAACGGAGATATTATTTCCTCCGTTGCCCATATATGAGCAACGGAGCTGTTTTCCGCCTCCGTTACCATTGTGTCGGGCCCATCGACCGACTAGCGCGCACGCTTCGGAATTCATTCTTCCGTCGCCTAACTCTTGTCGGTGCCATAGAGGGGTATCCGATGTGTCGTTCTGTACTAGTGTAATCATGAAATTATTGCCTAATTATCCAACAAAAGCACCCTATAACACAAAAAATAGTACTTCTTCAGAAAAAGGATAGAATTTTGAAATGGTTTGGTGCTCGCCGCTGTCAGTGTTGTCCGATCCCGCTCCTCAGGTGATGGCCGTTCTACAAAGGGATTGGTGCTCGCCGCTGTCGATGTTGTGGTCTCCGTTCGGCATTGTGATGCTCGGCATCCTCTTCTTCGTGCTCGATGTCTGCTGGAGGCTCTAGTCTTTCGTCTTCTGCTTTCTTCTCCGATGTCAAGCTCTGTGCTAGTTGTGGTGGTGTCTTCGTTGGTGGTCCGATCCTTCCTCTTGGCTTGCCGTTTTATGCAAGAATTTGGCACTCGGCGTAGTGTATCCCCTTTTTATTTTAGCTTGTCCTTGGTCTGCTTTGTTTGAGGTTCTCCTCAACACCTTGTTTCGTTTGTAATTGCCGTTGTAAAATTCCGAGCTTTGTTAATTCAAAGCTGGGCATTATTGCCTTTTATGTAAAATTAAATCTCCAGAGGTTTATTGTAAAATATTTATTGTTTGAGTGTTTTAATTTTCAAGGGAACGCATTATCCAATTTAATTGCTAGTGTAGAAAATACATTCATCGACACAACTTCCAACTTCCAGCCGTGTGTGTTGAATCTCTGTGCAGACTGCGCTGCGCCGAAATGTTTGCGTCCATTCCTGTCCGTGGGCGTTTCTCCATGGCACATAGACGGCCCAGTTTTTCTAATGCTCTGTGCGTGTCCAAGGCTTATCACTACCGATTTATTTTGTGTTTGGGATGTGTGTCTATGTCTTAAAAAAATAACCTTGTCTTTGTAAAGTTCGATATTCCAGTGGTGCAACTTTGCATCGACAGAGGGCGCATGGAGTCGTGTGTATGGCGAATCTCTTGGAATCTTGTCATTTCATGTTCGTTGGTATGGTGCGGGTCTAAATCTGCCGATTTTGGGTCTTAATCTCATCTTTATATTAAAACAAGCTCTACTACGATAAGATTTTTCCAACTCCGATGATGGGGTGCGGACGACGACGGCGCGTCTTCGGCTCGCTCTAGTGCTTATATTCGTCGCTACGTGTTCTAAGAACCTATACTTGGGCCTTCTTTTTATTGCGGATAATTCTTAATAGAGCGGTAAACCTTTTCGCATAAATAATGAAAAAATCATACTTTATTTATTAATTTGGATCAGTGGTCCTAATCTTTATTCATGAGTTCGAGTGTTTTATAGTTATTTGAAAGATTAATTCGTGACTTACTATATCCGGACAAAATTCTACAGATAGTTTTAGTCATCTTCTACGTGAAAATCATGTTATGTTACAAAAACATACATCGTAGAGTACGCGTTATGTTAAGATTTAAAAAAGCATAGGTCTTAGAGGACCTCTGGTAGGAGTAAATATCCGGTCTGCTAATAATTGAAGCTCACTTGGTATCTCACCGAGGTAACACAAACAATCATAAAAAAATATCCATTTTTCTTCAAAATCTAATCTTCTTATCATATTTTTTAAGAAACCCATCCAACCCGATCATAAGTTTTATGCATGTCCAATTTCACAGCACACCCCAAGTCATACCCGATCTCTTGTTCTTAATAGAACTAGCCAGGTGGCCCTCGCAAATGCGAGGGAATCATCTTAAGCCCACTCAATGTGTCCAGAAATGGTCCTAGAGACGTTGAACATACTAATTTCTAAATGATATTATTTGCTCGCTTAAATCATAAATAATTACAAACCATCGAATGTAGAAAAGTGTATTTGACATCATCAAATGGGATTTGATTACATTATATAAAATACATTCACCATAGAAAGGTCTAGATTTGTTTGTTTTTAATATAATATCACCGTTTTTATATGGTTCATTTTAATCTATGCGCGAATTATTATACTAAATTCCCCAAAACACCATGTCACCCTAGTCCGTGCACCTGCACGGGTTAGCGATGTAAAAAGGAATCAACTATTGTTATGTTTTGGGTAACAATTATTTATGGGAACACTATAAAAATTTGCAAGGGCATCATATTCACCATATTGAACATGTCCATGGATTTTATTTCAGTAAACCAATACCTATTTGATTTTTTAGAAAATATTTAACTTAGTTGAGAACCATGGATGATATGAAATATATACAATCGTATGGTATAGTATTAAACCACATTAATATTTTATATTACAGAGATACTATCAACATCTGATGTTTCATCAACAGATATCCAAATAACCACCCGAGACACGACTCAAGACCTGCTAGGACCATTTAAAGTTATCCCCGGAACCATGCACAATTTTTTATGCCTTTGGTTTGCAATTCGTCAATAATGACTTATAGTAGTGTTAGAAATATTTGTTGTTGCTAATTTTAAACATCTTCTAGGTGCACCTTGCGATATATGGATGTACTAAGCACATTATATTTGCAATGAAATTATCTATGACAACAGAAGACAATGTACCATTTTTCTGGCAAACTATATGCTCTTAAAGCCTTTGTGTTCTCCTTCGTTTTGGTTTTTCATGTATCAAATATTTTTAATGGATCAATAAAGATAGATTATTGTTAAGAAAATAAAATGTGGATGCACACTCGAATAGAGCATTTATGTGAAAATATAATTGTGGAGATTCTTTATATGATTCACTACTTATAGTAAAAAGTAACATAGTCCATCCTCGATTTTTTTTCCATATAATCAGTCATGTTCCCATGTATATACCAATTTGCAGTTGTAGTCCAGTATGTGCTTGCCTTGCTAGTAGCGTGTGTAATTCTTTTTTGAAAAGTGCAAGTGCAACACATACGAAGCACTAAAAAGGACCAATTCATGCTCCCCTCTACTCGTCATAAGAAGTTTTCCACATCCATGTTCGGCGCGCAGAGCGTACGTGGCGAGGTCTTTTTATTAACATGTGTTTTGCATGGGGCGTGCTAGGAACAAATATTTTGGGATAGCTACACATGACTTATAGCTACGTGACTTATGGCTTGTTTGCTCTGCCTAAATCGCAGCCAAATTTATGGCATATTTAGGCACATTTCATTTCAACTACCATAATTATGTCAGGGAAGATGGAATACACGGTTGTTTTTTGGCACACGCAAGGAAGTTTGTGTTGACTTTTATTAAGTAATTCAAGTTGTTTATTTTAGATCTAATTATCACGATAGTTTGGATGATGTGTATGAACGTAATGCCCCTCTTTTAGAGATAAATTTTGTCGACTGGTTACGTGACTACTAATTTCTTAAATCCAAGCCGTTTATTTTAATCTAACTACCACGATAATTTGGATGATGTCGATCAACGTGATACCTCTGTTTTAGACCAACATATGATATAAGAAAAGTATGCTTTGATAATTTTGTAAAGTCATTGGAGCTTGTAAGGTTGTTATTTTTCTTATGTTTGTGAAAATAAGATGTACGGTGAGACAAATTACCCATTAAGGATCCTAACCATCTCCTTGAGTTTAGAATTCTATCGCCATGAACCTGCTCTCTATCCTTTTACCTTTTCACTGAGGGAGGCCCTAGTCAATCTATGGAGTGTAGTTTACTTCTACAGTGCCGGAGCTTGACATAAATTACCAAGAGGATGAAAGATAATATAATTGTGCTTTATAGGGAGGGAAAGCAAAATACTAAATCTTCCCTTCTAAGCCTGTTCCAGAAATTTTCTTCTCAACTTAGTCCAAAGCTGAGTGTGGTGGCCTCACCTAACTTACACTAAGCTCCGACTCCATATGTATGGTATATACATTCTTAACGACAATGTCTTGGTGGTAGATATCGTGTCGTACGAAATACAAGCATGTTGTATCCGTCTAATTCTTTGTGTTTTTGGTACTGAGGTGGTCGGACACTTGTCAGGGTGTGTCCTTGGCACCACTACGCATGCCAAAACCATTTTTATACTCTTTCTGAAGTTTATTACAGTAGATGTGATATTCCGATATAGTATAAATCGGGGGCGACGTTTTGACATTCCTGAGCGTATGCTCCCGGTTTTTTAATTAAATCTATTGTGAGGTGTCAAAAAAATTGAACAAAAAATTTCGTGTACATGTCGTTGTTCTGTATGCTCACAAAGTCGTCTCACGGGAAATCGATATTTTTTGTGCGGTGTGTAAAATAAATAAAATTTGGAGCTAAAATATGCTTTTCACGAAATTGGTCTTTTTTACACATGCCATAAAAATATCGGTTTTCACGAAACTTGACGTGCGCACATAGAATGTCGAGAAATATGCGCCAATTTTTTTTTGATATTTCAAAATATTTTTTCGATTGCAAAATCATATACTCCAATATGCTTTCCGTGCAAATCATACTACATCTACAGGTTACCAACATATTTAGGTCTTAATTCAACAATGAAGATTCAAAAAAATGTTCTAGTATAGTACGATTGTCCCTGAAACGCACATCGGATAGTTTTTTTTGGTGCTTTAGCTAGTAGCAGATCCGACCGATCAGTTTTTTTTTTTTTTTTTGGAATCGAGCAATTGTCCCAATTTTTTCCATTGCCGATCAGGTTACACGTACGTTTTAGAGTTAGCTTTTGTGTCCGGACTGGACTCTATCACGTAAAGATATTGGCTCTCAGTTTTCTATTTTAAAAATATTGGAACGGGGCATGGTTTGTTGTACGTGTTGAAAACAACTCGTTTGTACCCGATTAATATTGTACGTAACATTTTCATCTTTTAATCTCAACCGTCACAGACAAAATCAACGGACTATATATTTCTAGCATATGTGGATTAACATAGTGTCTCGAAAAACTCCCTCATTTTGCTTTTAGTATATAATAAATAAATAATAGATAGATGGACACACTCATAAGCCACATTAAGTCGCCCAGGAACAAAGGAATCGACGGCCGAAGGGTGCGAAGCGTTTTCTCTCGCGATGGCGATTTCAGGGCGACCTAGGTCTTGACGGCGGCGGCCGCCGCTCGCGGCTGCGGTTCCGGCGCATGGCTAGGTAACGCTGGCATTTGTCCCCGTTAGGGTTTCTGTCCCCGGCTCCTTGCTCGGGTTTTCTGTCCTCCCCCGGACCTTCCGGTGGTGAGTTTTCGATCTGCTTTAAGTGAAGTTTTGAGGTGGCCGTGGAGACGTGTAGTAGTTTTGGTTGCCCGCTTGATTATGCTCGGTTTGTAAGGTCTGTCTTCGGAGAGGACCTGATTTGGTTGTGGAGAAGATCTAGTTTGGGTTGCCGCTTGATTCTGCTCGGTGTGCAAGGTCTGTTTCAAAAGAGTACCTGTTTTGGTTGTGGGGAAGAGACCTGATAGCTTTGATAACAAAAGATTGAAGATAACTGGTGATCAGAGTGATTCAGACCGCTGTCAACAATGAATCTTTTATGCCTGAACTGTCGAGGCTGTGGGCGGCCCGAGACAGTTAATGAAATATGCAGCCTTGTGAGGCTGTATCGCCCAGCAGTGGTTTTCCTTTCGGAAACCAAAATGTCGGATGTAAGAGCACAAGATCTTAAGTGGAGGCTCGGCTTTGATAGTGCTTACGGTGTAAAGAGTGTAGGAGCTAGTGGTGGTCTGGTCCTGTTATGGAACAACGACTCGGATGTAACTCTTAAATCCTTTAGTCGGAATCACATTGATGTTTTTGTCAAGAACAACTTAACAGGAACAGTGGAGTGGAGGTTTACAGGTTTTTACGGTGATGCGTCCAGGCAGGCTAGACGTCGGAACTGGGAATTGTTGGAGTACCTCAGGAGGGAGTACGATAACCCCTGGCTGTGTGCTGGGGATTTTAACGAAGTGCTGTGTGCTTCGGAACAGTTTGGAGGTAATGATCGAGAAGAGTGGAAGATGGAGGGTTTTTGGAATGCGGTTGAGTATTGCAGGATGGTGGATCTTGGTTATACGGGGCTTCCATTCACATGGGATAACCGTCAACAAGGGGCAGCCAACATTAAAGTAAGGCTGGATAGGGGACTTGGGGATGATCGGTTTATGGACCGTTTTGACAGCACAACGGTACAACATATTCAAACAACTGAGACAGATCATTGTGCGCTGCTAATTTCAGTGAGTAAATCAGAAGTGCTAACTGGTGGAAATTCTGGTAGACCTTTCCGTTATGAGAACATGTGGTCTAGACACGAGAAATACCAAGATGTGGTCCTGAATGGGTGGCAGGACGGAAGCTCAGACCTGTCCGAGCTCCATCAGGCGCTGGGACATGTTCGATCAAGTCTTGAGAAGTGGAGCAGAGATGAATTCGGATCTGTCCACAAACAGCTGCGCCAAATGCGAGAGAAGCTGGAGGAGTTACGAGCGGGCTCGATTAGGTCGGGGCCGACTCGTGAAGAGAAATCTCTGATGAATAAAATCTCTGAACTTTTGTCTAGAGAAGAGACAATGATGAAGCAGAGATCGAGGGTGTTGTGGTTAGCTGAAGGTGATCGTAATACAGCATTTTTCCATGCCAAGGCAAAGGAAAGAAGCAGAACAAATAAGATTGTGTCGTTAAAAAAAGAGGATGGTTCCTATGCCTCTACTCAGGTGGAGTTAGAGCAGCTGGCTACTAATTTTTACACCAATCTGTTCTCAGCTCAGGAAAATACGACACCCGAGGTCGTGACAAATTTTGTACCTCGCAAGGTTACTGCGGAGATGAATGAGGACTTGTGTGCACCTTATACTGATCGGGAGATAGAAAATGCTCTGTTTATGATGCACCCGAATAAGTCACCTGGCCCGGATGGACTCACAGCCGGGTTCTATATCAAACATTGGGACCTGTTGAAGGGTAGTGTGTGTGCTGCTATCCGTAAGTTTTTGGAGGGTGGAGCGATGCCGGAGGAGGTAAACAGTACGGTTCTTGTCCTTATTCCTAAGATGAAGCAACCGCAAGAACTATCACAATATCGCCCAATTGCACTATGCAATGTTTTATATAAGATTGCGTCTAAGGTTTTAGCCCTTCGCCTAAGACCGGTCTTGGATGTGATTATATCTGAGGAGCAGAGTGCTTTTGTTCCGGGGAGATTGATTACTGATAATGTCATTACAGCCTATGAAAGTATTCATTATCTAAAGAAGAAGAAAGGAAAGAGTGGGGCCTGTGCGATCAAGCTAGACATGGCGAAAGCATACGATCGTGTTGAGTGGATTTATTTGCGAGCTATCATGGAGAAGCTAGGCTTTTCTTCAAGCTGGATCAGCTTGATTATGAGATGTGTGGAAACTGTTTCATTTTCGGTTCGGATGAACGGCAGTTTTTCTGACTTTTTCAAGCCTACCAGAGGGATCCGGCAAGGGGATCCTTTATCTCCCTATCTATTCCTGCTTTGTGGAGAGGGACTGTCTAGTCTGCTGAAGTTCTCTGGGCCACAATATTTGTCACGAGGAATTAGAGTGGGGATTCATGCCCCCTGGCTTTCCCACCTCCTTTTTGCAGATGACTGTCTGGTGTTCATACAAGCTTCAGCTGCTAGTGCCAATCGGTTGAAAAATATTCTTGAAGTTTATAGGATCGGTTCCGGGCAGCTGGTGAATCGGATGAAATCAGCAATCTTCTTCAGTGCAAACTGCACGGATGACATGAAAAGGGATGTACATGAGCATTCTGATATTGAGGCTGAGGCCTTAGTGGAGAAATACTTGGGGCTCCCAACAGCTCTAGGTCGATCTTCAGACGATCATTTTGAGCACATTATTACTCGGATCAAGAAGCTTGTGAATGGGTTCGCTGCCAAAAACATGAATGGTGCGGCAAGGGAGGTGCTTGTAAAGGCTATATGCCAAGCTATCCCGACCTATTCAATGAGCTGTTTTAAACTCTCCAAGAAAATGTGCAAGAAGATCACTAGTGTGGTGGCCAGATTTTGGTGGGGAGGTAACGAGAAGAAGAGGAAGATCCACTGGAAGAAGTGGTGTGATATTGCCATCCCGAAATCTGTTGGAGGGATGGGCTTTCGAGATTTTCAACTTTTCAATCAAGCCATGCTAGCGAAACAAGGCTGGAGATTGATGATGAAGCCCGATTCTTTGTGTGCGAAAGTGCTACGGGGTAAATACTTTCACCAGCAAGATTTTATGGATGCAGGCAGGAAAAAAGGATCCTCTCATGTCTGGCGCGCTATTCTTCATGGAAGAGAAGCTCTCCGCAAGGGGCTCATTAAGCGTGTTGGGGATGGTAGCAACATCCGGATTTTCTCTGATCCGTGGATTCCAGATAATGTGCAGGGCCGACCTTTGTGTAGGAAGCCTGAAGCAAATGCTACAATGGTTGAGGAACTAATTGACAACAATCTCATGTGCTGGTCTGAGGATAAACTGGAGGAAAACTTTATTGAAACTGACAGGAGAGCTATCCGTCAAATTCCACTCGGTAGATATGCAGAGGATACATGGGCGTGGTCTTTGGAGGAATCGGGTCAGTTCTCCGTGCGGTCAGCTTACCGCATGCTAGCGACAGCGCAAATTGCAGACCAACCTTCGGGGTCTGGGGAGTCGACCAATCCTTGCTGGAAGAAGCTCTGGAAGTTGACTGTACCTCCCAAGGTTAGGGCTTTTTGGTGGCGGGTGATCAACAACTTTATACCAGCAAGGAAAATTTTACAGCATCGTCATATGGAACACATCTCTTTCTGTGAGAATTGCGGGCAGGAGGAATCCATCTACCACGCTTTCTTTGAGTGCACCTGGGCCAAGTTATTTTGGGCAGAGTTGAAGATGACCTCTGGTGTAAGTGTTCCAGCTCTCCACCCTGATACTTGGGCTTTGGACATGGTTGATGGTAAGGTCCTGTCTGAATCACAAACATGCATGATTTTATGTGGAAGTTGGGCAGCTTGGCAGGAGCGGAATGCTCGTAAGCATGGTGAGGCGGGGCGATCGGTTGTCGAGTCAGCCCGATGGGTCATGCAGACGACCTTGGACTTGGCCCAACTATCGCGAGACAAACCAGCAAAGATCCCCAAGCTGAAAGAAAGATGGAAGGCGCCGGATATGGGGATAATCAAAATCAATACAGATGCAAGTTTCTTCACCCCGGCCATGAATGGAGGCACTGGCTTTATCGTGAGAGATCATACAGGAATCATGATTAGAGCTCAAGCATGTTGGAGAGAACATGCTGCCAGTGCGCTCTGCATGGAAGCAATGGCCATCTGTGAAGGTGCGAGACACGCTTTGGAGCGGGGATATTCTGAGGTGATCATTGAGAGTGATTCCAAGATAGCAGTGCAGTTGTGCAATGATGAAACAAATAATACTTCAGAGATTACGGCCATCTGTCAGGAAATTAGAGAGATCAAGAGAGCTTTAGCTAGCTGTCGCATTGTCTCGGTGGGGCGTGATGCAAATAACGCCGCCCATTTATGTGCAAAACAAGCTAGTAGTGAGAGGAGGAGGTGCCTGTGGATCAATTATAACCCAGGTTTCCTCGCTGATACTCTTAGGAGTGATTGTAATCCTATCACATAATCAATAAAGCTCATTAAAACGCAAAAAAAAAAAAAAAAAGTCGCCCAGGAACAAACGTGCTTTGCATAACTTCAGTGAGTATCTATTTTAACCAAAGAGCAAACATTTTGGAGAAAACTTTGTAGATCACATTGCATAGCTTGGAGAATTTCTTGTGTCATTCCAGAGTTTCTTGTAAATCACAAACACGCTTTGCATAACTTCAGTAAGTATCATTCCACCCTTCGAGTATATGCCCCTTATTCATAGATGGCAGAATTTCTTGTGTACTCGCCTCCCTACAAAGATACCAAAAATTCTTATAGAAACTTCTTGATTGCATTACATTAGAGAAGGACCACGAACTACTAACCACGAGTTCATGACACGCATTCGGAATTTACACGTATGATGGTTTCCTACTTCATTCCACTGTCTTCTTATAGTTGTACCTGTTAGTGTCACTAGAACCACTACTCGTGTAGATCATCATGTGCAGCGTGTGTGTGTGTGTTGAACAGAGAGAGAGAGGGAGATTTGGGCGTACCTTCTCCATGGGTGGATGAGCTCGACCCCGAGGCCATGGTGGCCGAGGCAGTGGTGGCAGTGGTGCTTCCTGTCGCTGGGCGCTAACCCTAGATCGGAGAGGGGAATGTCGGTGGGGTTTGGCTACGCACGGTCAACCTCGTGAGCTGTGCAGGCCGGCCCCCCACCCTTTATATAGCGCTGCGACAGGGGCCCACCGACAATTAAGGTCGGGCGCCCCCGATCAGGGCGCGATCACAGGGATCGTGGAGCCGTTGGACTCCACGGATGGAGATCAATATCTAACATTCTCCCCCTTGATCTCAACTTTTACTTTTAACCTTTTACTTTACTCGTTTCATCACCGATTAGTACATAGAGCATGTTTCATCGTCACAGCTCAATTGCCGATAGAATCAGACAGCCACCATATACTTTTCAGTTTTGAAACAATAAACTATTACTTTTGGGCCTCTGTGATCCAGTGATCATAGGCTTTCCATTAATCCCATGCCGGCTATGTGTTTCTGGAACACATCGGGTGGTAAGCCTTTCGTTAGCGGATCCGCAAGCATTTCCTTTGTCCTTATATGCTCGAGACTTATAGTTTGATCCTGGATCTTATCTTTCACAACATAATACTTTATATCTATTGCCTTTGTAGCATTACTCGACTTGTTGTTGTGAGCATAGAATACTGCGGGCTGGTTGTCACAGTACATCTTTAGTGGTTTGTCAATACAATCTACCACTTTCAAGTCGGGTATAAATTTCTTTAACCATATCGCCTGCCCGTGGCCTCATAACATGCTATAAATTCTGCATACATCGTGGACGATGCAACTAATGACTGTTTGGAGCTTTTCCACGAAATAGCCCCTCCTGCGAGAGTGAACACGTACCCTGACGTGGACTTCCTATCATCTTTGTCTCCCGCAAAATCTGCGTCTGAATACCCTCTTAGTTCTAGGGAATCAGATCTTCTATATGTTAGCATGAGGTCTTTTGCGCCTTGCATAACGCAATGCTTTCTTTACCATGTTCCAGTGTTCATGGCCTGGATTTTCTTGATATCTACCGAGTACCCCGGTGATAAAAGCTAAGTCAGGGCGAGTGCACACTTGTGCATACTGTAAGCTTCCAACAGCCGAAGCATATGGTACTGCTTTCATTCGATCGATCTCATATTGACTTTTGGGACATTGAAATTTCCCAAAACTATCGCCCTTGACTATCGGAGCAGGTGATGCGCTACTTTTATGCATATTATATTTCTTTAGAACCTTTTCTAAATATGCCTTTTGTGATAGTCCTAGCACTCCATTCTTTCTATCCCGGTGAATTTCTATGCCCAAAACATATGAAGCTTCACCAAGATCTTTCATATCAAAATTTGAGGACAAGTATTTCTTTGTTTCTAGCAGTAGACTGACATCATTGCTTGCAAGCAAGATATCATCCACGTACAGAATTAGGAAAATATATTTCCACTTTTAAACTTTGCATAAATGCAGTTGTCCTCAACATTCTCTTTAAAACCAAAACTTTTAATTGTATTATTGAACTTTAAATACCACTGTCTAGAGGCTTGCTTTAACCCATAAATGGATTTCTTTAGGCGGCATCCCATATGTTCCTTCCCCTCCATGAAAAAACCGTGGGTTGTTTCATGTAAACATTTTCTTCTAAATCTCCATTTAGAAATGCCGTCTTTACATCCATTTGATGCAACTCTAAATCAAAATGCGCAACTAGTGCCATGATGATTCTGAAAGAATCCTTACATGAGACCGGAGAAAATGTCTCATTGTAATCTACCCCTTCTCTTTGCGTAAAGCCTTTTGCCACAAGTCGCGCTTTATACTTTTCTACGTTCCATTGGAGTCATACTTTGTTTTGTAGACCCATTTGCAGCCTACTGTTTTGGCTCCTTTAGGAATTTCCTCTAAATCCCAAACATTGTTAGAACTCATCGATTTCATCTCGTCTTCCATGGCTTCCAGCCACTTCGAAGAGTGAACGCTTCTCATGGCTTCTTCATATGAAGTGGGATCTTCTTCCATATGAACTGTTTCTGTATTATAAACTCTATAATCACTAGAAATAGCTGATTTCCTAGCTCTTTTAGACCTTCTAAGAGTCTCATTCTCTGGCACATCATGTGTCTCAACGTGCGACTCTTCTTCTAAATGTGGCTGTCGTCGCTCCCTTTCATGCTCAACAACGGGTTGAGTCGGTTCCTGACGGACAGGTTCCGAATCTTGCCTCGTTGTGGTCACGGGTGGAGTTACAACAGGTGCTTGCACCACAACCTCTGGGATTATCGGTGCAGGTACAACAGGTAGGGCGAAAAATGGCTCATGGATCATCGGAAAAGGTGCACACACCCTCTTCTCCTCAAGATCAATTTTCCGGCCTACCATGCTCCCCCTCATCATTTCGTCCTCTAAGAAGACCGCGTGTCTCGTTTCTACAAACTTTGTGTATCTGTCTGCACAGTAGAAACGATAACCTTTTGATCTATCAGGATAGCCAATGAAATGGCAAGTTACTGTTTTGGGGTCTAACTTTGCAATGTGGGATTAAAAACTTTTGCCTCAGCTGGGCTCCCCCAGACTTTCAAGTGGCGTAGAGAAGGAACTTTCCCTGTCCACAACTCGTACGGTGTTTTGGGCACCGACTTACTTGGTACTCTGTTGAGAATGTGAATGGCGGTTTTTAACGCCTCCATCCATAATCCCAATGGCAGTGTGGAATAACTCATCATACTGCGCACCATATCCATAAGAGTACGGTTACGCCTTTCAGCTACTCCATTTTGCTGTGGTTCGCCCGGCATAGAATACTGGGCGACTATTCCATTTTCCTGTAAAAACCTTGCAAAAGGTCCAGGTACTTGACCATATGGAGTGTGCCGACCATAGTACTCCCCCCCACGGTCGGACCTGACTATTTTAATTCTTTTATCATGTTGATTTTCAACTTCAGCTTTGAATATTTTAAATTTATCCAATGCTTCAGATCTTTCTTTAATTGGATAAATATAACCATATCGGGAGTAATCATCTGTGAACGTTATGAACGAGTCATAACCATCCACACTTTTCACCGGAAATGGTCCACATATATCAGTGTGAATAATTTCTAGTGTCGCGTGCTTCGGTTTGCACCCTTTTTAATTTGTTTTACGTATTTTCCTTTTATGCAATCTATGCATTGTTCAATATCTGAGAACTCTAACGGAGGAAGAATATCATTTTTAACGAGGTTTCTATTCTTCCCCTCGAAATATGGCCTAATCGACAGTGCCATAACTTCGACGAGTCATGAGTTCGCTTTCTTTTCTTTTGTTCTTTGTTCGACAAGGAATTTGTTCATTCACATTACTCACAGAATGCACTTTTTCACGCAAGGATAACAAATAAAGCTTATCATGAAGTAAAGCAATACCCACACAAGCATCTTTAAACCATATGGCACACTTGCCATGACCGAAATAACATTCATAACTGTCTTTATCCAAGCACGATACACTTATTAAGTTTCTGTGAATCGAAGGAACAAATAAAACATCTCTAAGCATAATATTGAAACCATCAGCTAGCTCCAAGGAGATGTCGCCAACAGCTTCAACTTCTGCTTGAACTCCATTTGCGACTTCAATGTGTCTTTCGCTTCTTTGCAAAGTCCTTGTCGAATGGAATCCCTGTAAAGAATTTGCAACATGAACAGTTGCACCTGAGTCAATCCACCAAGTAGATTTTGAAAACTGTGTATACAGGGATTCATTTACAAAAGAAACTGTGTTTACCTCTTTTCCATTATCATCTTGAGCCAATCTGGGCAATCTTGCTTGAAATGCCCTTTCTTCTTGCAGTGGTGGCAGGTGTCTTTGTCCACTTGCTGATACTGCTGGGGACCTTTGCCATGTGGCTTATACTGGGAGGACCTTTGCCATATGGCTTGAAGGGAACCGTAGTTCCTGTTCTTGTTGTCCTTCACAAAGTTCAAGGAGCCCCCATTCTGGGACTTCAGCCTTTCCTCTTCTTGCGACAACATGGCAATGGTCTTTTCAATGTCCCATTTTTCAGGCGACACATTGTAGTTGATGATGAAATTTTCAAATTGTGGTGGCAGTGAAGCCATCACCAAGTGAACTATGAGTGCAGGCTTGAGCTCCAGATCAGCCTCCATGGACTTAAGCTTAGCAGCCATGTTGCTCATTCTGAGAATGTGCTCCCTTATGCCATGTGAACCTCCATGATACTTTTCTGTCACCAGCTGTTGAGCAGCTGGGTAGCATATGTCTTTGAAGAACCAGTAAACTGGCTCTTTATCTTTTGGAGATACTCTCCCACAGAGGTACACTCTTCAATTGAGCCCACAATGCGTTCTCAACTGTGTTCTTTATGAATGCCATGCACTTTTTGTTGGCGTTCACCCACTTTTGGTTCTCTAGGGTGTAACCCATCTCTACTGGACCATAGTCCAGCTGCTTTTTCTGCCAAGCAGAATCATCATCATCAGATGCTCTCACTGGCTCTGCTGGCTTGACTGGCTGTGGAGTAGTCACAACCCAGTCGACCTCAGCGCAGACAAAAGCCAGCTCGACTTTCTTCCACCACTCAGCGTAGTTGTCACCCCTGAGCGTCGGAACGTCCTTGAGGCAACTCATCAGGTGAAAACTTCCTGAAACCACAAGGATATAAGATAACAAAAAACAATTGCATGTAATAATCCAACGTTGGTATAAATTAAAACATACAACCGTTTGTGCAATTAAAACTATATTACCGTTGGGCAATAAAAGAAATAAATGCACCTTTAAGACAGATCATAATCATGTTATTAACAACGTTGGTCATTTAACAACAAAATCATAATCATCATTAAAATCACTTTATCATGCTTTCAATTCTCACTTTAAATCATAATAATGCTATTAATAACGTTGGTCAAATAATAGCAGAATCATAATCAGCATTAATATCATTTAATCATGCTTTTAATTTTCACTTTATTGCTCTTATGCAATTTCTTTTAACTATTTGCAGCGGAAACTTTAAATAAATGAATAAAAATTCATAAACTTTTATACTTTTCAAGTATTTCTTTTACTTTTCTTCTGTTTCCTAAACAAAATTTTCGTTGGATAAAAATGAATAGGAAAACAGAAAACAAAATTAACTAAACATGCTTCTGTAAAAAATTAACAGAAAAATTCTGTTCTGTGCGAAAAAACAGGAGGCCCACGGCCTTTTACTATCTGTCGCGCGCCGTGACGCATAACTGCGGCCCACGGCCCGTCAGCGGCAGCGCTAGCTGCCGCGCGCGGCGACGCAGTTCGCGGCCCATGTAGGCCCACGGCCTGCTTCTTTCGGCCCGCGGCCTGCTCTGCGCGCTAGGGTTTCGCGATGGCGCATCGTGGCCGTCCATCTTGATCGGACGGCTGCCCGCACGCCTCGCTCGAACAAAACGACCTCTGCGCCGCCCGTAGGGCAAAACCTTAGCTTCATTCTCCCCCCCCCCCCGCGCGTGCCTCTCTGCCTCTTTCCCGCACGGAGACGGCGGCGACGCGATGCGCGTTTCTGGCCGCCGGAGACGGCCGCGCCGTCCGGCGAGAACGGCCGCGCCTCACGCGTCCTTCCTCCTCCCTTTTCTGGCGACGGAGAGAAGCGGCCGCGCGGCACAAGGCCACGGCGGGCTCCTCCCGTTCCTCCTCCCTCTCTCACCGTCGCCATCCCCTTCGCCGGTCGCGCCTCCTCCTTTCGGTGGATGCGCCGCCGTCGAACGGTTTGGCCGCGGTGGATCTTTGCCTCGCGAGGAGGTGAGTTTCTTTTTCCTTTTTCTTTAGATTAGGGTTAGGG
The DNA here is from genome assembly GCA_947311845.1 of Poa pratensis. Lineage (NCBI taxonomy): Eukaryota > Viridiplantae > Streptophyta > Magnoliopsida > Poales > Poaceae > Poa > Poa pratensis. The sequence continues at coordinate 69,574,734 of CAMZMU010000039.1, read as the reverse complement.
TTTTGATTCTTTTTCTTTTCTTTTTCGGAATCTTTGCTTTGCCCCGCGAGGGGTGTGTTCTTCGTCCAATCCCTCGGCTTGCCGATGCGGATTGGATCGAGAGGAACGGGCGCGGCCGAGGATCGGCAGCGCTTCTTTTCCCTTTGCGGGTGGGTTTTTCTTTTCTTTCTTTCGATTCTTCTCAACACGAGCAAGATCCAGTGAGCAAAAATGCTCTGATACCATTGTTAGTGTCACTAGAACCACTACTCGTGTAGATCATCATGTGCAGCGTGTGTGTGTGTGTTGAACAGAGAGAGAGAGGGAGATTTGGGCGTACCTTCTCCATGGGTGGATGAGCTCGACCCCGAGGCCATGGTGGCCGAGGCAGTGGTGGCAGTGGTGCTTCCTGTCGCTGGGCGCTAACCCTAGATCGGAGAGGGGAATGTCGGTGGGGTTTGGCTACGCACGGTCAACCTCGTGAGCTGTGCAGGCCGGCCCCCCACCCTTTATATAGCGCTGCGACAGGGGCCCACCGACAATTAAGGTCGGGCGCCCCCGATCAGGGCGCGATCACAGGGATCGTGGAGCCGTTGGACTCCACGGATGGAGATCAATATCTAACATTACCATCGTGCGATGACCAGGTAGGCACCGAAGTTGCCGACACAGAGCACGGCCAGCAACCAGAAGAAGTAGTCGAGGTGGCCGTCGTTGATATCATCGGGGATCCACCCTGGCCGCCCGCCTGTCGCCGTCGCGCGCACCACGACGGCCACGAGTGCCGAGCTCGCGTAGTTCCCCAGCGCGAACGCCGTGCTGTTAAGCCCCGAGCAAACGCTCCGCATAGCGTCCGGCGCCTGGTCGTAGAAGAACTCCATCTGTCCGATGAACGTGAACACCTCCGCCGCTCCCACCACCACGTACTGCGGCACCTGCCAGAAGATCGACATCGGCACGTACTCCGTACCGTCCACGCCGACGAACGTGCCGTGGCGCGCGAGGACGCGCCGGCGGGCGACCTCGAGCGCGCCGGCGAGCAGCATGGCGAAGGTGAGGACGACAAAGCCTACGCCAATGCGGGCGAGCTGCGTGAACCCGCGGCTGTGCCCCGTGAGGCGGCGCGCGAGCGGGACAACAGCGCGGTCGTAAAGCGGCACCCAGATCATGACACTGAGGGTGTCGAAAACTGACAGCATTGCTGCGGGTACGCGGAAGCTGCCGACGCGCGGGTCCAGTGTATCGCCCTGGAGGATGAAAGTTGTCATCTGCGTGTAGGCGGCGGCGGAGATGATACCGCACGCCCATACCGGAAGCATCCGCAGCACACACTTGAGTTCCTCCACCTGCGTCACCGTACATAGCCGCCACGGGCTCGCAGGCTGCACCACCTTGTCGCCCGCCGTCTCTACAGCCGCCTTGTCCAAAAACCTAAGTCATCGTCGATTAACATCGTCCGCCCGGGAAATTGCGTCAGATTAATTTACTTATCGAGCTGACATGCATGCATGGTTTTAAATCATGTGTAGTAAGATCGCACATGTTGCTTGCACCATGTAGATATGTGATAGTCTTTTTTTTATATCATGATTTGTGATAGTAAATTAGTCAAATATGCCATGACTAATGCATCACAGGCATGTCCAAATTCAATCAGGATGCATGAAATGGCCGGCGTACGTCAGCATTAAAAGTGACTGCTGGTTCAAAGCAGGATGCATGCATGAATGAAAACAAAAGGAAGGAAAATGATGTGAAACGGACTGTGTGTGCATTGCGACAAACTTCTTTTGGTGCAATAAGATGTAGTTCAAATGGAACGTACATATGGTACCCCCGGACCGTGACACAGGTGCCTTCACGTTAGTCGGCTGAGATTTTGGGAGGTCTCATTCAATTAATCGTATATAGCGTTGGATTTCTATTTATTTTTAGGGAAGTTGGTTTCTACTTTTCTTGTTTGTTTTGTGATGGGAGGTTCTGCACGTCCCCGGTGATATGGAGCAAAAGACAACCGCCTCCCCCACTGTCTAATCTCACTTAGAAGATAAATCTAGTATGTCCAATCAATATAGCATATTATTATCCTGCAGTAGCAAAATTTGCTACTATTATAGTATCGTCGTAGCATTTTTTTTTTCACGGTGCGTCAAAACTGTACAAAAATCATGGCAGCATTTCGAAATCACCTATGCAGCAAAAACAATATGATTATGCAACAAATCCCTACTGGTCGCAGCAAATTCCAACCCATCACAGCAAACTCGATTCGTGACAAAGTCAACACATGTATGCAACATGCAAGACAACATTTGTAGCTATTCACGAAAACATTTGCAGCGTTGGGACATGAATTGTAGCAGATGCCCAAAATCAATGCAGAAGCTCACTCACGTCTTCGCAAGCAACCACACACGAGTTTGCAGCATTCGAAAAAACACTCGCGCAACATCAAAAATTCGCGAAACAAACCTTGTGCTGGAACACATCTTCGTCGGATCAGACTCGCCGGTGACTCCGGCCTGCCAGAGTCCCTCCAACCTAGGTCCGGCTACTCCTGAGCCCATTCCGACCGGTCCATTTTCTTCTTGGGCTCGACAGATCTCCTGATTCAAAACTCCACCAAGATCATGGCCATGCCAGTATGTAGTGTGGTTTCTCAGTACAAGGATGAAGGGAAATGGCGGGGGAGCATAGAGGGGCAGAGAACGAAGAAAAAGAAACACATGTCATGGTCGGTGGGCAGCAGCCGAACCAAGTGGGTTGCAACTTTCATGTGTTTTTAAGAAAAGTGCAAATCACATAGAAAGAATGGTTGATACTTTCAGTTTTGTGAGAAAAAGTTACTTGCAAGTTTTCTGAGAAAAGGTTAGCTCACATCATAATCCGAATATAACTTGCATGTCCATCAAGAAAAATCTGTAGCTAGTTTCAAAAAATGGTTGGAGTTAAATATTTCGTGACAAAAGTGCAACCCACGTCGAAATCGGATTGCTAGCTGCAAGTTTGCCTAGCAAAGTATAACTCTCATTGAAACGGAAAGTTAGTTACACATTTCTCGAGAAGGTGCAACTCGTTTGAAAACTAGTTGGACTTGCAAATGTTTTGAGAAAAGGGCATTTCACATTGAAACTAGGTTGTTTTTTTAGAGAAGTGTAACTCACATCGAAACAACATTGCTACTTGCACGATTTTAAATAAAACTGTAACTCATTGCTACCTTCATGTTTCTTGAAAAATGTGGTTTTCACATAGAAACACGGTTGCTACTTACATGTTCTTAAGAAAACTGTAACTCATTTCAAAAAATCAGTTGGAGTTGCACTTTTCTACTCGCATTGAAATCAGCTTGCTACTTGCATGTTTTATCAGAAAAGTGCAAGTCACCTCGAAACCCGATTATTAGTTGCATGTTCCTTGAGAAAAATGTAACTCACATTAAAACTCGGTTCCTACTCGACTCGTTTCGGAAACTAGCAGCTACTTGTATGTTTCTTGAGGTAAGTGGACCTACATCAAATCGTGGTTGCTACTTGCATGTTTCGTGAGAAAACTGTGCAGGTTGTTTCAAGAACCCGTTGTTAATTTCACGTTTCTTGGAAAAAAAAAACTCGTAGCATTATAAGAAAAATAAATTTAAAAAAATAAACAACATCAAATATACATAAAAATAATAGCAAGGCAAAATGAAAAACAAAAACATAGAGGACCCCCGGTTGCATTTTCTCGATAAGGTAGTGGCACATTTTTGAAAAGTTGGACTATGATATGGACAACAATGCAACCTATAAATAATAAGACAAAAAGATATGGTATAATATGTAGAGGAGCCTAGTTGCACTTTTCTTGATTAGGTAGTTGGACATTTCTTTTTAAAATGTGCAACTACCTTGTGGCGAAAGGTACAACATATAAATAATCAGAAAACCATGAAAAATGCATATATGACTCTCCTTATGTTTTTCACGATAAGGTAGTTACACATCTCTAAACAAAAGTGCAAGTATGGAAATGAAAAGACATAAAAAAATTCAACAAAATAACAAGAAAGAAGGCCAAGGAAAAAACAAAAGTTAAAAAATAAACACTATCAAAACAAAGCCTTATAATATTCCTTTTGTAATATGCAAAGTCTTGTTTAGATGCATATGGAAACATGAAACAAAACTGGTGCAGTTATATATTGGTCTGTATTTTATATTAAGGACGGTGTGGAGTTGCAGCCCACGAGCTCGAACCATGATGCATGTGTTATTTTTTTCCTTCAGTCCATGCAGCCGCACCAATTCCGTGTATAATTTTGTCGCAGAATACAGGAGCATCATTTCACGTAATCAAAAGCCCAGGTTTTGCTATGGGATAAAATTTGACACCCAAAATAAGGTTTGCATGTTTACCGTGGCTGATTTCACAAAGCAAGCAGGTTAGGTCCGGTCCAGGTAGTCCTTACGCCGATACGCCACTGACTGATATTGCCATAGGAGTATAGGACCATAGCTCAATCATAAACGAAAGGAAAAACTGCACCAGATGTAGACTACGAGCCTACGAGTCTACGACTAGTGAATGAGGAGAAAAGGACCAGTGCAAATGGATGCTACGGTAGTTCCGGGCGCTGACTGACCTGAATTGGTCGGTGTGCGCGAGGCGGCGGCTCCCTTGTATCGCGGGCATGCCGCCGTCGCCGTCGCCGTCGCACTCGTGCAGCAGCGCGGCGTCCGGGGTCTCCACGCCGCACTTCCTGGCGGCGGCGATCACCACCTGCGCCATCCTGGTGAGCGGGCTGCCCCCGGGGGGTTGGTGGCGATGGTACGCACCCGTGCCGGCCAGGAACAGCGCGACAGCGAACACGCTGAGCACAGCCAGGATGCCGTAGCCGAGCCGCCAGCCGTGGGCAGTCTGCACCCACACCAGCACGGTGCCGCCGACGAGCGAGCCCACGTTGATGGTGAAGTAGAACCAGTTGAAGTAGGAGCTCTGCCGCCCGCGCTCGGACTCGTCGTCCCCGAACTGGTCCGCCCCGAACGACACCATGACCGGGGACAGCGCGGAGCCGAGGGCCACCAGGTACAGCCCGACATAGAACACCGCGCTGTGCAGCGCCGCCAACGCGCTCGCCGTCACCACCCCATATCCGGCGACGGAGATGACAAGGAAAAGGGTTATGGTCCAGTATCTGCCGAGGAAGGAGTCGGCGAGGAAGGCGGCGGCGAGCGGGGTGATGGAGCTGGTGCCTATCCAGTTGGTGACGCCGTTGGCCGCGGACTTGCTGCCGACGTGCAGCTCCAACTTGAAGTAGTTTACCAGGTTCGTCGACAAGCCGAAGTAGGACACGTGCACTGGAAGCAGTTGTTCACTGCTCACCGTGGAGGCGTGTTCATCGAACAGGCCAACATTAAGCATACACACTAACACACGAGACACAGACACACAGTACGCAGAACAAAAAAAGAAGGCTGCAAATGTTACCGAGGAGCAAAGCGCAGCCCCACGAGCTCCGGCGATCATTGTTGGACGTCCGGCGATCGGCGTCAGCGTCATGCGAGCCTTTTGATTCTACTTCTACAGCTTCCATGGTTTGAACAGTTCGATCGGGTGACCCACTGACCCTGCAAAATGAAACCACTTCAGAGACAGCACTAAACTACTCTTCTAATTTGTAGGTGATGAGCTGATCACGCATGTATATGAGACCAATAATTAACACCCCTTTGATGACAGATGTCTAACTAACAAGGTTGAGAGTTGAGAACATAAAAAGTGATTCAAAAAAAACCTTACTAACTTGATTGTAGTTGAGTTTGGCCTGTAATTATCTGTTCGCTGCCGATCTTCCTTCCCAGCTTCACCCTACGTTCTCGGTATATATATCTTTTCCCTTTCGCTCTTAGCCACGCTCGACAACGTGTTGGCATTTTGGCTAGCAGCTCTGCATCTGGTGCCACTTGATAGTTGAGAGCGAGAGCGGTGATGCTAATGGTGCAATGCCGACTGAACATGCATGTATACAGCGGGGCAGGATTACAGTGTCCATATATAAGCTGCCAAGGAGTGGATGCGACTGCATAAATCTGTGCGCGCGGTGTTGACGTGTGTACGCTCTACGCAATCCCGGAATAGTACATAGTGCGAGTATTTTAAACAGTAGCGTTGAATTAATGCACGACTCTGTTTGGCTTTTCCTGATGATTGAATGTCGATCTAGATATCATCAATAGGAATGTCAAGGTACTTCATTAGTAATTGGTAATTTTGCAGCAACACAAATGAATATCTCACTACACGACAAGCCGAATATTGGGCTCCGCTGAAAGAAAGAAAGAAAATTCTTTCTTGGGTAAACTGGAAGCTCACAAAACATCTCGGCCACAAAAAGGAATGATCTTTGGTACAGTGGTTTTCAGAGATACTCTCCAATTTTGTGACCTGCATATCTTGGGAACAGTGGTCTTCTTTGGACTTTTGGACAGAGCCGTCGCCAACCCTGCATGAAGCAATAGCTTTACTGCCGCTTCGGCTAAACATATAAACACAGGTTTGTGATTCATTGTTACTTCGCGTTCAGTAGACAGAATAGGGGGATCGTGCGAAAAGAAAACCCCCCGTGTCGCACCCCAGGGCGACACCGGGGGTGACCACCGCGCCGCCAGCAAACCTCCGCCGCCTGCTCCTCACGCCGCCGCTGCCGCCGGCCATCGCCGCGGCGGCGGCGGGCCCAGCCGCCGAAGGAGGCCTGGGGGTGGTGGACGCCGGAGATGGCCGCCGGATCTGCTGGGGAGGAGATGGACGGCGCGTCGACGTGCAGCGACTAGGGCGGCGCCCCTGGTCGGGGTGGAGGCGGAGGCCTTCTCCCGGCAGCGCAATGGCCGGCGGCGGAGATGCAGGGCAGAGTCGGGTGGTTGGACGAACCCTAGATCTTCTGATCTGGGTGTTTTCCGTGCCGCCTTCCTAGATCCTCTCCGCTGCGTGGTAGGGCCGGATCCGGTGGAAGGTCGACCCTGCTCTGCCGTTGCCATTCTCGATGCTGGCCTAGCCCGCGGGCTGCTGGTAGAGTTCGGTGCGGCGGATTCGCAGGTTGCCGTCGGGCTGCGTGGGGGCTGCCTGCTCGGCTTCAATAAAGGAGGCGGTCCTAGGGTCTGTCTCACGCCAAGACGAAGATCTGCTTGATGCTTGTCTTCATTGGTCTGGCCAGAGTGCCAAGTTCCGGAAGGCTCCGCCGGCGAACTCCACTGGACGACTCATGCCTAGAGATTGCTGGATCGGGTGGGATTCGGTCGCACGCAATCATGTTTTTTTGACCGTTTGGTTTCAGAGTGAGCGTTGTGAAGTTCTGCAGTCGGTTGCCATCATGGACATGTCTTTTGTTCCATGGTGAAGTCAGTGTGCGGAGAATGGCATGGAAGCCGAGATTTGTGGACTAGTAATGGTGGTTCGAGTCCTGATGGCGATGAGAGATTGGCTTGGTGATTCTAAACTTGGAGCAGCAGCAACGGCAAGTGGGGGCGACAACACAGGAGAAGTTCAGAGTCCAAACTTTCTGGGTGAAAATCTAAGGCCTGGCCTTAATTGGTTGCGCCTGGCAATGACCTTGTTGAAGACATTGTTTTTGTGAGTGCGGACCTTCTTCAGGGTGAAAACCCATGATCTATGATCAGGGCGATGACGGTGCTTGAGCATTGTTCCCTTCTTGGAGGCGTCACTTTTGGAGCAGTTGGACTTCTGGTACAGTTTTGGTGGGGTTAGATCGGCAGATATAAGGAATAGATCATTGTAGCGGGACTTTTCTTTTTTGTAATTCTTCTTTTTATTCTGGACTGTGTGCATCCGTGTCGTCGCTAGGGCAACGCGTGTCTTGAGGGAACTTCATTTCCAGTCGGACAATTCAGTGGTTATAGACACTATGCTGGTTGGTGGATTTTCAACTACATTCACAGCTGCGATTTTTATTGATGGCAGGATTTTATCAGTTAGTTTTGTGAAGATCACCTTCGAGCATTGCTACAAGGAAGCCAACAAGATCACCTTCGACCATTGTTACAAGGAAGTCATGAGCTAGCTAGGCATAACTTTCTTAATAATTATAAAAAGTAGATAGGTTTTGAACGGTTAGCCCCTAGCCTTTTTTATTATACTGAAACTCATAAATGATGCAAATTTGTTTGCAAATAAATAAGCTCGCCGAATGACTTTCCTCGGTAGAATTAAAAAAAACTTCCCATCCCATCACATCTCTCCACCCAAATTAGTATCGCCACGCTAATAACATAATGATGCGTGTTAAGTTACATGTCCGTTGGGAACCCCAAGAGGAAGGTATGATGAGTGCAGCTGCAAGTTTTCTCTCAGTAAGAAACCAAGGTTTAATCGAACCAGTAGGAAGTCAAGGGTCTTCTGAAGGTTGTTGGTGGCTGAATGTGGCACGGCGCAACACCAGGGAATCAGCAGCAACGTGGAACCTGCACACAAGACAATCAAACTACTTTGCCCCAACGAAACAGTGAGGTTGTCAATCTCACCGGCTTGCTGAAAACAAAGGATTAAAAGTGTGGTGTGGAAAATGATGTTTGCTTGCAGAGAATTAAAGAGAACAATGATTGCAGTTGGTTGTATTTCAGATGTAAAAGAATGGACCGGGGTCCACAGTTCACTAGTGGTGTCTCTCCATAATAAAATACTAACATGCTGGGTAAACAAATTACAGCTGGGCAATTGACAAAATAGAGAGTGCATAACAATGCATATACAAGTCATGATGATCACTATGAGATTTACTTGGGCATTACGACAAAGTACACAGACCGCTATCCAGCATGCATCTGTGCCTAAATAGTCCACCTTCAGGTTAGCATCCGCACCCCTTCCAGTATTAAGTTGCAAGCAACAGACAATTGCATTAAGTATGGTGCATAATGTAAACAATACAAATATCCTTAGACAAAGCATTGTTGTTTTACCCCTAGTAGCAACAGCACATCCACAACCTTAGAACTTTCTGTCACTGTCCCAGATTAAATGGAGGCATGAACCCACTATCTAGCATAAATACTCCCTCTTGGAGTTACAAGCATAAACTTGGCCAAAGCCTACACTAATAACGGAGAGCATGCAAGATCATAAACAACATAGGCATGATAAATCAATAATCAACTTGACATAGTATTCAATATTCATCGGATCCCAGCAAACACAACATGTAGCATTACAATAAGATGATCTTGATCATGATAGGCAGCTCACAAGATCTAAACATGATGGCACAAGAGGAGAAGACAACCATCTAGCTACTGCTATGGACCCATAGTCCAGGGGTGGACTACTCACACATCACTCCGGAGGAAGGCATGGCGATGTAGAGCCCTCCGGTGATGATTCCCCTCTCCGGCAGGGTGCCGGGAAGAGCTTCAGAACCCTCCCGAGCTAGGGTTGACGACGGCGGCGGCTCTGGAACTTTTCGTGGATGGAGGCTCGGGTGTTTAGGGTTTTCCCGAGAAAGGCAATTTATAGGCGAAGGGGCGATGTCGGTGGAGGCCCGAGGGCTCCTCACCACGTGGCGGCGCGCCAGGGGTGGGACCCGCGCCACCACATGGTGAGGGCGCCTCGGTGCCCCCCTTCGTCTCTCCTTCGGACTCCGTGTACGTGACAGAAAAATAGGACCTTGGCTTTTTGTTTCGTCCAATTCCGAGAATATTTCCAGAACAGCTTTTCTGGAATAAAAACAGCAGAAAACAGGAACTGGCACTGTGGCATCTTGTTAATAGGTTAGTCCCAGAAAATGCATAAAAATGCTATAAAGTGTGAATAAAACATGTAGCAATTGACATAATATAAGCATGGAACATAAGAAATTATAGATACGTTGGAGACGTATCAAGCATCCCCAAGCTTAGTTCTACTCGTCCTCGAGTAGGTAAAACGATAACAACAAATAATTTCTTAGGTGACATGCTACCACATAATCATGATCAAATAATATTGTAAAGCATATGTTATGAATGAAGTGACTCAAGGCAATGGTCTATAGTTTGCTAACAAATAGATAATGAGTAAACAACTGAATCATATAAGCAAAAACTTTTCATAAATAGTACTTTCAAGACAAGCATCAAAAAGTTTTGCATAAGAGTTAACTCATAAAGCAATAGATTCTAAGTAAAAGGCATTGAAGCAACACAAAGGAAGATTTAAGTTTCAGCAATTGCTTTCAACTTTCAACTTGTATATCTCATGGATAATTGTCAACACAAAGCAATATAATAAGTGCAATAAGTAAGCATATAAAAATTGTTGCACACAAAGTTGACACAAGTGTTTGCTTCTGAGATAGAAAGGAGTAGGTAAACTGACTCAACCTAAAGTAAAAGAAAGGCCCTTCGCAGAGGGAAGCAGGGATTAAATCATGTGCTAGAGCTTTTTAAGTTTTGAAATCATATAGAGAGCATAAAAATAAAGTTTTGAGAGGTGTTTGTTGTTGTCAACGAATGGTAGTGGGCACTCTAACCCCCTTGTCAACCAGACTTTCAAGAGCGGCTCCCATGAAGGACGTTATTTCTACCCAAAGGCAGATCATCCCTCTTCTCTTTTGTTTACACATGTACTTTAATTTGGGTGACACTCCTCCCAACCTTTGCTTACACAAGCCATGGCTAACCGAATCCTCGGGTGCCTTCCAACAATCACATACCATGGAGGAGTGTCTATTTTAAATGATCAACTTTTTAAATTGCTTACTGATAAATCAGGGCAAAACATGTGAAGAGAATTAAAGGTGAAAGTTGTAATTAATTGGGACTGGGCACCCCATTTGCCAGCTCTTTTTGCAAAATTATTGGATAAGCGGATGTATATGCCACTAGTCCATTGGTGAAAGTCTGTCAGGAGTAAATGACAAGGTTGAAAGATAAAACACCACATACTTCCTCATGAGCTATAAAACATTGACACAAATAAGGGATAATAGCTTTTGAATAGTTTAAAGGTAGCACATGAAGTATTTACTTGGAATGGCAGAAAATACCACATAATAGGTAGTTATGGTGGACACAAATGGCATGGGTTTTGGCTCAAGGATTTGGATGCACGAGAAGCATTCCCTCTCAGTACAGAGTTTAGGCTAGCAAGGTTGTTTGAAGCAAACACAAGATATCAACCGGTACAGCAAGACTTACATGAAAACATATTGCAAGCATTATAAGACTCTACACTGTCTTCCTTGTTGCTCAAACACTTTTACCAGAAAATATCTAGACCTTAGAGATAGCAAACATGCAAACCAAATTTCAACAAGCTCTACGGTAGTTCTTTACTAATAGGTTTTTAACTACATGATGCAAGAGCTTAAACATGAAATACTTGAGAGCTCAAAACAATTGCCAAGTATCAAATTATCCAAGACAATGATCTATATGTGTGTCTTTTCGATATACCATCTACCACATGTTGCATTTTCTGTTTCCAACCAAACACCAATCAACTTATTTCAACAAAAACTCTCCAAATAATTTACAAATGAAACAAGAGAGTATTACTCTACAAGAACTAACAGCTCTGAATAAGAGATGCATGAAAAACAGGAGCTAAAAGCATAGCAGTAGCTAGATAAGAATACTCAACAGATATAAGTGAAGAATATGAGTATTCACATGAAAAAGCGGAGCGTGTCTCTCTCCCACACAAGAATGCTAGGATCCAATTTATTCAGAAAATAAAAATAACAATGCAAAATAAAAGCACACAGACGCTCCAAGTAAAGTACATAAGATGTGGAAGAATTAAAATATAGTTTCACTAGAGATGACCTGATAAGTTGTTGATGAAGAAGGGGATGCCTTGGGCATCCCCAAGCTTAGACGCTTGAGTCTTCTTGAAATATGCTTGGGTGACCCACGGGGGCATCCCCAAGCTTAGGCTTTTCACTCTTCTTGATCACATCATATCATCCTTCTCGCTTGATCCTTGAAAACTTCCGCCACACCAAACTCAAAGTAATTCTCATTAGAGGGTTAGTGCATAATCAAAAATTCTCATATTCTACAGTGACACAATCATCACCAATACTTCTGGACATTAGCTACAGCCACTGATGTTTTATGGAGCAAAGAAATCCAATCAAACATAGTAAAAGAGGCAATGCAAAATAAATGGCAGAATCTGTCAAAACAGAACAGTCCGTAAAGACGAATTTTTTCGAGGCACTTAAGTTGCTCAGATTGAGAAACTCAAAACTAATGAAAGTTGCGTACATATCTGAGGATCACGCACGAATTTTTCAGAATTTTTCAATTTTTCTGGAGTGAATAAAGCTCAAAACCGTGGACAGCAAAAATCTGTCCCTGTGCAGAAATCCAAATCTAGCATCAACTTTCTACTAGAGACTTTACTTGGCACAACATTGCAAGAAAATAAAGATACAAAGGAGTTGTTACAGAAGTAAGCACACTCCTTGACTCAAATAAAATAAAAATAACAGGAAATAAAATGATGGGTTGTCTCCCATAAGCGCTTTTCTTTAACGCCTTTCAGCTAGGCGCAGAAAGTGAAAATCAAGTGTTCTCAAGAGAAGAAGCATCAACATCATAATTTGTTCTAATAATAGAATCAAAAGGTAGCTTCATTCTCTTTCTAGGGAAGTGTTCCATACCTTTCTTGAGTGGGAATTGATACCTAATATTCCCTTCTTTCATATCAATAATAGCACCAACAGTTCGAAGAAAAGGTCTTCCCAAAACAATAGGACAAGATGCATTGCATTCAATATCCAAAACAACAAAATCAACGGGGACAAGGTTATTGTTAACCATAATATGAACATTATCAATTCTCCCCAAAGGTTTCTTCATAGAATTATCAGCAAGATGAACATCCAAATAACAGTGTTCCAAAGGTGGTAAATCAAGCATATCATAAAGTTTCTTAGGCATAACAGAGATACTAGCACCAAGATCACATAAAGCATTACAATCAAAATCATTCACCTTCATTTTAATGATGGGCTCCCAACCATCTTCTAACTTCCTAGGGATAGAAGCTTCATGTCTTAATTTCTCTTCCCTAACTTGCATGAGAGCATTTGTAATATGTTTTGTAAAAGCCAAATTTATAGCACTAGCATTAGGACTTCTAGCTAGCTTTTGCAAGAACATAATAACTTCAGAAATATTACAATTATCAAAATCAAGATCATCGTCATCTAAAGCAATGGGACCATTGTCCCCCATAGTTCGAAAAATTTCAGCACTTTTATCAGGAACAGTTTCAGTGGTTTTAGGCAATTTCAAACGTTTTGCAATGGAAGTGGAAACATTGCCAACACCAATAATGTTACCATTGATAGTAGAAGGTTTACTAACATGTGATGCTTCAGCATTACTAGTGGTAGTGATAGTACAAACTCTAGCTATACTATTCTTTCTAGCAATTTCATCTTCTCTTTCCCACCTAGCATGCAATTCAGCCAACATCCTAATATTATTATCAATTTTAACTTGGATAGCATTGGCAGTAGCAAAAGTCTTAGTATCTTTAACTTCATTAGGCATAACTTTCAGTTTCAAAAGATCAACATCAAGAGCAAGGCTATCAACTTTAGAAGCAAGAACATCAATTTTGCCAAACTTTTCCTCAACAGATTTATTAAAAGCAGTTTGGGTATTGATAAATTCCTTAAGCATGACTTCAAGATCAGAGGGTACACTCCTATTATTGTTGTAAGAATTACCATAGGAATTACCATAACTATTGCCACTATTAGAAGGATATGGCTTATAATTGTTGTTACCAAAATTATTCCTATAAGCATTGTTGTTGAAATTATTATTTTTAATGAAGTTCACATCAACATGCTCTTCTTGGCAACCAATGAAGCTAAAGGAACATTATTTGGATCAACATGAGATTTACCATTCACAAGCATAGACATAATGACATCAATCTTATCACTCAAGGAAGAGGTTTCTTCAACAGAATTTACCTTCTTACCTTGTGGAGTCCTCTCAGTGTGCCATTCAGAGTAATTAATCATCATATCATCAAGAAGCTTTGTTGCTGCACCCAAAGTGATGGACATAAAGGTACCTCCAGCAGCAGAATCCAGAAGGTTTCTTGAAGAAAAATTCAGTCCTGCATAAAAGGTTTGGATGATCATCCAAGCAGTCAGTCCATGGGTGGGACAATTCTTTACCAATGATTTCATTCTCTCCCATGCTTGGGCAACATGCTCATTATCAAATTGTTTAAATTCATAATGCTACTTCTCAAAGATATAATCTTAGCAGGAGGATAATATTTCCCAATGAAAGCATCTTTGCATTTAGTCCATGAATCAATACTATTTCTAGGCAAAGATAGCAACCATTCTTTAGCTCTTCCTCTTAAAGAGAAAGGAAATAATTTCAGTTTAATAATATCTCCATCTATATCCTTATACTTTTGCATCTCACAAAGTTCAACAAAATTATTAAGGTGAGCAGCAGCATCATCAGTACTAACACCAGAAAATTGCTCTTTCATAACAAGATTTAACAGAGCAGGTTTAATTTCATAAAAGTCTGCTTTAGAAGCAGGTGGAGCAATAGGAGTGCATATGAAATCATTATTATTTGTGCTAGTGAAGTCACACAACTTGGTGTTCTCAGGAGTACTCATTTTAGCAAAATTAAAGCTAGGCCGAAATACAAAAGTAAATGCAAGTAACTAATTTTTTGTGTTTTTGATATAAAGAAGCAAACAAGATAAAGTAAAAATAAAATAAGCAAGACAAAAACAAAGTAAAGAGATTGGAAGTGAGAGACTCCCCTTGCAGAAGGTTTGACTTCCCCGGCAACGGCGCCAGAAAACTGGCTTGATGCGTGTTAAGTTACACGTCCGTTGGGAACCCCAAGAGGAAGGTATGATGAGTGCAGCAGCAAGTTTTCCCTCAGTAAGAAACCAAGGTTTAATCGAACCAGTAGGAAGTCAAGGGTCTTCTGAAGGTTGTTGGTGGCTGAATGTGGCACGGCGCAACACCAGGGAATCAGCAGCAACGTGGAACCTGCACACAAGACAATCAAACTACTTTGCCCCAACGAAACAGTGAGGTTGTCAATCTCACCGGCTTGCTGAAAACAAAGGATTAAAAGTGTGGTGTGGAAAATGATGTTTGCTTGCAGAGAATTAAAGAGAACAATGATTGCAGTTGGTTGTATTTCAGATGTAAAAGAATGGACCGGGGTCCACAGTTCACTAGTGGTGTCTCTCCATAATAAAATACTAACATGCTGGGTAAACAAATTACAGCTGGGCAATTGACAAAATAGAGAGTGCATAACAATGCATATACAAGTCATGATGATCACTATGAGATTTACTTGGGCATTACGACAAAGTACACAGACCGCTATCCAGCATGCATCTGTGCCTAAATAGTCCACCTTCAGGTTAGCATCCGCACCCCTTCCAGTATTAAGTTGCAAGCAACAGACAATTGCATTAAGTATGGTGCATAATGTAAACAATACAAATATCCTTAGACAAAGCATTGCTGTTTTACCCCTAGTAGCAACAGCACATCCACAACCTTAGAACTTTCTGTCACTGTCCCAGATTAAATGGAGGCATGAACCCACTATCTAGCATAAATACTCCCTCTTGGAGTTACAAGCATAAACTTGGCCAAAGCCTACACTAATAACGGAGAGCATGCAAGATCATAAACAACATAGGCATGATAAATCAATAATCAACTTGACATAGTATTCAATATTCATCGGATCCCAGCAAACACAACATGTAGCATTACAATAAGATGATCTTGATCATGATAGGCAGCTCACAAGATCTAAACATGATGGCACAAGAGGAGAAGACAACCATCTAGCTACTGCTATGGACCCATAGTCCAGGGGTGGACTACTCACACATCACTCCGGAGGAAGGCATGGCGATGTAGAGCCCTCCGGTGATGATTCCCCTCTCCGGCAGGGTGCCGGGAAGAGCTTCAGAACCCTCCCGAGCTAGGGTTGACGACGGCGGCGGCTCTGGAACTTTTCGTGGATGGAGGCTCGGGTGTTTAGGGTTTTCCCGAGAAAGGCAATTTATAGGCGAAGGGGCGATGTCGGTGGAGGCCCGAGGGCTCCTCACCACGTGGCGGCGCGCCAGGGGTGGGACCCGCGCCACCACATGGTGAGGGCGCCTCGGTGCCCCCCTTCGTCTCTCCTTCGGACTCCGTGTACGTGACAGAAAAATAGGACCTTGGCTTTTTGTTTCGTCCAATTCCGAGAATATTTCCAGAACAGCTTTTCTGGAATCAAAAACAGCAGAAAACAGGAACTGGCACTGTGGCATCTTGTTAATAGGTTAGTCCCAGAAAATGCATAAAAATGCTATAAAGTGTGAATAAAACATGTAGCAATTGACATAATATAAGCATGGAACATAAGAAATTATAGATACGTTGGATACGTATCACATAACACTAACATAATTTTTTATTTGTGGCCTAGAATTAGTCTAGTTTCAAGTATAGTACACAGAGCATCTCTAGCAGATCCCGCAAAACGCCCTGGCCCATATAATAACTGCTTTTTTGGGGTCCAATGTGAAAAAAGACCAGACCATGTCCAGGAAAACTGTCCGACCTAGAAAACAAATTCAGAGGAGCGCGATATTCGACCCCGAGTGCCCCATATGTCCAGTTTTTGCGGTCACATTTTCTTCTCCCCGGATCCGTGGCGCAAGTTGGTGGGAGTAACATTTCAGCTCGCTTGTTCCCGCCCCAACCGCCGCCGCCACCGCCGATCTCCCCAGCCTGGTGCATGTTAGCGTCGCCGCGCCACCGAATTGACCGCATGGACCACCCGTCGCCTCCGCCCATCGGTTTTCTTGCCTCGCCAACCCCATCGGTGCCACCTTGGCCGGCTTCACTGTCGTCGCGCCAACTCCTTCGCCGCCGGGAAGAGCGGCAGGGCAACCATAACATGTTCAAGGTACACCGGCGAGGTAAACAAATTCCCCCTTTCTTCCGGTATGTGTCGAATTGGGTCCAATTTCTTAGTGTTTCGCACTCTTGATTGTGTAGCTACAACTTGCATACCGTTCATACATCATATGTGGACATGTTGGAGGAGATCGAGGTGAACATCATGAGTGCACCACTTGATGCATTTGATTCCGGCATGGAACCTGAGATCAAAGCCGAGGTGGAAGAGGGGTTGGCGACAATAATGTTGAAGAGATTGTGGAGGAGGTGTGCGATGGTAGCCAACCAAGATTTGGAAAACGGAGAGCCAATTACACCGAGATGGAGGGCCTCAATTTGATTAGAGCATGGGAAAGTGAGTCACTTGATGCGGTTATCGGCAATGATCAAACCAGCGAAAAATATTGGCAACGCATCAAGGACAAGTATCCTAAGCTCATGGCGATCCCATCCCCCCTTTCATTGAGATCACTCCAAGGACGATACGATTCATCAAACAAAATTGTGCCCATTTGAGTGGTTGTTTGGAGCAAGTGAGGAATGCACCTGCAAGTAGTTGCACAATTGATGACTATGTGAGTTTCTTGTCATTTTTTTGTAAACATTTGTGATCTTGTTTGGTTTGATGATAATATTAGCTCACACTTGCCTCTTTTGCAAATGTAGGATCAAATTGCTCATGAAAGGTACAACTAAACGGCGGCATCCAAAGGCAAATCTTTCTTGCTCCTACATTGTTGGAAATTGCTTGAGCATAGTGAGAGATGGAAGTTGAGGGATCAAGAAGCTCCACCGAAGAAAGGCGCACTCGTCAATTTGGAAGTCGATGATGATAGTGATGATTGATGACTGTTGGGAACCCCAAGGGAAGGTATGATGTAGTGCAACAACAAATTTCCCTCGGTAAAGAACTAAGATTTATCGAACCAGTATGAGAGCAAAAGGTCGCAAAGTTTGGAGTGGACGTACACACAAAACAGTTTGTCCACAACGTTTCAGGAAGGTTGTCAATCTTCCGGTCTCGCTAAAAACAAAGGATTAAACACATAGTATGGAAGATAATAGTAATAAACATAGTGTCGGTATGATCAACCGCAAGGCAATGACTTCCCTAGTCCTCCTCATCTCTTGGGAAATTTGGAACGAGCGGAACGCTCGTGTGTTCCGTAACAAGCACACATCGTCTATTAGCATCTTCTCCAAGATCAAGAACGAGGCGAAGTTGTGGGTAATTGCGGGGGCAAAACGTCTTAGAGAATTAATGCCGGGAGAGTAATCCTTTGTTGTAATGTATTTTTGATGTTGCCCGAACACTATGCCCTAACTCTCTCTTAATAAAGAAAATGGGGCAAATCTTTTGCCCTTTGTTTCAAAAAAAAAATCTCAGCGATCTTGTCGTACATCCTCTTTCAGTCTTTTGGTCCTGTTTTTGATGATGGGTCTGAATGGTATGGAACCGATTGCAGGAGAGAAAGAGAGAGAGAGAGAGAGAGAGAGAGAGAGAGATCATATTTTGAAGGAGGCAAGAGCTTCATTATCTCATGGTCGGTGGTGGTGGTGGTTCTTCGGCCTACGGAGGTGGTGGTGGTGCTTCTTCCGCCAATGGTTGCATTACATCACGGGAATTCTATCCATCCAGACACGTAGAAACTTATTTGTTGCATTACATTAGAGAAGCAACATAAATTACTAAACATGAGTTCATGACATGCATTCGGAATTTACAGGTATGATGGTTTCCTACTTCAGTCCACGCTCTTCTTGTAGTTGTACCACCGTGCGACTACCAGGTAGGCACCGAAGTTGCCGACACAGAGCATAGCCAGCAGCCAGAAGAAGTAGTCGAGGTGGCCGTCGTTGATGTCGTCCGGGATCCATCCTGGCCGCCCGCCCGTCGCCGTGGCGCGCACCACGACGACCACGAGCGCCGAGCTCGCGTAGTTCCCCAGCGCGAACGCCGCGCTGGCAAGCCCGGAGCATACGCTCCGCATGGCGTCCGGCGCCTGGTCGTAGAAGAACTCCATCTGGCCGATGAACGTAAACACCTCCGCCGCGCCCACCACCACGTATTGCGGCACCTGCCAGAAGATCGACATCGGCACGTACTCCGCCCCGTCTGTCCCGACGAACGTGCCGTGGCGCGCAAGGACACGGCGGCGGGCAACCTCTAGCGCGCCGGCGGCGAGCATGGCGAGGGTGAGGATGACGAAGCCCACGCCCATGCGTGCCAGCTGCGTGAACCCACCACGGTGGCCAGTGAGGCGGCGCGCGAACGGGACGACGGCGCGGTCGTAGAGCGGCACCCAGATCATGACGCTGAGGGTGTCGAAGACGGAGAGCACGGCGGCGGGGACGCGGAAGCTGCCGACGCGCGGGTCCAGGGTGTCGCCTTGGAGGATGAACGTCGTCGACATCTGCGTGTAGGCGGCGGCGAAGATGATGCCGCACGCCCACACCGGCAGCATCCGCAGCAGGCACTTGAGCTCCTCCACCTGCGTCACCGTGCACAGCTGCCACGGGCTCGCCAGCCGCACCGCCTTGTCGTCCGCCGTCTCGACCGCCGCCTTGTCCAAGAACCTGAGTATTCGATCGATTAACAACCGCCAGGCCGGTTCAACAGATCAATTTACTGAACCGTGACATGTATGCATCATCTAAAAAATTCAGACATTCCTTTGATCGTGAAGTACAATTCTGTGTTCAGAGTTCATACTTAGAGATCATACATGGTGCTCGCACCGTGGCACGCAAGCGTGCAAAATTCAAACGGTCTTGCATGAAAACTGGGATTTTTCGGCACGGCATGTGATGAAAATGGCCGGCGAGCAGGAAGACAAGACTACAAAATTAAGGAAGGAAAATGATGTGAAACGGATTGGGCGCATGCGACAAACTTTTTTTTGCGGTTCAGTTATAAGGTCTCCTAATAAACGGAAACGTGCGTAACACGTTTCTTTCCCTCACGGCCGGCGCCCCACGACGTGACAGCTGCGTTCTGAAAATTTACTCACGGTATTTGTCGTACAATACAGGAGCATCTCGCGAGTTTTACTATGGGATAGATCTTGGCAAAGCAAAAAGCTAGACTAGAGGTTAGTGCATGCCATGCCAGCTTGGCGCCGCTGACTGCAGTTCCGACCGCGTACAGTACTCTGCCATAGCTCAATCATAAACGGAAGAAAAGATCAATGCAAGTGGAAGTGGAAGCTGTTGGATATTTTTAGTGATCTAGGCTGCTCTCACTTAGGTCAAAAGTCAAAATTACGGCTGCTACAGTATGTCGGCACTACAGTGATTTGCTACAGTAAAGATACTACAGTAGCACTGATGTGTTGTCTTGATCGGAGACATCCAATTTTGATCCAACGGTGCTAGTTCCCTAGTGTGTGGTGCTAAATAAAATATAAAGGGTTAGATGACCCTAGAAGGTGGTGGTGATACGGTGAAGCTCTCACACTGCCACTCTCACCTCACTTTCTTGCTAAAAAGCTATCAAGCAACCCGATCTAGCAAGGCACCAAAAACACTAGGAAGAACTAAGCACATATTGCTCCTAAGTGGTGTGAGCAATATTTGAAGGCATGGCTGCTCCATCTGCAGATCAAGGTAATTTTTATCCATCTCTATTTTTTTTTGTGGCTCAACCTTGAGCTAGTTGATCCAATTATGTCAACAATGGTATCAGAGCGTGCTAGCTCTCAAGTTTGAGCCCTAGCTCAAGTTCTTGCTTGATCTGTTAAGTTGTTATGTGCTAAAGTTTAAGGACAGCAAGTTTTAGTTGCTGAGATCAAGCATATTAAGTTGTTCTTTTAAGTTGTTCTTCCTAGTGATGATCTTATTATGCTATAGCCCTATTCTTGTTGAATTTTAGCCCTAAATCTTGAAGTTTTCAATACTGATGAATTAAATTAAGTTCTAGGGTTTGCAATTGATGAATTTAAGTGGGATTGATAATTTTCAGTATGCTTTTAAGTGTAATTCCCAATTTTATGAAACCTAGAGTTAAAATTTCTCTAATTTCCCTCTGTAATTAAGCTAGGGTTATCGAATTAAGCAATTTTAAGTGGGGAATTGCTCTTCTGATGCATTATTAGATGAAATCCCAAAATTAACGAAACCCTAGATCAAGAAAATCCCCAATTTGAAGAACCCTAATCTTAAGATCAAGTTTATGGCGGTGGAACTTACCTTATGGGTGTCGGCGCCGTCGCTGGCCACGGCGGCGTTGGGACTATCTACTTATGGGCAGGATATCTCGGGCTCACCCCCGAGCGATCTTGCCGTCCACCGCGCCGGGCCGTGGCGGTTCTTCCTCGCGCGCTTGTCGCCGTTGAAGCTCGCCGCAGTGCTGGATGCACAGGTCGCCGACGCCGTGGCAGGGACGCCTGCCTCTGCGCCGTCGCCTTGCAAAAGGGGCGCCGCTCAGATCCACTCGACGGAGATGCGCGCTGGCCAAAGCTGCACGCACCTCCGGCGAAGGGTCCTGGACGACGCTGAAGCTGATGCCGCCTTCCTCCCTACCGCGTGGTGCTCGCTGCTGTCGCGCTCGGTCTCGTCGCCGTCGCGTTCGTCAGCGTCGCTCGGGAGCAGAGGAGGAGAAGGAGAAGGGGATAGAGAATTAGGTTTCCTCGCGGGGCGGCGACAACGTGCTGGTCTTGTCTCCAGTCGCGTACATCCTCGACCGCCGGATGTCGATCTGACGGCTCGCGTCGCCTCTGCTAATGAAATGGGCCAAAACCCAGACGGGGATCAGGGGGAGTTGAGGCTGGGCTGGGTTTTCGGCCCAGTTCAGCAGAACTATTATGCAGAATTAAAAAAAAAAAAAAAAAAAAAAAAGGGGGGGCTAAAATGAATGATTTTAGGGCTATATTTTCTGCATGTTTCAATTATGCTTATTATGTCTTTTATTAGTTATGTTTTAATTGCCATGCTTAGTTTATTACATGTCTTCAATTATGTTTATTATCAAGTTGTTTATGATTTAAGAATTATGGTGATTTTTATCACTATGATCATTATGGAATAAAGTTTCCGCTGCGAATTAAAGTTTAATGCATCCTCAAATAAAGTGTGGTTTTATGCTTTGTCATTCTGACCAAAGTTGTTTGACGGGCATTTTAACCGCAAAATTCTTTTATTGATCCGTTTCACTTCTGGCCAAAGCTGATGTGAACCGGGTTAGTAGAGGAAAATTAATGAATGAGGATTATTAATGTGTGGCTTTTGTTTATCAATTTGGCCAAAGCTAATTGATGAATATTTGTCCACAAAATTTTGTTGTTCATTTTCATCTCTGGCCAAAGCTGTTTTGAATTTGTTCAACAGAATTTAATGATAATTATGGTGATGCTTACTAAAGCATTTTGAATTTTTTCTTTTGCAGCAGCTAATGTCTCTAATATTGCTGGAATGCTAAATGGCATAGAACAGCTAAATGGAAGCAATTATGTTGTATGGAAGGAGAAGCTGGAAATTACGATGGCCTTACTCAATATTGATTATGCTCTCCTTAATGATCCTCCTGAGGTGCCTAAAGAAGATAATGAAAATTATGAAGCCCTCAAGAAGGAATATGACGTTATTAAGGCCAAGTGGGATGATTCAAATCGCAAGTGCCTTATGATGATAAAGGGCTCTATTACACAGAGTATGAGGGGAGCCCTCCCTGACTGCGAGACTGCTAAAGGGTATCTTGCCAAAATTGAGCATCAATTTAAAGGGTCTTCAAAAGTTTATGCAACAAGCCTTATTCGAAGACTAATTGATGAAAAATAATCCCACTGGAAGCCTTCGAGAGCACATTATGAAAAAGTGCAACATGGCCGCCAAACTCAAGTCTATGGAGATGGAGATTTCTAGTGGTTTCCTCGTCCATTTTATTATGTCATCTTTGCCTCCTCAATTTGATCCATTTATGATCAACTATAATGCAATGGATGTCAAATGTGAGATTGATGAGATGATGGCGCGCTGTGTGCAAGAAGAAGAAAGGCTGAAGGCTGATAGAATTGAGCATATTAATCAGTTTGCTCAGTCACAGAAGAAAAGGTACAAGAAATTTGTGAATGAGTATATGAAGCCCAAGCCTAATAAATTTAAGGAAAAGGCCAATCTTCAAAGGGTTCACAAAAGAAGCCAGAAAGAGCTCCTAATGCGGAAGAAAATAAATCTAATGCTTGCCACTTTTGTGGAAAAGGCGGGCATAAGCAAAAGGATTGTTTTGGCTTCAAGAGATGGCTCAAGGAAAAAGGTACCGACGTTATTACTTTTGTTGAAAAATCCCTTTATGTTAATTATGCCACCAATACTTGGTGGATTGATTCAGGTGCAACAATTCATATTGCAAATTCGTTGCAGGGATTCAATATGAGGAAGACCCTAAAAAGAGGGGAAAGAACAATTAGAGTTGCTAATGGTGTTGAAGCTTATGCCGAGGCGCTTGGTGATTTCACTCTTATGCTTCATGGTGGCGTTAGGCTTCAACTAAATAATGTTCTCTATGTACCCTCGATGAAACGGAATTTAGTTTCCGTATCATGTTTAGATGATGATGGTTATGCTTGTCACTTTGGGAATAAACGATGTATAATTATGTATGACAATAATAATGTTGGTCTTGCTTGTCGGCAAGATAAACTTTATGTAATATCCCTATGTGATGATATAAATAATGTGGGTTCTACCTCAAATTTAAATGTCGGTACCAAACGCAAACGTAATGATAATGAGACTTCTTCGAAATTATGGCACTATCGTTTAGGCCATATTTCGAGGGGGAGAATTGAGCGTCTCATTAAAGATCAAATTCTTCCTTCACTTGATTTTACGGATGCGGATGTTGATCACTGCATTGATTGCATCAAAGGAAAATATGTTAAGAAAATTAAGAAAGGTGCAAATCGAAGCGCGGGAGTTTTGGAATTAATTCATACGGATATATGTGGTCCGTTTAATGTGAGATCGGTGGATGGTTTTAATTCATTCATAACGTTCACCGATGATTTCTCCCGTTATGGATATATTTATCAAATTAAAGAAAGATCAGAGGCATTAGATAAATTCAAGATTTTTAAAGCTGAGGTTGAGAATCAATGTAATAAGAGAATTAAAGTTGTAAGATCTGATCGTGGTGGAGAATACTACGGCAGACATACTACTTATGGCCAAATTCCTGGACCGTTTGCAAAATTCTTGCAGGAAAATGGCATTATAGCCCAGTACTCAGCACCGGGCGAACCTCAGCAAAATGGGGTGGCTGAAAGGCGAAACCGCACACTTATGGATATGGTGCGAAGTATGTTGAGCCACTCCACTCTACCGATAAATTTATGGATGGAAGCCCTTAAAACAGCAGCACATATTCTTAACAGGGTTCCTAGTAAATCGGTGCCCAAAACACCGTATGAATTATGGACTGGGAAAAAGCCGACCCTGAATTATTTTCATGTATGGGGCTGTCCTGCTGAAGCAAGGATTTTTAATCCGCTTATGGGAAAATTAGACCCCAAAACAGTCAGTTGCCATTTTATTGGTTATCCTGACAAATCTAAAGCATATCGATTTTATTGTCCAAATCAGGCAACTAAATTTGTTGAAACAAGGCACGCAGTGTTTATGGAAAATGATGTGATGAGGGGGAGCATAACACCTCGGGAAATTATTTTGGAGGAAAAACGGGTATATGTCCCGGCTCCAATAATTTTAGAACCTATTTTCCCGGTGTCTGCTGATATTGCACCTCCTGTGAATAATACACCTGCTGAGACTCCTATGACTATTTCAGATGCCACACCTAATGATACTTCTGTTGAAGATACTCAGCAGCCTCAAATTGTTGATGATGTGCCAAATAATGAACCACTCAGAAGGTCACAGCGGACTAGAAAGTCTGCTATTCCTGACGATTATTTTACTTATATGAGTGAGGATGTAAATGAGTCAATGTTGAATAATGATCCTACCTCATTTAAAGAAGCCATGCAAAGTGAATATTCGTCTGAATGGCTTAATGCTATGAAAGATGAAATGAAGTCCATGAGTATTAATGATGTATGGGACTTAGTAGAAATTCCCAAAGGAGCTAAAATAGTTGGAAGTAAATGGGTCTATAAGACCAAACGTGACTCCAAGGGAGATATCGAAAGGTTCAAAGCCAGACTTGTGGCAAAAGGTTTTACTCAAAGAGAGGGGATTGATTATAATGAAACATTTTCACCCGTCTCTACTAAGGATTCATTCAGAATAATTATGGCACTTGTGGCTCATTATGATTTAGAGCTACATCAAATGGATGTTAAAACGGCATTTCTAAATGGTGATTTGCATGAAGATGTATACATGGCACAGCCGGAAGGTTTTGTTGTGGAAGGAAATGAACATTTGGGATGTCATCTGAAGAAATCCATCTATGGCTTGAAACAAGCATCAAGAGAGTGGTATTTTAAATTTGATCAAGTCATAAAGGAATTTGATTTTAAGGAGAATAAAATGGACAATTGTGTTTATGTTAAGTTCAAGGGGAGTAATTTTATCTTCCTGATATTATATGTTGATGATATACTCTTGGCCAGCAGTGATAAAATATGCTAATGGAGACCAAGAGTTTTCTGTCATCTAAATTCGATATGAAAGATCTCGGTGAAGCGGCTTATGTTTTAGGAATTGAAACTCACCGGGATAGATCCAGAGGAATATTGGGGCTATCTCAGAGAGCATATATTGAGAAGGTACTGATAAAGTACAATATGCATAAGTGCTCAGCCTCGCCTGCTCCTATTGTAAAGGGCGATAAATTTGGAACTTTTCAGTGTCCAAGAAATAATTATGAAGCTGCGCAGATGAAGTCAGTTCCCTATGCATCAATTGTTGGGAGCATTATGTATGCACAAGTATGCACTCGCCCTGACTTAGCATTTGTGACCGGGATGCTTGGCAGATATCAGTCTAATCCAGGTCAGGATCACTGGAAGGCTGCTAAAAAGGTCTTGCGTTATTTGCAAGGTACTAAAGGCCTCATGCTTACTTATGAAAAATCTGATAACCTTGAAGTGGTGGGTTATTCGGATGCTGATTTTGCGGGGTGTGTTGATACTAAGAAATCCACATCAGGTTATATTTTCACCCTCGCAAATGGAGCTATATCATGGAAGAGCTCAAAGCAAACTGTCACTGCATCGTCGACAATGCAGGCAGAATTTGTGGCATGTTATGAGGCTACCGGGCAGGCGGTATGGCTGAAGAATTTTATCCCGGGACTGAGAGTGATGATAGCATTTCCAGGCCTCTCACTCTCTACTGCGATAATCAACCCGCAGTAATCTATGCGAGTAACAACAAGTCAAGTGGTGCTGCCAAACACATTGACATTAAATTCCATGTTGTGAAAGATAGAATCCAGGATCAGACAATAAATGTCAAGTACATCAGTACTAAATTCATGTTAGCGGATCCGCTTACAAAAGGCTTACCACCCAGCGTATTCAGAGAGCATGTTGCCGGCATGGGTTTGGTTGAAAGCTTTTAATCCTGGAGAAGTTGGAACTATTATGGCACCATCTCCCCAAAGAGGGCTCATTTTGAGATCGAGTGGGAACCATAGTCAATTGGTTTAGCAGTACTTAATTGACTGTTGTAATCTATTGTCTTGGTGTACCATTTTGTCAAAAGATGAGTCTGTAATGTTTGTAATGTTTATGTAAAGAATTATGTAAATTAAGTTAATGTATGATGTGAATAAAGTTTATGGAGCTCATATTTTAATGAGGCTCATTTTGATATGAAATGATGTACTATAGTCACTGGGTTAAATGGTACCTAACAGACCGTTATAATCTTTTCGTCTTAGTGCATTATTTTGTTGAAAAAGTGAGCTCATAATGTTTAGCCTTACGATCAAGGGGGGAATGTTGGATATTTTTAGTGATCTAGGCTGCTCTCACTTAGGTCAAAAGTCAAAAATTACGGCTGCTACAGTATGTCGGCACTACAGTGATTTGCTACAGTAAAGATACTACAGTAGCACTGATGTGTTGTCTTGATCGGAGACATCCAATTTTGATCCAACGGTGCTAGTTCCCCTAGTGTGTGGTGCTAAATAAAATATAAAGGGTTAGATGACCCTAGAAGGTGGTGGTGATACGGTGAAGCTCTCACACTGCCACTCTCACCTCACTTTCTTGCTAAAAAGCTATCAAGCAACCCGATCTAGCAAGGCACCAAAAACACTAGGAAGAACTAAGCACATATTGCTCCTAAGTGGTGTGAGCAATATTTGAAGGCATGGCTGCTCCATCTGCAGATCAAGGTAATTTTTATCCATCTCTATTTTTTTTTTGTGGCTCAACCTTGAGCTAGTTGATCCAATTATGTCAACAGAAGCTACGCTAGCGACGTTCGCTGACCTGAACTGGTCGGTGTGCGCGAGGCGGCGGCTCCCCTGTATCGCGGACATGCCATCGTCGCCGTCACACTCGTGCAGCAGCGCCGCGTCGTCCGGGGCCTCCACGCCGCACTTCCTGGATGCGGCGACCACCACCTGCGCGATCCTGGTGAGCGGGCTGCCGCCGGGGGGCTGGTGGCGACGGTACGCGCCCGTGCCAGCCAGGAACAGCGGGACGGCGAGCACGCCGAGCAGAGCCGGGATGCCGTAGCCGAGCCGCCAGCCATGCGCGGCCTGCACCCACACCAGCACGGTGCCGCCGACGAGCGAGCCCACGTTGATGGAGAAGTAGAACCAGTTGAAGAAGGAGCTCTGCCGCCCGCGCTCGGACTCCTCGTCGACGAACTGGTCGGCCCCGAACGACACCATGACGGGCGACAGCGCGCTGCCGAGGGCCACCAGGTACAGCCCCGCTAGAACACCGCGCTCTGCACCGCCGCCGACGCGCTCGCCGTCACCACCCCGTACCCCGCAACGGAGATGACGAGGAAGAGGATGATCGTCCAGTATCTGCCGAGAAGGAGTCGGCGAGGAAGGCGGCGACGAGCGGCGTGATGGCGCAGGTGCCCACCCAGTTGGTCACGCTGTTCGCCGCGGACTTGCTGCCGGCGTGCAGCTCCACCTTGAAGTAGTTCACCAGGTTCATCGACAAGCCGTAGTAGGACGTGAACTGCAAGCAGTTGTTCACTGCATGCATGATCCAACAGGTTCAGTTGTCGTAGAATATACTCTTTCTTTCTTTTTGTGATGAGAAGGCTGCGACTGTTACCGAGGAGCAGAGTGCAGCCCCACGAGCTCCGGCGATCCTTGTTGGGCGTCTGGCGATCGGCGTCGCCGCCATGCGAGCCTTTTGATTCTACTTCTACAGCCTCCATGGTCTGAGCAGTTCGATCGGGGTGACCCTGCAAAATGAAATCATTAATTTCAGAGACAGCACTAAACTAACTCTATTTCGTTGCTGATTAGATCAATAATTAACACCAGATTTGATGACAGATGTCTAATTAACAAGGTTGAGATGGAGTTGACAACATTAAAGTGGATTCAAGAAAACATACTACCTTGATTATAGTTGATTTTGCCCCGGGCTGGCCTGTAATGATCTGTTCGTTGACGATCTTCCTTTGCAGCTTAAACCT
Organism: Poa pratensis; assembly: GCA_947311845.1. Taxonomy (NCBI): domain Eukaryota; kingdom Viridiplantae; phylum Streptophyta; class Magnoliopsida; order Poales; family Poaceae; genus Poa; species Poa pratensis. The sequence continues at coordinate 69,546,227 of CAMZMU010000039.1, read as the reverse complement.
ACGTTCTCGATATATATCTTGTCCCTTTCGCTCTTAAGCCACGACCACGAGTTGGCAATTTGGCTAGCTAGCAGCTATGCATATGGTGCCACTTGATAGTTGAGAGCGAGATTAAACTGTATCCAGGGCGTATCGGAGCCGTCTGATCCGATGTGATTCTCGTTCAGCTAGATTAAACTGAAGAAAGGTTGTAAGATCGTCCATAGCACGTAGTACTAAATTAAATAAGTCATTCACGCCAGTGATGGAAGTCAGACAACAAAGAGCCAGCTGCTGCGATCCGATCTCATCCGATACGCGATCAGTTACAGCTTGAACGGTGCGACCCGATCTCATCATCAATTATAGTTTAAACTGAAATAATCTTGGGGCATCTTCCATTTTCTTCTTCTTCTTCTTCTTCTTCTTCTTCTTCTTCTTCTTCTTCTTCTTCTTCTTCTTCCATGCGACTTCAACATGAAAGCCTGGTTTCATTATTAAAGGATAACTGGACAGCATGTGTGTGATGAAATTGGGGCATCGGAACGTACATAGTTAGGCACGCCAGCGATGGAGACGAGAAACCCAAAAGGAACGAAGCCCAGCCTAGATATCTTGCCTATAAATAGTGTCCCCATCCATCCTTATTTAGCAAGTACTACCTGCTATAAATTATGAGTTTGCTTTGTTAAATTATTTGTATGGATTTGTATGTTGAACTATTTGTATTGAGATTTGTATGTTCAACCACGTGAGAAAATTGTTCATGTGAACATTTGTGTTATTTTTGGGCGGAACTGGGGACGCGGCTAGGAATTAGGGACCACGAGGGTGAGAATTAGCGCCACCGGTATTTTGGCTTGGGCCGAACGGCAAGAAACGCCTTAAACATTTATGCTACTATTAGAAATGGTAGTTCTTTTCTGTTTTCATTATTTGTATCAGTAGAAAAGCGGTTTTTCCTATTACCCGTCCATTTTTTATTTATCCTAAAAATCATTGTGACAAAAGGGGAATTGAAATATTATATTGGATATATTTCTGTTTTTGTCGCGTAAAGGGAATAGAAGATGTATGCACTTAGAGCATCTCTAGCGGTCGCGCTAAATAAGCCGCGCGCGGAAGAAACCATCGATATAGCGCGCGCGGGGCGAAAAGTAGCTCTCCAGCGGACGCGCGATATGCCAGCGCGCGGAAAAATGGAGCCCACGCGCTGGCGGAAACTGGCTGCTGCGCGGTGTATTTTGGGCGGGAGAGTTTGGCATGTGTGCCGTATTTGTGTCGTCGGAGCCTCTGAGCTACTCTCGGCGTTTGGTGGAGGTGGTGAAGCTGTTCGTGAAGTTCCAATGAACGGAGATGGCGAGCGACTCTTGAAGGGGAGTTGGCTCTGCATCTCAAAGCTTGGTGTTGGCATTGTGTGCGTGCTCTAGCGTGCACGACAAAGACTGCGACACTTGGAGGAGTTTGTCAAAGCTATTCCAAACGACCGGGCGGTCCGGCACACCCCAAACCCAGCCCATATCTGGGGCGGGTTTGGGGCCGCCCGGGCGCGTCCGGACACGTCCGCCCCTGGTCGCTGACAGAGCGGTCCCACGTTTGACCGCCCGGCCACGCGGAGTGGATAGCTTGACCGGCGTCGGCATTCATGGCGCACCGGCCACCGGCCGGCAATAATGGCGTACCGGCCACCTCCGACTATAAGTGGAGGTGCCGGAACAAACCTAGCTCACACTCACATCCGCATCCGTTGCCGCTCTTTGCTCCTCCATAGCCGCCGCTCTCTTCTCCTCCACATCCATCGCTGCCAAGCCCCATCCTCCACCTCCTCCACCATGCCTCGCCGCCTTCCCACCACCTACGCCAAGCTCACGTCAGAGAAGAGGGCGCAGATCTACCGCGAAGCCATGGCGCGCGATGCGGAAGAGGTCGCGGCAATGGCGGCGGAAGCGCAGGCAGGGGTGGAGGCGCAGGCGGTCGCAGAGATGGAGTCGGCGGAGGCGGCGGATGTCGGCTATGCCGGTACCACGAGGACTCCGACATCGTCGAAATGACGGGTGTAGAGTACCTCCGGCGATTGCAGGAGGACGAAGCGCATCGCGCGTAGTCAGAGGCGGCAGCGGACCAATGGAGAGCGCAGGCGGAGCAGGCAAGGATTCGGGCGGAGGAGCACACAAGGGTCAGGGCGTAGCACCGTGCGGCCGAGGAGCAGCTCAAGGCCGAGACGGCTGACCGCATCCTCATCGGTCAGATGACGAACAGGCTCGGGTTCGTCGACAAGCAGAAGGAAGCGGAGGCGGCGATTCGTGAAGGCCGACGCTACGAGGGAGATTTGTCCGGATCTGTCTCGCTCTTCTCCGACTCCGACGAGCAGGGTCCTTCTCCGGCTCCTCCCCCCGGTGCGGCACAGAGCGCCTCCGGCTCTGGCACCGGCGCAGCGGCAACGGTCATCGTCCTATCCGATGACGAGTAGATAGGGTTGCTATCCGAAGTAGCGGTGTGGCAGCAAGTGCACCTAGGTAGCAATATGTGCACGTTGCATGCTTTTGTAGTAATTTGGTATCAAAATTTGAGGTATGTGGTTGTAGTAGCATGTTTTTGGGGGCTGTCCGGAAAAATAAAAGTTAAAAAATAAACACTATCAAAAGAAAGCCTTATAATATTCCTTTTGTAATATGCAAAGTCTTGTTTAGATGCATATGGAAACATGAAACAAAACTGGTGCAATTATATATTGGTCTGTATTTTATATTAAGGACGGTGTGGAGTTGCAGCCCACGAGCTCGAACCATGGTGCATGTGTTATTTTTTTCCTTCAGTCCATGCAGCCGCACCAATTCCGTGTATAATTTTGTCGCAGATTACAGGAGCATCATTTCACGTAATCAAAAGCCCAGGTTTTGCTATGGGATAAAATTTGACACCCAAAATATGGTTTGCATGTTTACCGTGGCTGATTTCACAAAGCAAGCAGGTTAGGTCCGTCTAGGTAGTCCTTACGCCGATACGCCACTGACTGATATTGCCATAGGAGTATAGGACCATAGCTCAATCATAAACGAAAGGAAAAACTGGATTTTTTTACAAATATGGCCACGTGCCCAATAGAATTGTCAAAAATAGCCCCCACCGAATTTTATTGTCAAAAATGGCCCTGGCGGGATTGAGAAAAAACGACACGTGTCTTCCCGCCAACCAAGGTGGCGGAAAGGGACCTTCCTCCAGCAGAAAGGCGGATAGTGACTTCGTGCCAAATGTATAGCGGGAATTGACTTTGTGCTGTTTGTAAAAGTATCCTTTACCAGACTTTGCGCCGACTCAGGAAGCAACACGTGTCTTTCTGCCGACTTTAGTGGCGGGAAGTCACTTTCCGCCAGCATGGTTGGTGGGAAGACACGTGTCGCTTTTCCCCATCCCGACAGGGTCATTTTTTACAATAAAATTTGGTGGGAGCTATTTTTGACAATTCTATTGGGCAGGTGGCCATATTTGTAAGAAAACGAAAGGAAAAACTGCACCAGATGTAGACTACGAGCCTACGAGTCTACCACTAGTGAATGAGGAGAAAAGGACCAGTGCAAATGGATGCTACGGTAGTTCCGGGCGCTGACTGACCTGAATTGGTCGGTGTGCGCGAGGCGGCGGCTCCCTTGTATCACGGACATGCCGCCGTCGCACTCGTACAGCAGCGCGGCATCCGGGGTCTCCACGCCGCACTTCCTGGCGGCGGCGATCAGCACCTGCGCCATCCTGGTGAGCGGGCTGCCCCCGGGGGTTGGTGGCGACGGTGCGCACCCGTGCCGGCCAGGAACAGCGCGACGGCGAACACGCTGAGCACAGCCAGGATGCCGTAGCCGAGCAGGGCCGGCCCAGAGGGCGGGGCAACGGGGCGGCCGCCCTGGACCCCCGAGTGGAAGGGGCCCCGGTCCAAGAATATACTAGTATATGCAGTATACATCCTGGCGTCCTGAAAAAAAATATAGAAAGCCCAAGCCAGCTATTGGGAAATCCCACGACCCTTAACACAACGCTCAAATTGTGTCAAAAAAAAAAGATTGAAAAAAAACAGCCAACTCCCAATTGGCGAGTAACTGATGCGAGCCTGCAATTCTTCCGGTTCTTCTGCATTGCAGTTAGGCATCGAGTGCTTCAAAACAATAAATCATGTTTGCAACATTCACTTTTTTTTCTATCATTCCCTTCTATTGAAAATCTCCACGTACATGCAACTATGCAAAGGGAGTTAAGGGATGAAGTTTAGGATCATATAGCAATCTCCACTACTAATAAACACCAAAACTGGCGTTCGGCTAAAGTCACACCAATAGTTGCACCAACCACCGAAAAAATCCTGCCTAACCCCCACTAAACAACTAACGATGGACCCACAAATCAGAAGTCCGGGTGCACTTAGCAATTTCCGATGACGGAAATACTTCACCCCAAGCGGAAATCTGCAGAAACCACGACTCCCTTCCATCGCCTTCCTTCACGCCGTGAAATAGTCAACCGCTTCCGGGGACGAGCGGAGGCGGGGCCAGCACCGACGAGAGTAGGCAGCAGGGCCGGCGAGGCAGGAGAAAGCTTGAGCGAGGATGAGGCGGGGATGGCCGTGACTGGAAGAGGACGAGAAGGGCGGCCCCAGGAGCGAAGCTTGTAGTCTCCCTGGCCATCGTCGAGATCGGGGCCTGGCTCGCCGGCCAGCCCCGCGCGCACAAGATGTCGGGAGATGAGTCTCCCTGGCCCTAGAGGTCGTCGAGATCAGGGCCTGGCTTGCCGGCCGCCTCCGCGCGCGCAAGATGCCGGCAGATGAGGCACGGGCGGGCGGCGGCGCTGGGTTGGGGAATAGCAGGGCCAAAGGATCTCCAGGCGGCGACGCGGGACGAGATGGACGGCGGGGTCGCGCTGGTCGGAGGCAGGGAGGCGCTCATGACTCATGAGCGAGCGAGTGAGGGAGCAGAGGTGGCGGCGCTAGCGCTGGGCGGCGGCGGCCAGCTCGAGCTCTTCCTCCATCGGCGGTATCCTCCTCAATCCGCATCGAACACTTCCACCAACTCGAGCTTCACTCGCAACGGCGGCGTCGCGTGGATCCCTCCATCTTCGAGATCCCTTTCCTCAACCTCTCTTCCACCCTCCCTCCTGGACCTCTTCTCCGCGCCGGCAGTGGAGATCGACGGGCACAGAAGGCGGCAAAGAACGAGCGGCAGAGTGCGAGGGCAAGCAGCAACGAGCTAGCAACATCGTTTTCGTTTGATCCAGCTGCTGCCAAGGTCCCGACGCCCTAAATCATGCCCACACCCCCTTCACGGCGCCGACCTCATCTCACCTCCATGCCGCGGACGGGAACTCCTGTACTGTCTCGCCATCTCCACAACATACTCCCAGCTCTCCCGCACAGGTGGCCTACATGAGCCATCTCCCTCTCTTGTTTTTCTACATGAAAATGTAGTTCTCCCTTGGTTAACCCAATACTAAAGCTATTAATATGTGTAGATCTAGCTTGAATAGTGCTATTAGTTCATGGAGTGCAGTATCGTGCTTGCAGTTTATATCACGTAAATTTTTCCATGTCTGTCACTGTCAATGTAATGCAGTACTGTGATTGCATCTATACCACTTGAATTGGTAGATACTTATTCTAAAAAATGCTATTTCTATTTGTCTTTAAAAATCTCAAACGTCACAGCAGGTAACCGGTTATAGACTCAGGTTGGTGCCCTCGGTACTTGAAATTTTTTAGTTTGATATTTTCCATCACAAATGAAAAGGAGCATGCTTGGTCGAATTAACAAGTTGATACTTGAATGCAAAGGAAAGGGTGTATTTCGCAGCACAAGTATCACAAATCCCATGATCATTGCATCCTTCTTTTGTGAAGCCAACTTTTAGAGAAAACGAGAGGGGTTACATGTCTTAATCAAAATACATCAGTGCAAGTCCCAGGTGTTATCGTTTAGATTAAAAAAAGCAATTGATCCAGTGTGCTGTTTCCATGGTAGAGCAGCCACACGATGCAAGAACTTGTGTGTAGCAGTGTTTCACTTGCATTTGTTTGCTTCGCTTCTGAAGCTTTTATTTCAATTTCGAAGTGCAGACTACTGTAATGCAGCTAATGCTTCATCTTGCTATGCTTTGGTTTGGCCACTAACAAATGGTGCGTACTGTTTCCAACGATTCAAGTGCAGTTGATGTCAAAGGAATCAGATTCTTTTCTACGTTTTTATCTGTTTGGTTTCTTACGGATCCAGTAAATATAATGCTTTGAGAAATAGTACTATGTTGATGTGCATATATGTATTGACTTTTGCGAAGATAATTGTCGTTGTCTCCTCCGCGAGGGAACACAGATAGAACAAACAACAACGAGACCTTTCCTGAACAGAGCGCCAGGCCGCCCATGTTTCTACCAACTCCAGCGTTTAACTTCATCGATGCTTTTTCCAGATCATTTTTTGAAATCAGCCCGAATGAGACCATTTACTTTTTTATCTGAAATTCCCTTCATCTGATGTATTTTCCAGGTCATTTTGTTTTCTTGTTACTGGCAGATTTTGATGTCTGATTTTAGTAATAGTTCTGTAAATAAATATTATTTGCTTATGTCAAAACTGTCTTTAAGTAGAAATGGAGGATGTGTCTCGAACCATGTGCTAACCGGTCTTAAGTAAAAAAAAAATCTTCTCACACAAAAGCATAATCTTTGCAATAAAATCACACTGTATTTAGACATAAATTATTATGTTTATATATGGTTTAGTTGGGTCGTGCGTTGCACGTGCAAGCCTACTAGTTATGGTAAGTTCGTTCAATGTAAGAATATTTCATCGAGTAGATGTTTGCTTGATCTAGTAATATTTTGTTTGGCTGAACGTTCCATTTTTCCCTCCCTTCATTGTCTTTTTTCCTACACAAGCATCGAAGTTCTGAAACTGATTCTAGGTGTGTTCGTAGTTGATCTAGAAAATTGCTCATGTTCCAATAAATTGATGTGCGTGACCTTCGGAGTTCAATTCATTTTTGGATAGACTGAAAAATTCTCTAATTATGTATTTATAGCTAAGGCTAATTTTTTATCCTACAACTATGTACTTATTTATTGAAAACATTACTATGAAAGTATCTATATTTTTTAGGATCATTTATTTAGGTTATGGTATTTTCTTAACAATAAAAGAGCTTCACCGGGAAATTGACGATATTATACATTGACATTGCTTGTTTTATTAAAGGCCCCTATTTTCTAAACCGCCCCGGGCCCTTGAAAACTATGGACCGGCCCTGTAGCCGAGCCGCCAGCCGTGGGCAGTCTGCACCCACACCAGCACGGTGCCGCCGACGAGCGATCCCACGTTGATGGTGAAGTAGAACCAGTTGAAGTAGGAGCTCTGCCGCCCGCGCTCGGACTCGTCGTCCCCGAACTGGTCCGCCCCGAACGACACCATGACCGGGGACAGCGCGGAGCCGAGGGCCACCAGGTAGAGCCCCGCATAGAACACCGCGCTCTGCAGCGCCGCCAACGCGCTCGCCGTCACCACCCCATATCCGGCGACGGAGATGACAAGGAAAAGGGTGATGGTCCAGTATCTGCCGAGGAAGGAGTCGGCGAGGAAGGCGGCGGCGAGCGGGGTGATGGAGCTGGTGCCTATCCAGTTGGTGACGCCGTTGGCCGCGGACTTGCTGCCGACGTGCAGCTCCAACTTGAAGTAGTTTACCAGGTTCGTCGACAAGCCGAAGTAGGACACGTGCACTGGAAGCAGTTGTTCACTGCTCACCGTGGAGGCGTGTTCATCGAACAGGCCAACATTAAGCATACACACTAACACACGAGACACAGAGACACAGTACGCAGAACAAAAAAAGAAGGCTGCAAATGTTACCGAGGAGCAAAGCGCAGCCCCACGAGCTCCGGCGATCATTGTTGGACGTCCGGCGATCGGCGTCAGCGTCATGCGAGCCTTTTGATTCTACTTCTACAGCTTCCATGGTCTGAACAGTTCGATCGCGTGACCCTGCAAAATGAAACCACTTCAGAGACAGCACTAAACTACTCTTCTAATTTGTAGGTGATGTCGTGATGAGGTGATCACGCATGTATATGAGACCAATAATTAGCACCCCTTTAGCATACAGCACTTCATATCCATCAACTTCCTTTCCCCTTCTCTCCTGCGACTTGTGAGGCGAAAGGGCGGAAGTTTCCTCCCCTCGGTCCGCCGCCGGCGAGGCCGGCAGTTCCCCTCCCCTCCGTCTGCTGCTCCGGCGGCGGGAGGGTAGGGAACTCCGGTCCTCTCCGTGCGGTGTGTACATAGTAGGGTTAGGGTTTCTGCTGGCGGCGCTGTGGGGGTGGAGGCGGCGTCGGAGAGAATAAAGTTGTTGCAGCGTCGTCCCCTCTACGCCGGCGTTCTTCGGGGCAATGGCGTGGCGCTTGCAGCTTTTGGTGCCCCTAGATCCTCGGATCTGTGGAGATCTTGCCCCCCCCCAAGCGGACGGCGCGGCGACGCCGTCGTTTGTTCTTCGTGGGGCCTCTGTCCCTCCGCTCCGTCGTCGTCGGCCGTCGTCTCCTTCAGCGGCGGCTTTGGGAGTGTGAGGTGGTTCGGTGGAGGCTTGGGGTGCTCGTGCTCGTCTCTCGTGCATGCTTTTTGGATGGCAGGCGGAGGATCTGGCGCGGCTGGGCTGTCCCGGGGGCAGACGGCGTTGGATCTGGAGGACTGGGTGGCCTGGCCGTGCTTGTTCATCGGGCTAGATCTCGTCGCCGTGCGGCGAGCGGATTCTGCGGTCTTCGTCAACGACGGTGGTCCTCTCTTCTCCTGGGCTCAAGATGCTCTGCTTCTTTCTCCTCCGCGGTCGTCGGCGTTAGGACGGGCAGCTGCTGTGGTGGTTCAGTGGCGTCCGTCGCTGCTGTTGTGCATGCGTCGTGTTCGGGCGTTTCGTTCTGCGTATGAGCTTCATTTCGTGGTTCTTGGAGGTGCTCGCCGGCTTTTCGAGCGTTGTTCTGCCTTCTCCGGCCGGCCGTGGTGGCGAGGGGAGGAGTGTTTGGTGCAGTTTGCTCTGGTTCCAAAAGGCCTTGCTTCGTCGTGCCCTGGCCTGCCGTGGTGGTGAGGGGGGAAGCTCTTTGCATGCTTGGTTTCTCGGCGACGGTTCCGGCAAAGAGGAGATCGTGCTCAGTGCAGGGTTGCTGGAAGATGGGTGGTTGCGGAGAGGAAGCGCCATGGCCGTGCGTGTTCAACGTGCTCGGTTTCGTCGCCTGCGGCGGACGGCTCATGTGGTCTTCTACAAGAGTGGGGGTGCTCTCTCTCCGGGGCGTGGCGGCGGCCTGGTTGCTTCCTCTCTAGCGACGAAGAGGATGCTTGCAGGTGTTGCGTCGGTTCAGCGTTCAGGGCTCCAGGTTCTTAGTTGTGTTCTTGGCCTTGTTGCTGTTGTTCTGGGTGTTTTCCTCTTTGTTCTTCGGCGTGCGTTTGTTCTTTCCCTTGTAATTCTGTGGTGATCGCTCGCTGAGGAAGTTCCACTATCAAAAAAATAATAATAATAATAATTAACACCCCTTTGATGACAGATTTCTAACTAACAAGGCTGAGAGTTGAGAACATATAAAGTCATTCAAAAAAAAACATACTAACTTGATTGTAGTTGAGTTTGGCCTGTAATTATCTGTTCGTTGCCGATCTTCCTTCCGAGCTTCACCCTACGTTCTCGGTATATATATCTTTTCCCTTTCGCTCTTAGCCACGATTGGCTAGCAGCTCTGCATCTAGTGCCACTTGATAGTTGAGAGCGAGAGCGGTGATGCTAATGGTACAATGCCGACTGAACATGCATGTATACAGCGGGGCAGGATTACAGTGTCCATATATAAGCTGCCAAGGAGTGGATGCGACTGCATAAATCTGTGCGCGCGGTATTGACGTGTGTACGCTCTACGCAATCGAGTAGCACTACTGTAGATTGATCGTGCATGTGAATGCCTTTGGCACTTCGGTCGTCATGAAAATATGTATGTCGGCCTCCCGGAATAGTACATAGTGCGTGTATTTTAAACAGTAGCGTTGAATTAATGCACGGCTATGTTTGGCTTTTCCTGATGATTGAATGTCGATCTAGATATCATCAATAGGAATGTCAAGGTACTTCGTTAGTAATTGGTAATTTTGCAGCAACACAAATGAATATCTCACTACACGACAAGCCGAATATTGGGCTCCGCTGAAAGAAAGAAAATTCTTTCTTGGGTAAACTGGAAGCTCACAAAACATCTCGGCCACTAAAACATCAGTGTGGAAGATAGTAGTAATAAACACAAAAGTAAAAACGGACCAGCGAGCAAGTGATGATTAAAATTATGTAAACACAAGGTTGTAAGCAATGTTAAAAAATGGACCGGGGGCATAGTTTCACTAGTGGTGTCTCTCCTTTAATAGAAAACATTGTTGGGTAAACCGACGGGAAAATGTTTATGATCATAATATTATGACAAAGTGTACAAGACAAATATTTATGTAGGCATCACGTCAAAAATATATAGACCGCGCACCAACACTGCATTTGTCACTAATATTCCACTTTGAGAGTGCTTCTATGCTTGCATCTCTAAGAATTAAGTTGTAAACAACAGAGTATTGCATTAAACTTAGTACATGATGTAAGCAACATTTATTATCAATAAGTAGAAATAAACACCATTGGTTTACCCTTATGAGCAACAACACATTGTTACCCTTAGTCGTTTGTCAACTCGAGCCCAGTGATAAACGAGGCATGAACCCACTATCGAACATACACTCCCTCTTGGAGATTTAAAACAACTACTTGGCCAAGACAATCATATAAATAAGAGAGCATGTAGGAACATATATGTTATCAATCTCAGAATAGATAACATGCACAATCGAACATAACGACACAATTCATCATATCCCATCAGATACAACAGCTAGCAATTACAACAAATGAATCTCGATCATGTAATGCAGCGCACGAAACCATTGTATTGAAGCACAAGGAGAAGAGATCACCATCTAGCTACTGCTATGAACCTGTAGTTTAATGATGAACTACTCACACATCGTCATGGAGGTAGCAATGGGGTGTAGATGCCCCAGCGATAATTTCCCCCTTTGGCGGGGTGCTGGAACAGGACTCCAGAACCCCAGACTAGGGTTTCCGCGATGGCGGCATCTCGGTTTCTCTTTCGCTAAAATATTTTCAGTCCCCGGTAAAATTAGAGTTTAAGGGATTTTATAGGCGAAGACGTGACCCGAGGCGGTGGAGGAAGTGTCCATACAGGTGGGGCCCGCAGCTCCACCTGACCCCCATGGGAGCTGTGCCCCCCCTCCCCCCGTGTTGCCCATTGGTCGACGGTCTTCTTTCTTCATAAAATAAATCCCCATAAATTGACGGCCTTTTCCGAGGATATATCTTTTCTAGCTTTTCTGAAATACAAAAACACCATAAAACAAAACCTGCACTTGGCATCGTCTTAATAGTTTAGTCCAAGAAAATGCCACAAAATGATATTAAATCATAGTATAAATATGTAGCAATGATATAGGAAACAATCAAAATTGTAGAGGACGTATCCATGATGCATCAAGGGGACAAAGAAACAAGAGAAAGACCGATGGAAGAAAGATGGAAAGAGATAGGATGAAGAGGTCGGCCGATGCCTCAACCTTGAGGGACCAAATTAGTGCAATGGTGAAGTCAAAGTAAGCAATTGGAACCAAGGTGGTCTTAGCTGAGAAGAAGAACCAACAAAAGAGGCGAATTGGGAGAAAAGATGTACCTTCCGAGAAGCGCAAGATCGCTCTTAAGGAGCAAAAGAGGATGGACGACAAGATCGCTGAGGAGAACCGGTTCTTGATGATGGGGTCCGCATGGTATGGAACCGATGGCAAGAGAGTTTTGGACGATAAAAGAACAGAGATCATATTTCGAAGGAGGCAAGAGCTTCATTATCTCATGGTTGGTGATGGTGGCTCCACCTATGGAGGTGGTGGTTCTTCGGCATTTGGAGGTGGTGGTGCTTCTTCGGCCAATGGTTGCATTACATCATGGGGTTTCTATCCATCCGGATACGTAGAAACTTATTTGTTGCATTACATTAGAGAAGCAGCAGGAATTACTAAACATGAGTTCATGACATGTATTCGGAATTTAAAGTATGATGGTTTCCTACTTCAATCCACGGTCTTCTTGTAGTTGTACCACCGTGCGACTACCAGGTAGGCACCGAAGTTGCCGACACAGAGCATAGCCAGCAGCCAGAAGAAGTAGTCGAGGTGGCCGTCGTTGATGTCGTCGGGATCCATCCTGGCCGCCCGCCCGTCGCCGTGGCGTGCACCACGACGACCACGAGCGCCGAGCTCGCGTAGTTCCCCAGCGCGAACGCCGCGCTGGCAAGCCCGGAGCATACGCTCCGCATGGCGTCCGGCGCCTGGTCGTAGAAGAACTCCATCTGGCCGATGAACGTAAACACCTCCGCTGCGCCCACCACTACGTATTGCGGCACCTGCCAGAAGATCGACATCGGCACGTACTCCGCCCCGTCTGTCCCGACGAACGTGCCGTGGCGCGCAAGGACGCGGCGGCGGGCGACCTCTAGCGCGCCGGCGGCGAGCATGGCGAGGGTGAGGATGACGAAGCCCACGCCCATGCGAGCCAGCTGCGTGAACCCACGACGGTGGCCTGTGAGGCGGCGCGCGAGCGGGACGACTGCGCGGTCGTAGAGCGGCACCCAGATCATGACACTGAGGGTGTCGAAGACGGAGAGCACGGCGGCGGGGACGCGGAAGCTGCCGACGCGCGGGTCCAGGGTGTCGCCTTGGAGGATGAACGTCGTCGACATCTGCGTGTAGGCGGCGGCGAAGATGATGCCGCACGCCCACACCGGCAGCAGCCGCAGCAGGCACTTGAGCTCCTCCACCTGCGTCACCGTGCACAGCTGCCACGGGCTCGCCAGCCGCACCGCCTTGTCGTCCGCCGTCTCCACGGCTGCCTTGTCCAAGAACCTGAGTATTCGATCGATTAACAACCGCAAGGCCGGTTCAACAGATCACTTTACTGAACCGTGACATGTATGCATCATCATTCCTTTGATCGTGCAGTACAATTCTGTGTTCAGAGTTCAGACTTAGAGATCATACATGGTGCTCGCACCGTGGCACGCAAGCGTGCAAAATTCAAACAGTCTTGCATGAAAACTGGGATTTTTCGGCACGGCATGTGATGAAAATGGCCGGCGAGCAGGAAGACAAGACTACAAAATTAAGGAAGGAAAATGATGTGAAACGGATTGGGCGTGCATGCGACAAACTTTCTTTTGCGGTTCAGTTATAACGTGCACGCCTCACGGCCGGCGCCCCACGACGTGACAGCCTGACAGCTGCGTTCTGAAAATTTACTCACGGTATTACTATGGGATAGATTTTGACAAAGCAAAAAAGCAAGAGGTTAGTGAAAAATAGGTCCGGTCCAGGTAGACTAGAGGTTAGTGCATGCCATAGCTCAATCATAAACGGAAGAAAAAGATCAATGCAAGTGGAAGCTACGCTAGCGACGTTCGCTGACCTGAACTGGTCGGTGTGCGCGAGGCGGCGGCTCCCCTGTATCGCGGACATGCCATCGTCGCTGTCAAACTCGTGCAGCAGCGCCGCGTCGTCCGGGGCCTCCACGCCGCACTTCCTGGATGCGGCGACCACCACCTGCGCGATCCTGGTGAGCGGGCTGCCGCCGGGGGCTGGTGGCGACGGTACGCGCCCGTGCCGGCCAGGAACAGCGGGACGGCGAGCACGCCTAGTAGAGCCGGGATGCCGTAGCCGAGCCGCCAGCCATGCGCGGCCTGCACCCACACCAGCACGGTGCGGCCGACGAGCGAGCCCACGTTGATGGAGAAGTAGAACCAGTTGAAGAAGGAGCTCTGCCGCCCGCGCTCGGACTCCTCGTCGCCGAACTGGTCGGCCCCGAACGACACCATGACCGGCAACAGCGCGCCGCCGAGGGCCACCAGGTACAGCCCCGCGTAGAACACCGCGCTCTGCAGCGCCGCCGACGCGCTCGCCGTCACCACCCCGTATCCCGCGACGGAGATGGCGAGGAAGAGGGTGATGGTCCAGTATCTGCCGAGGAAGGAGTCCGCGAGGAAGGCGGCGACGAGCGGCGTGATGGCGCAGGTGCCCACCCAGTTGGTGACGCTGTTCGCCGCGGACCTGCTGCCGGCGTGCAGCTCCACCTTGAAGTAGTTCACCAGGTTCGTCGACAAGCCGTAGTAGGACGTGAACTGCAAGCAGTTGTTCACTGCATGCATGATCCAACAGGTTCAGTTGTCGTAGAATATACTCTTTCTTTCTTTTTGTGATGAGAAGGCTGCGACTGTTACCGAGGAGCAGGGTGCAGCCCCACGAGCTCCGGCGATCCTTGTTGGGCGTCTGGCGATCGGCGTCGCCGCCATGCGAGCCTTTTGATTCTACTTCTACAGCCTCCATGGTCTGAGCAGTTCGATCGGGGTGACCCTGCAAAATGAAATCATTAATTTCAGAGACAGCACTAAACTAACTCTATTTCGTTGCTGATGAGATCAATAATTAACACCCGATTTGATGACAGATGTCTAATTAACAAGGTTGAGATGGAGTTGACAACATATAAAGTGGATCAAGAAAACATACTAACTTGATTATAGTTGATTTTGCCTCGGGCTGGCCTGTAATGATCTGTTCGTTGACGATCTTCCTTTGCAGCTTAAACCTACGTTCTCGATATATATCTTCTACCTTTCGCTCTTAAGCCGAGTTGGCAATTTGGCTAGCTAGCAGCTATGCATATGGTGCCACTTGATAGTTGAGAGCGAGAGCGGTGATGCTAATGGTGCAACGGCGACTGAACATGCCTGTATACAGCGGGACATGATTACAATGGCCGTATATATAAGCTGCCAAGGAGTGGATGCGACTGCACAAATCTGTGCACGCGGTATAGGTACGGGTAATGATATAGGTACGAGGCGGGGATTTGTGTCGGGTGAAAATTTGCGTGCCTCTTGGCCGATGGTGGCGACGCCTGTGGGCGCCGTTACCTTCTCGAAGGCGTCGTCACGACTCTTCCCCAATTCTCCTGGTGCTCGATCTGGGTGAAAACCCTGATCCCTCTGGATTGGGCGGCGATGGAACTCTGGTGTCGTTTCCTTCCTGAAGGCGTCGCCTTGGAGTCCATGGTCTGTCTATCTTCCGATGGTGGTGTGGTGGCGGTGACGGTGATGTTTGACAAAGGCGGAGCGTGTCTATGTGCTTCTGCCCTTCTCGGTGGGCTTCAGCGTCCGTTGGTGCGATGGCTCAAGTTCTAGGGTGAGCTCCAGCCCACCGATGCCGGTGTCTCGTGTTGGACAGGGATAGTTGGACAGGGATAGGAGTCCCTTTGGCGACAGAGACTGGATCGGGCGGCGCTGCTCTGTCGATTGGAAGGTGTTCAACTTCGTTGGCGTCTTCGTCTCTTCAAGTGTTGTATGTCCTCTGCCTCATGCGATCGTCGACCCAGCCTGATTGTAGCCCTGCCTACACTAGTTTATCTGTACAAGCCTTTGGCTTGATCTTTTGTTTATGTTTGTGGAGGTGTTTGTAAGCTGGTTTCAGCACTATGTATTTTCCGCCATTGGCGTCATTAATTTAATGCTGGGCTTCGGCCTTGTGTCTAACGAATAGAGTCACTATAGATGTCCATGCCCATGGCACATTGGTCATCACGAAAATATGCATATATGTCGGCCCACAGAAGGATATATGATGCCTGCCATGTGTACCCTGACAGGCGGGCATCACATACCACACCTGCCAGCAACACAACTATTTGCTCTCGCCCCCTCCTCTATCATGTCCCATTGTCCTCTCTCCGTCACTGAATCACACAGTTGTCACCATCCTCTTTCGCCGTCGACCATTCAGGACGACTCGCCGCCACTCTCCATACTCTCCATTGTCGTCATTTGCGAGTTTCTGCTCCTCACACTCCTCAAAGGTCTTTCAACCGGTGGCCAGGGCTACCTGCCATCCCCTCCCATCCCCCACGCAAATGTGTTAGGTCGTTTGCCTAATACTAATTTCACTTGTTGTGGGTAAATATGATGGAATGATTTGTAGTTTCATTACTTTATTTTTTGATTCATAGGTAACCAATAGCGACGATGAGTTCATTTTCACCAAAATATGGAAGAGGACGCCATTGCCTAGCCGATTATAAAAAACCCGAGAGGATCCTCGCTGTTATTTTAGCTGCACAAGAGGAGCCGAAGGCTGAACGCAAGCCAACAAAAACCATCCAAGGCTATGGGTCCCATGTTGCTGTACAACGACTACCAGAAAATGAATTTTCTCCAACTCAAATGGTGCACAACCCGTATATCGGACCGTCCGTTTCCGTGATTGAACGGCCGGCATTTGTTGTTGAATGCGTTGAATGTTCCACTCGTTCAACGGTAAATCTGGACCGTTCAATCGTGAAAATGGATGACCGAGATACGGGTTATGCGCATATAGGTTGGAGAAGCTCATTTCCGCGCACAAGGTGCGATTGCGATTCCACTTCAGCATGCAGTGCTTTAAGATGAAGAAGGATGTGTTCATGCGCATCGTGTATGTTGTCGGGAGTATATATAGTGACCACTTTTAACTGAAAATATTCAGATATCCCTCACTCAGTTTTGCTTTTCCTTATGATTGATGAATGTCGATCACCTAGATAGGGATAGGGTTAATCAGGATGGGCTTGACCCTACACCCTGGCGACATTTTGACAGTGCTGATCTCTATCTCATCTCGATCCTGCTTTGCCACGAGTGCACCCACTGGATTACTGGAATATTAATTAACTCCCCTCTTATTACTGGGATATATTTCACATCACGAAAAGCAACGTCTTCGTAGCCGGACGCTGTGTGCTTACCGTTTACTGGCAGTCTGGTATGCCGACGGTAATCTGAGCTATGCCGAGGACAAAAAGCCGTCGGCGTAGCGCGCCGTTCCGTAGTGACCATCGAACGTACTCCATGAGTATCATGCCTAGCGTCTAGCGATCGGTGCGCCATGCGTTGGGTCGGTGATCAGGAAGAATCGGTCTGACACGATAGAGGGACGTACGGGATCGGCGTTGGCGGCCGTATATATACGTACGCAATTTCATGCTAGCGACATGACATTTGATCTTGATCGTATCACATCACCAGTCACGGCCATGAGGGCAATTATTTAGGGCGCCCGGTGACTCACAACTTCACTCAACAGACTAGCTAGCTACATAGTGGACTCAAGTCAAGACTACCTTTTGTTTTCGTGATAACGTTTTGTCTCCTTGCAGCTGGTGCCGCCACTTTAGTCCAATCTGGTGTCCTTTTCACGCACATGGACCTATATATTCTACTGTATATATTTCGGCAATGTTGATAGTGCTGCAATCAATCGTCTTAAAATATAAGGTGTTTTTAAATTTCGCGGGTAAACGACGTACAACTTTGATTATTGTTTTTATAATATTCCACAAAATTAATATAATAATATATAAATAAAAGAATTTATAGGAAGAATCCAACAATACCATTTATACATTCTCGATACATATATTTTGATTGTAAAGTCAAGCATCAAAGATCATCATAAAAATATAGCACCTTATAATTTGGGACAGAGAGGGGAATTATTTGCAAATCGCTAGCTCCTCTGCCGTTGGTCAAGTGGCAAAACAGTACTATAATAGTGTCGTTTATTTCTTGTATGTAGTAGCCTCGCTTGCTAACATGCATATTGTTGCGTTTCCTCTTTGGAACAGAGGCAGATTTGCTATGGTGCACTAAAATAATATATTATTACACTTAGTCTAATTGTTTCTTATGCTCTAGGTGTGATATTATTTCATGATCATTTGTTCCATTCTTAGGCTGAATATTTATTCTGTTCACAATCATAATTTGTCCACCCAACACTATTTTTTTGTTCTGACCCCACTTAATTTTGTTCCACCCATAGTCATAGTCATGATCTTTGCCACATACTATAATCATGTCCCAATCTATTTAAATTTTCTGCTTAATATGTTCCGCTCATAGTTCTGATATTTTACGTAACGCTAAAATAGTCGTGATTTGACGCACGAGCACTGAAACTTTGTTTTACAACTATTCTTAATCGTTGTTTAATTTGAAGTCATGATTCATTTTGTGAGCAATATTGTTTTGTACTAATTTTAGACCACTTGGTACAAATTATATTTTCGCATGATGATTATCTTGTTGCGACTTAATTTGAATAATTTGTTTGTTTATTTATTCCACTAGTAATCATAAGTTGTTATATATTTTTGTTTCTCTAATAACCAGAAATTGTTGATGCAATGTCGTGTCCTTACTCCTTAGCATGGGATGTCAATAAAACCTCCGTGGATGCATGTTGTTTGATATTCTGGACTGACTAGTAATTTTCCTATGTAGGACTTGTTGGGGTCTAAACGTGATATGTCACGGGAAAACAGTACATCGGAAAGGAGTGGAGATTTTTGGCTACCGAGATCTAGTGCTCCCTCTGATTTAAGAAAATTGCAAATCATATTTATAAGTTTTTAGAAATTCAGTAAAAATATCCGAGTGTAGCCAATAGTATATCCCACGAACCAGTGACAACGCTAGGAATATATAACAAGGTATTCATAGGTATTCATTTTGTTAAAGTCATCACTGCTTTTGTCAAAATCGTCACTGTTTTGCTATAATCAACACTGTTTTGCAAACATCATGGGTATCCACTTGCATACCCAAGAATACACCTAGCGCCGCCCCTGCCACGAACATGCAAAATATCAAATTCAAATATTTTGTATTTTGAGCTCACTAAAATGATAAAAGTGTGAATCTATGTATGCATATTTCAAATCTCTAAGTTTTACCATATTTTTTTATTTTTGTGTAGACCATAATATAAAATATTTCAGATTGACGCTTTACTGGTTTGTCTGATATATCATTGGCTGGACCCGGATTTGTTTTCAGAATTTTTTAAAACTCACATGTAGGATTTTTGATTTTTTTAAATGGAGAGAGAAGTGGATCTCGCAAGTCAAAAACACTTTCCGACCGGAAAGGGAAAACGATGGTATTTGGCCAGGGTGTAGCTAACAGGCCAAGATGGGTGAGCCGTTTTCAGACTGACTGAAGGCCACAGCGAGCGATCAGGCTCGGTGCGGTTACATGTTTTATAATCCTACTAGCAAAGTGCCGGTGCGTTGCAACGGATCTAAAATAAATCAGTCTGCCAACACAAACCCCCAAAAATAGTATATAATGAATGCCACCCAAGCATCTTAGGTTAACTTTGGTTTCTCTTTTACATCATTTCAGATTTTGTACAATTTTACTTCAGATTTTGTTCATTTGCTTGTTCCACTATACTACCATCCTCTCGAAAGAAAGAAAATGACCACTTACCACTCAATCTTTGTTTGTAACATGGTTATCTAGAAGTATGAAACATTATACTCATGCAAAATATTACGAATTTATTCTTCTAACATGCCGTGTGTTGCAATGGAAAAGAAAAATCAGCCTCGCGAAGGAGCAAATGAAAATTATTGTTATCATGGCGGGGTTGACAGGATAGTTGTGACGATGAAGTGTTAATTCAAAAATCAAAACTGCAAAAGTATCACACTGCAGTCAGATATGTCCCTCCGTTGAGTCGAGTCAAGCGATGTGCTTGTCGTGTTATTTGCGCGTAAACAGATGTCTCCAAATGTGCTCACGATAGATAGAGTCCAATACTACGTTAGACTGTTAACATTTTATGATTCTTCCAGTTTAAGCGCAAATAACTGAGCTTAATTTGGTGAAGAAATCAGATTATCTTTCAAATAGGATACTTGTTCGGATTTGCACAATGAAAAATAATTTCTTATATCTTCCGCCCCTTACCAAAATTATTCCATAAATATTTTGCACGGTTCTTTCGTGGAAACTTTTATTTTTAGGTATGGAAAATTTCACTATAGAAAACCAAATGTTTTTTACTCCATGGAGTGCATGTTACGGTGCCCTTGCGCACATGCTGCAGCTCATCGTTGAAGTATGTTGCAAAAGAAAAGGCCCTTTAACTCTATAGCCCACAGATCTGATTGCTCTTGCCCATTAACAGAAAGGTTTCAATTTAATCGGCCAAGCCCAACTAGCTGGGCCAGTCCTCAAATTCGGCTTGGAGCTGCTCTGTCCCGACTTTCCCTGGAAACCCCAAATCCCACGGCGGCGCAGGGGATGCCGAAGGCAGCTGGAGGCCTGGAGCGACGATCCCCGCGGGAGGGCTCGCCGGCAGGCGGCATTTTTCCTGCATCATCTCGGTAGCACACTAGGATTCTTTTTGTTCTTCTCCAAGCAGCTCAATTGTCATCTTTCTGAATCCCACGGCGGCGCAGGGCGAGGCGCAGGCAGCAGGGCGAGTGACGATCCGCGCGGGAGGGCTGCGTCGTGTTGCATGCATCTGGGAATGGACGATGCATCCCCTTGGGAGTTTCTCCCTCCGGACTTGGTTCGGCTGATTGGGTGGCGGGTGCTGGCCGAGGATCTGCTCGACTACGTGCGCTTCCGCGCCGTCTGCCCCCTCTGGCTCTCCAGCACCGTCTGCCCACGAGGCCGCGGCCTCGTCGACGAACGTTTCCACCCGCGGCGGTGGGTGTTGCTGCCTGAGGGCCACAGACTCTTCCCCGGCCACAAGAAGCTGCGTGGCTACATCCGCTTCTTCAACCTCTCCACGGGCCTATTCGTGCGCGCACGGCTCCGGCTGTTCGAGGACCACCGCATTCTCGACTCGGTTGACGGCCTCGTCCTCTTGCTACAGGAACGAGACAACGCCGTCCGCCTCCTCCACCCCTTCACCGGCGACATCGCCGAGCTCCCGACACTCACAACCCTCGTGAGTGCCTATAATGCGGCTAACAAGTCCAATCTGCCTTACGGATGGGATCTGCCGGATTTCAGGAAATTCAGTGCTTCATCCGTCAGTGTGAGCGCGGATGGAGTCATCACGGTCATGACTCTTCTTTCAAGGATAATGCACGTGGCCTTTGCTACCTCCACCGGGGATCGGCAATGGCGTGTCTCGCGCTGGAGCCTTTCTCCCGTCTGGAGGTCAGTGTCGTTCCAAGGCAGGCTCTACATACTGCAGCGCTCCAGGTATAACAGTGACCCAGAGATTTTTCAGATTGACCCTCCCCATCTTAACGAAATCGGCCCACCAAAGTTGATTGCCACATGTCCAAGCAAAATGCAGCCTCCCTACCACCTGGTACAATGTGATACGGATGTTCTAGCTATCGGTTGTAGCGACGAACGGAGTTCTTTGCACTTGTTAGTTTACAAAGTATCCGACCTTGTCCTAGAAAAATTTAACCCAGTATCAACCATTGGGGGAAATGTTCTTTTTGTCCATACCGAAAGGAGTTTGAGTGTGAGCGGTAGGGCGCTCCCTACCATAGCTGGTGATACCATTGTAAAAAACAAACCGAAGGAGATACATCTTTCAGAGTACCACCTCAAGGACGGCACATGGTTACCGACGACGGATGAATCTACTTGTGGTTATGAACCGTCGACTAGTAACCTCATTTACCGAATCTTTCGGCGTCATTATAATTGGTGAGCTAATTGTTCTTTCTAACTTCTTTGTTTCTTCAAGACTATTGTGCTGCTTGATAGATAATTATTTCCCCACTTATGGCTGTAGGGACAAATATGAAACTTCTCTCCAAGGGAAGACTACGCCTAGGTTAGTCAAGAGAAACTGGCGAGACGAGGTAAGTTCAACATACTCCCTTTGTCTCAAAATATAAGCCATATTTTATTCGTTAGAAAAAAAACATTGACATGGTATTTTTGTGTCCTTTTGCTAGGCATAATTGGTTCTTGTACCATGGATATAGGTGCCTTTTGGATTTTTAATGACTCCGCACTCCTACGGCCACAAAGGAGCCCTAATCATTGGCATATTTTGCTACAATTTTCTTGTGGCTGTTAAAATCGTCATGTAATGGTTGCATGTGACAACACAAGTTTTTTAAAGTTCTAATTGTCTACAGAGTAAATTATTGTGCTCCTCCATCATTGTTTTCTCTTAATGCACAGATCATTTATTTTTTGTTGGATTGGTCACCATGCTTATTTAAAACCTCGTGAACCATTTTCTAAGCCCTATAAACAATTTTACAAACTTTATGAATGTTTAGAACCAAAAACTTAAACAGAAAATATCAACAACAACATAAATATAAGCCAAAAAATAAAAGAGAATGTAAAAAATAAAAATAAAACAGAAAAAACGAAAATAAATAAAACAGAGAAAAAACTGCAGGAAGAAAGAAACTTAAGTGGGTCGGCCCAGCAGCAGGTTCACGCGATTAGGGAGTGATTTTGTGTTTTGTCTTTCACAATTTTTTTCCTTGTTTTACAAGTGTACACTTGTTTTGTACGTGCATCAAATTCAGACCAGGGAGTGATTTTGTGTTTTGTCTTTACAAGGCACGAATGAGAGAATCTCGCCAACTCAGTTCAAGAGGTCACCACAAAAAAAAAGGCTATCCTTAACCCCTCAGCAGCACACCAAACCAAACAAACAATTGGCTATACCTTACCTTTTTTTTTTGAGAAACTGAACCAGGTGGTTGAGGATGGCCCCATCTCCTAAATCCTACCCCCTCGACCAAACCCACCCTTAGCCGACGCCACGAGCGTCGTACAGGAGCTCCCTTGACGGCAGCCTAAATCTCGAAAATTGGTTTGGCCCTGTCCAACTAAGCTAATTCTCGTGGAAAGTTGCAAGCCCAACGCCACTTCCCGATCTATCGACGAGAAAACAGACGGGTTCTCTTTTTTCGGCTATTGCAGCGGGTTCAGGGAAAAAATCTTCTGGTTTTTTTTCATTTGAAAATTCGATGAAATAGAAAAATATTCCCAAATTTTTTAAATAATTTTCACAATTATGAAAAGTGTTTATGAATCTGAAAAATGTCCCGAATTTCTAAAAAAATCGCCAAAAATGTTCGTGAATTTGAAAATGGTTCGTAAATTTAATGTCCCAGATTTCAAAAAATGTTCATGAATTTGAAAAAATATCCCGAATTTCAGAAAAATTTCACGAAAAAATACTCATGAATTTGAAAATGGTTCGTGAATTTAAAATTTCCCAAATTTCAAAGTAAAAATCACGAAAAAATGTTCATGAAAAAATATTCACGAATTTGAAAATGGTTCGTGAATTTAAAATGTCCTGATTTTAAAAAAACATGACAAAATGTTCATGAATTTGAAACAATATCAACGAATTTCAAAATGGGTCGTGAAAAATGTCCCAAATTTAAAAAAGTTCATGAATTTGAAAATGGTTCGTGAATTTGAAATTCTCAACTTTTAGGAAAAAATTGAGAAAAAAGTTAATGAATTTGAAGATGGTTCATGAAATTTGAAAATGTTCATGAAAAGGCGTCAGCGAAAAACAAAAAAAACCATAAAAAAGAAGGAAAGAAATAAAAAAAACGAATAACCGATTGTAATAAGCTACTATTAGAAGTTTCCCAAAACCGAAAAACTACTGAGACGCAACGCACGTGGGCCGGCCCACTTACCAGCTTCCGCTTGCTAGAGGGATACACGTTTGCGCGCTAACCCGCGCAATGAGCGGTGAATAGAAAACCCCCACGCAGGCGCCGTCGTCGGCAGGACCTCTGCACAGCTGCTCGGTCGCCGTGAACGACGCGGTAGTTCATCCCCGACCCCGAGCGGGCGCAGTCTCCCGTTCGCGAGGTACGTACCGTACGTAGTTGGTGTGCGACGGACCCATACGTTCCGTTGAATCGGTCCGGTTAACACGCTAACGAACCGCAGAACGTTCGATCCGGCGCCGCCACCAAACTAGCGAACAGTCTCTTAACAGATTTTACGTACGTACGTGCCGTGTCGCAAGACGCCACACGGTTGTCCCAAGCCGGCCGGTCGACCGAGACCAGTCACGCTCTTTGCGACGAACGGAACGTACGTACGCAGGTGCACTCCGACTAGCTAGGCGAGGTCGGTTATTTTTTATCCTCCCTATGTTCCGGCGTTGACCGTTCCTATGCACGGAGATTTGTTTAGCTTCCAGAAACATACGGAGTAGCTGCGAGAGTATATATATCTCGTGCTACCAGCTATCTAGGTGCTCCCCGGCTGTGCTATCAACCAAAATCAAATTTAAATGTTTAAAAAAATATGAAAAAGTGTGAATATTCACAAGACATGTGTATACAACCTCTAAAATTTTCAGGTTTAAATTTGAAAGGAGCCTTCAGAAATAAAAAAAGGACATATCTAACATGAATAATGTCATTTTTGCCTTTCTCTCTTTTTTTTGACACTAACACTATTCATGTTAGATCTCTCTTTTTTGCTTATCAATGCTGCTTTCGAATTTGGATCTAAATTCTTTGGAGGTTTTTGAAATAAATCTGGTAAACACTCACACTTTTTCGTATAATATATTGAAATGTTTAAAATTGTTTTTTAATTAGTAGCACTGGGAGCACCTAAGTATGTGGTAGCACTAGGAATAGAATTCGAGCCGAGCCAGCCGGCTCGACTCGTTTAACAAACGAGTTCGAAACTGAAACTTGGCTCAGCACGCAAAACTCGCGAGTTTGATTGTTTAACTTGGTAAAACTGTCGACATGCATTATCACATCTTGTATATATAATTGTTTCTATTTTTTTGGGCGTGTATGACACCGCTGACAATATGACATCATCAATTAATATCTAGTCGTTAAACTATAAATAACCAGCAACAATTATTCACAAAGACAAGAATACCAGGTAACAACTTTTTTTAACGAGTTAAACAAGCGTAACGAATATCTAGTAAACTTGGCTTGTTTGATCGAACTTGTTTACCGTCTAAAATCAAAACTCGGTTCGGCTCGTTTAGCAACAAGTTCGACCCAAGCCGGGTCGAGTATCGAACTACTCGTTCAACTCGCGTGTTTCGAGTTTTAATTCTATTCCTAGATAGCACTAGATATTCTGTCCCTAGCTGCTAGCTCCAGCTGAACCAACCTGGGAATAGAAAATGGTGACTGCACCGCACCGACATGTTGACACGAGAGAAGTACATGGAAGAAGAAAAACAAATCTTTCATTGATTCGCACTGCTGGGACACACACCACGCCAGTTTTCACGTGAAACGATGGAATCCAGAGCATACTACATGATTCTTTTATGTACGTACACTCCGCTATTAATGCACTGCACGTTCGAGTTTTCCTTTTTTTTTGTTTTTTGAACAAAGCACGTTCGAGTTAGTTCGCGGGATGGAAACAAATGTGGAATGTATTGGAACAGAAACACAAGAAAAATTCTCTGGACAAACAGAAAATAGATCTCCAGAGAAAAATGGAAATACTAGTACTATTACTAACACTAGGTACAGCAAGATGGACTCGACCGCCGTCGAATCATGTGAAGCTAAACGTCGACGCTGCGTTCCATGGTGAGGTCAAGGCGGGGGCAGCAACAGCGGTGTTCCGAGACGCGAAAGGCAAGTTTATTGTTGCATCTTGTTGGTACCTAGACAATGTTGAATCTGCATCCATGGCGGAAGCTATATCAATGCGGGATGGACTCCAATTAGCTGCGAGCCTGGGGTGCATGACAATTCAAGCCGAATCTCATGCTTTGGAGGTGGTTAATACATGCAATGGCAACGATGTATGGTGGAATTCGGCAGCTGCTATATATTCAGAGTGTGTTGAGCTTATTTCTGTGATAGGGAAAGTCGAGTTTGAGTATTGTCCTAGAGAGACTAATGAAGTTGCTCACAATCGAGCTAAGTTTAGCTATGCGTCAAAAAGTTTTTGTAATTGGGTCGATGAACCCCCGAGCTGCATTGTGAGCAAACGTCTGGACGATGTAAAATAATTGTTTGAAATCAATTTCCCTAAAAAAAACTAGATTGCGCTAGGTAAAAAAACACTAGATTGCGCTGTGATTGTGAATGGGAGGAATCAACAAGCGGGGTTTGAATTTGAACGAGGTGGAGTGAGACCGTGGTCACGTCCGGGGAGCCGCCGACGCCTGCATCCAAAATTCTCCGTCTCCTTTTCCTCGCTTGCTTCCCTCACCCACCTCCCCTCGCGATTCTTCCTTCCTCCTCTTTCCCGTACCACACCAAACCACGCTGCTGCCATCATCCATCTGGATTACCCAGGGCAGCCACCCTACCAATCACCACGGTTTCTCCTCCTGAGCTTTTCCCTTCCCCAACCACTCCATCATCGATCCCGGGCAAAACCGATCCAATCCAATCTCCCAACCCCATTCGCCTCTCGCTCTCCGATTCTCTCCCCGCCGGCAGATCCGAGCGGCGGGGCGCGGCGTCCGGACCTCGTCTGTCTGATGCGCGTATCCAGGCCGTGACGAGACGGCCGGTCGGTGGCCATGCCGAGCGTCGGCGTGAAGATCTACAGCGTCTTCTTCAAGCTGCTCCTGCGCCACCGCCTCCAATCCCTCGCCACCTCCCCCACCCCCACCCCCTCCCCGGACGCCTTCGGGGTCTCCAGCCGCGCCGACGAGGCGACCGCCCCCGCCAACCCATCCTTCTCCGCCGCCGACGGGGTCGCCTCCAAGGACCTGCACATCGACCCCAACTCCGCGCTCTCCGTCCGCGTCTTCCTCCCCACTCCCCCACCACACCACGCGCACATCCTCCCCCACCCGCGCCGCGCCAGCGACCCGCCCGCCGGCGCCGCAGGCGCCCCCTACCGAGGCTACCTCCCGCACGCCGTCTCCTCGCCCCGGGCCGCCGCCTCCGCGCGCCGCAGGCTGCCCATCGTCGTGCAGTTCCACGGCGGCGGGTTCGTGACCGGGAGTAACTGCTCAGCCTCCAACGACGCATTCTGCAGGCGGGTTGCTAAGTTCTGTGACGCTATAGTTGTGGCCGTCGGGTACAGGCTCGCGCCTGAGAGCCGGTACCCTGCCGCGTTTGATGATGGGGTCAGGGTGCTCAGGTGGATCGCCAAGCAGGCCAATCTCGCCATGATGAGCAAGGTCGGGGGTGGGGTGGATACCTTCGGGGCGTCCAGCGTCGAGCCCTGGATCGCTGCACATGGTGATCCGGCAAGGTATAATAAATTTCGTCGACTTATCATCTATAGTTGCATTACTTTTGTAAATGGCCTCTGAGGAATATACACACTGCACTGCCGAATTCGGAGTACCAAAAAATTGAGGGAGTCAAATGGTAGGTTCCATTTTTCTTTAGTGCAAGCTCTATGTTGTCACTCGTGGGCGGTACGCGGGAAACCACACATTGAGAATCATCCGAGTTAAGTCGACATGATGAAGATTTAGTTCCATAGTTCAACTGATCCGTTATTTTTTGAAATATGGAGTGTGGTAATAATTTCCCCGCCAGTTGCCGTTTCTGACTTGTGAGTGCAAGCAGGTTTAAAACGCGTGAGTATGCCGATGGGGAAAGATTTAGTGTTTACCGGCTGACAGTTATACTCACTTAACTTGTGACGCATACTTCCTGTTAAACTCACCGTTTGCATGCTCCTTACCTGTTTGTGTGGAGTCTGATCGGGTATGCAGCCTCAGAACATAGGCGCTTCAAAATATCCAAATATTAATTAACCAGGAGTACATTCTCCATATGGTGTTGACAATTTGAAGATTTCAATGCTGTTTTAAGAACTGCTTGACGCTTGGCATGTGCATAGATCTTTTCTGTTTGAAATTGTCCAGTTCACATGTTGTTGACGAAGTATCGAGTAAATAACTGCTAATGATGTCACCACAATCCAAATAAATGTGGTTAAAGGAGGAAATTCCCTCCCTTAACTGTATGGTATTTAGGTAGAAGTGAGGCATCTGTGGAGGCTGTGCCTCCAACGCGGGTGGGCGAGCTCACAGGCATGTGCTCTAGCCAACCGAGCACTGCTTGGTTCATGATGCCACGACAATCCAATAGCTTTAAACACTAGTGAGGTTATGCATTCTCATATAAACCGGTTCTGGGATAATTTATTAGTCATGCTTTATTGACCTAACTTATTAATGAAATTAACGCGCACTGAATTTTTTGAACGAATAGGTTAGGTAAAGCCTGCTCTAGTAGACTAGCCACAATGGGGGTATCATAGGTGGTATCATGCATGCCATGTTGGCAAAAAGCTGACGTGTCACTGCAATTAATGATGAGAGAGGTGATAGTAGTATCATAGGTAGATACCGTAACATAACGGATTCCAATGCAAGATGAGTCTACAACCTAATAAATGTAGTATAGTATGATACCACAAATATGTTACTACCCACTGTGGAGGTAGTAACATATACTATCATATGCATGATACTAGTATATGATACTCCCCATTGTGACTAGTCGTATGGTAATTTCGTTATTAATACTGAAGCTTTATTTTTTGGAATATGGAGCATGGTAATTTCCCCGTGGGTTGCCATTTCTGACTCGTGAGTGCAAGCAGATTAAAACGCGCAAGTTTGCCGATTGGGAAATAAAAATATGTTTACAAGCTGACAGTTATACTCACTAAACTTGTGACGTGTACTTCCTGTTAAACTCACCGTTTGCATGCTCCTTACCTTTTTGTGTGGAGTCCGATCAGGTACACAGCCTCACAACATAGGTGCTTCAAAATGTCCAAATATTAATTCACCAGGAGTACATTCTCCATATGGTGTTGACATTTTAAGAACTGCTTGAAGCTTGGCATGTGCATAGATCTTTTCTGTTTGAAATTGTCGAGTTCACATGTTGTTGACGAAGTATCGAGTAAATAACTGTTAATGATGTCATCACAATAAAAAAATGTGGTGAAAGGAGGAAATTCCCTCCCTTAACTGTATGGTGTTTAGGTAGAACCGTAGAAGTTAGGCATCTCCGGAGGCTGTGCCTCGAACGTGGGTGGGTGAGCTCACAGGCGTGTGCTCTAGCCAACCAGGCACTGCTCGGTTCTCGATGTCACCACAATTCCAACAACTTTAAACACTAGTGAGGGTATGCATTTTCATATAACCGGTTCTGGGACTATTTATTTGTCATGCTTTATTGACCTAACTTATTAATGAAATTAACGCGCACTGAATTTTTGGAACAAATAGGTTAGGTAAAGCTTACTCTAGTATGGTAACTTTGTTATTAATGCTGAAGCTGCATTTGACTATGCTTTCAGTAGAATTTGGGAAGTCTGTATCCTTTTCATTCATTTTGACTTTTGTGATCTCTTAAATGCCATGTACATATTGATGGACTGTCTTCATCTCAAACCTCGTTTGCTTGGTGTCACACCTACCTGAATTTAGACACCTCAACAGATTATGTGCCCACTTCAATTCAGGTTTAGATAGAATGATTGGATCTTTGCTAACATCAAGGCATCAAGGTCTTAACTTGCTACCTAAGCCAAAACGAGCATATGTACTCATTTATTGTTAGTTCCTTCTGTTCTAACTGTTGTACACTGGAGTTTGACCGGATAATCTGTATTTTTTTCCTTTGACAGATGTGTCCTACTTGGTGTGAGCTGTGGTGCCAATATTGCTGATTACGTCTCTCGGAAAGCGGTGGAAGATTCAAAGTTATTTGACCCAGTAAAGGTCGTGGCACAGGTTCTGATGTATCCCTTCTTCATAGGCAGTGTTCCAACACACTCGGAAATAAGGCTTGCAAACTCATATTTCTACGACAAATCCACATGCTTACTTGCCTGGAGATTACTTCTATCGGAGAAAGAGTTCAGCCTGGACCATCCTGCTGCCAACCCTCTTGCCCCTGGCAGAGGAGGCCCACCGCTGAAATGCATGCCTCCGACCTTGACGATCATCGCGGAACATGACTGGATGAGGGATAGAGCGATTGCTTACTCAGAGGAACTCCGCAAGGTGAATGTGGATGCACCGGTCCTCGACTACAAAGATACGGTTCATGAGTTTGCGACACTCGATGTGTTTCTCAAGACGCCACAGGCCCAGGCCTGTGCCGAGGACATTGCCATATGGATGAAGAAGTACATATCCCTCAGAGGGCATGAGTTCTCGTATTAGCTTTAGCAAAGATCAGCATTGTGAAATAGACTCTTACAGGGAAGCATAGGTGCGTTCTTTTTCACCTTGTGATGGGAGGCACCGCAAGTTAAAAGGCGAAACACCAGTTAGCGTAATGTGAGTGCTGAGTGCCTTCCCCCTTTGTCGATCTTTGTGGAAGAATGTAGTGTGCAAATTGTAGACTGAACTCAAAGACGATGCTCTTCCCCCTTGTAGAGCTCAATTCTTTCATTCCTTTTGTACCCTTTGTGAAATATTGAATTGCTGGGGCTTAAAATCACCATTTTTGAGTAAAGAAAGTATCACTTGGAGCTTGAAATCACCATTTTTGAGTAAAAAAAGTATCGCTGGGAGCTTGAAATCACCATTTTTGAGTAAAGAAAATATCGCTGGGAGCTTGAAATCACCATTTTTGAGAAAAGAAAGCATCACCCTATGCTGTCGGTTCAAACTGATGACATGCCATCGTATAGTGAATAATTTAATATCATCCAATCTTGTTGCTTTATTGTCCTCTCTACCTGGTTTGCCTTAAAATATCAGTAGTCTGTTTAGATTATCTTTGTGTGCATGTTACACAATTATGCCAAGCATCAACGTTGTATTTGCAAGGCTTTAAAGTGAAACCTGTCAAAGACATGCTTCATGCTGACACCAGCAGATTTCAGGCTTAAGCTTCTCGTATAAGTCTTCTAACGTTTCGTTCAATCATCGTTCACGTTCCCTTGCCAGTTGCCACAGAAAGAACTGATGGTAGATAAAAAGTAATACGCCACATAGTTGAAAACCTGAGGGCGTGAGCTGTGAGCAGGTCAACGTAAGCAAACTACTGCCGGCCCTGAGAGGTCTTGGCACAAGTAAACATGAACCATTAACCAAATCAAGATCTGGAAATCACGTTAAACTATCTGAAGTCAACATTAATCATTCCTCCTAGCAGAACACTCAACAGTAATCAAGCTTCATGGGCATCATGATCTTTCACAAAGTGTTCCTTGTTCTGCTCTGGATAAAAGGCTGCAGCGATGGTTCTCTTCCTAAGTAGTCAGTTATGATCTCAAGAGGATCTTTTGAGCCTCCTGGAGCCAATACCTGGAATGGTGCAAAAGCATTTTTAGAACAATTGTCATGAAAACACGATGAAATAACTCTCCTAGAAGATCATTATTTACTACCTTATTTCTAAATCTCAATCCCGCATGCTGATTTAGCAAGTCGTCTTTAAATTTTGCCGCGAATAGATCAGCAGCAAACACCTGAATGTACAGATCCATATCATTTTCTATCATTCAGGATATAAGGTGGTAGTAATACGACTCTAGAGTAGTGTTTGCTCAGACCTCGCTCCATATGTAACTGTAGCACACCGCGTCATAGCCGACAGCAATACGCGGAAAGCATGAAGCTGGGCTGGTCCCTTCCAACAAAGGTATCCCCAACATTACCTGAAAAAGGAGCATTTAACCTTCAGTAGTCACAACTCACACGTAATTAAAAAAATAGTGAATCAAGATTGTTTATAATGTGTGTACCTTTGGATGAAGATCTTTGATCAAGTCACCGATGTCCACATCCTCGCTTGTATGTATTATTTGATCAACAATGCCTGGTAAAAGAAAATGCACAGAGTCAGGAAGTAATGAACAAGAAGGTTACTCCACAGTTTATATTTTTTGTCATAATCAATAAGATAACAAGAAGGCCACTAGGTTGGTTGGTATTGACTGCTGAATTAACAAGTAACAGTGGCAAAACATTGACTATTCAGAGCATAGGTGAAAAACAGAGATACTGGCCTGAATTTCAAATAGCACAAAGCATAAAGAGTGTAAAATTAAGACACGCTGAAACTTTACTCATGAAAAAAGGTATGTGATGGGAACATGAAGGCAGAGAAGTCCAGATCATGTTACAAAAACGTATGGGCATCTCACTATTTTGTAGGAGTATCAAAGCTAGATAATAATAATAATAATATTCTCAGAACTATTATTCTCATTCCCTGTGATTTTAATTATGAAAATGTGACTCACACAAAAGGATCTCTTGCTTCAGCTTCAGGCCAGCAAACATATCACGCCTTCTTTTCAGTGACTGGCAAGCTTCACTAGTGACAGACTTTGTAATATCCTACAATGATGAGAACAGAGAAAACTTAAGTACTAGAAGCTTCACCAGGTTAACAAACTTTAAGGCCTAGTTTGGCACCGATGCTTTTTCCAAACCACAGTATTCAGATACTACAGTTTTTGGTTGCCGGGGAACTCAATACTACAGTATGAGATGACCGCACGACTTTTTCTTCTGTTTCTCCGTTTTGTAAAAAGTGGTAGAGACCTCTTTTTCTAATACTGCAAAAATACATCAGTTTTGGCAATACTTCGGTTTGTAAAATCACATTTTTAGTTGAAGCCAAACACCTCAAAGTATTTAATACCACAGTTTTTTAGAAAACTATGGTATTCCGAAAATACTTCAAGAATACTTTGTTACCAAACGGGCCCTAAAGTTTTTTTTTTGGTTAGTCGTCAAATTCACTTGACACCATTTAAAAAAAATTGGTCCCTAGCAACCAGCTCCTATACTGTTTTTTTCAGCTTAACCAAGGATTCATCAGCCATGCAAAGACACAAGCGTTGTTCCTTACCCATGAACTCGGTAGCCGTTTTCCTATTGCCTAAATTAACTCAGTAGTCTTAGTATTTCCTACAGGTTACACACTAGAAACAGTTCCCTTACGCTTTTATTCTTGTTCCTGGCAATATAAAGTTTTTGAAGATAGTTTCAGTAGATAAACATCACGAGCGAACTTTCATCACCTGATGGAAGCCGGACATCATTTTCAGTGAAATGCTCTCATAACACCTGTGATGACAATGTTGTATTACATATACAAAATGACAATTTCAAAGTTAACAAAGTGCTGGCATGTTAGTGACGAAAAAGGAGCATATCTACCAGTTCTCGAGTAAAAGGCTTGGAATTTCAGCAAAGTCCCCCTCCAGACGGAGACCTGAAAATCTAGAAAAGGTAGCTCTGTTCGACACATGATGAACCTGCAGAATATTTGAAACGATTACTACAGATATTTTTATTACTATTGAAAATATGAGTAGATAACTGGCAATTTGGCATCGGTCGGAACCAACTTTCTCCTCTCTAGCACAAAACTTAAATACACTTTACTGTGATGATTAGAATATTTATGGTTCGAGAATTTGACTGGACAAAACATGTGAGGGAAAGTTGAGGTTATACCACGTGGCTGAATTCATGGAATATCCTTACAACTTCGGGAAACCGCAGCAATGCTGAATTCCCGTTAAACTCTTGCGGGCATTGAGATAATAAAACTGCAACCGGAACCTGTCACGACGATTACCGAGTTAACACAGTGAAACAATTCGTCATTCAAGTAGAAACAAGATGTACTTTCCGTTGATTATAGATCTTTCAACATCATTAAAGAGCCTTTAACGGTTCAACTGCCCTAAGTCTTCAGTTAAGTTTGTTTTACTAAGAAATCTTTCGCATTATAAGGTTGACTAACAACCCTTTAACATGAAGTGGTTCTAACAAGAAAATCATGCTAAAATTAAATACAGATTGTCTGCAGCTAAAATAAAATAAAATAAAATACAGATTGTCTGACTTACCTTACGTGTACCATTAGAACACAGGCATCCATTCTGAAGTGCCACAACACAAGTATGGCCATATTTTCCTTCCCTGTAAAGGAAAAAAAAGGGCAAGTTACTGACCAAATTACCTTGTTTGGTGGACAAGTTCACGTGGAAATTCATGCGCTTCTGACTTTTGTCTGGTGCTGTGTTTTTTTTTCTCTTATTTCTTTCATGGGCTTTGGATACATCTGTTGAGAACAAAATTCTGTTGCAAATTTATGTTTAAGACCTAGGACAATGGGTTTCCCTCGGTTGCACATCTATGATAACCGGTGCAATTGAATATAAGACAGGAACCAATTTCCCTACATATCTTATATGAGAAGTGTCCGAACTACTTTCAGTATTTGTATTCAATTAATCATGAAAATGGCATGAGAGGCCATTAAATTTATTAGGAATCCACCACTAAGCACAGAAAACAAACCTGGAAAATATATCAAGAAAAAAGTAACCCATGTGATCACTTGAACTTGCATCCCAAACAGAAAAGAGACGAACTGTATCATGCCAAACCTCCACATCCTTAATTTCTTCAAATCGCAGTGCTGCCAGAGAAAACATGGGATAATATATCCGTGTCCATACATAATGATGGAGATTTATGTTGTAGTGTTTGATCAGTAAAGTTTACCAAATAAATCCTGGAACATCTTCAACATTCCTGATATGACCAGCTTAACAGGGAAGTATCGTTTAATTTCACCAATGTCAAGATCAACCTTGAGCTCTTCGGCTCTTTTCATGTAGTATAACAAATCTTCCATGCCAAATTGAACATCTCCTTCCTCCTTCATCTAAAACGAGAAGATCGAGAACAAACATCAAACGGATTCATTAAAAGAACATGATCAATGGGAAAAACAGAAGAGAGCAAAAAAAAACTTTGCACAAACCTTCATCTCTTTGAGTAAGCTCAGCTCTCTATTGGCTAGGTCACTTAACTGTTCTGACATTTCCTCCAAAAATTCTAAGACCTGTAGAGGAAGCCTTTTAGAACACGTGTGGTTTTCTAAATGTCATATGCAAATGCATGTGAACATGAGAAGAGATGCCTGAAACACCATCTAGTTGGAAAGCTCACTAGCTCAGAGTTGGTATGGAAGAATGCATTCACCAGGCATAGTTAGCTAAAATTGGAAATTTGCAAGCAGATTTGACAAAAGGAAAGCACAAACCTTTCTTGATGTCATTGGCATTCTTGGTTCAATAGCAAAATCAGAGTAGTTAGAATACCCGAGCAATCTTGCAAGCCTGTGTCTTATCTGAACCTAAATATAAATAACTGCAAGTAGTCAGTTCGAAGGCTCCTGCCTACACTGAAATTATGCATGCAGAAGATGAGTCCCATTTCAATCATTCAATAGTTATTTCAAAAGAAAATCATGAATTTGGAATAGCAGCACCCTCCTTCACATTTCCCACCTGGATAGCAAACCTCACTATCAACTAATCAAGCATACCTAGTGCAATTGCCACATGTTGAAAGTAAAATAAGAAAACTCCCTATTCCAAGAAGCTAGAAGGATGCAAATCTTACAAAGGCAACTAACAAATGCAATGAACAATTGAATGATGCTATGACCTATGAGATAAAGTGAAATCTGTAAACACAAAATGGTTTCTTGTGAAGTTGAAGATGCAGTTGGACACATGGGGATACCAATTTTTCTAGGATGGCTACGTTCTGTTTTCCACCTTTCTGGCCATAAGCAACAGCAATCAGCTTCCTGGTAGAGCCAACCTTGAAAACAATACAGAAAAAAATTAGCAGCTGGTACATAATGCACCCACAGCTGTAGTGCAAAAAATACTTTACTGTAAGTACTCCACAGCATATGTTATCACAAGCTACCAAGTAACTTTTCAAAGTGATACTATGACCAAACATAAAGGTGCATGATAAGCAGAAATGTGGAACTGACCTTGCAGTGCTCAAGAATTGGAGTGACATGGTAATTGGTCAACAGAACCTTGCGCTTTCCATCTGTTTCTTCCAGATCCTGGGTTGAACAAAATAGAATAGTAAAACATAATTAGGAAGAAACACCACGATCACTCTGTGTCTTCATTTCACAATTTCGTCCAACCATGAAGTCAGCAAATTAACATATTATTTCAACATCCCAAAGCCTCAATGTCATACTCCAAAAGATACACTCACTTAAATATAATGTCGGGAGGGATGATTTGAACACTCTGAAATTTGCTTACTCTATTCCTTAGCTTACCTTTAAGAACTCAAGAGGCATTCCAGCTAACTCTTCCTCGCTTAGTAGAAGAAATTTGGTGAAATCATTCATGTTTTGAATATACTTCAAATTCAAATCATCGATATGAGACCTTAACTTCTCCAACTCTTTTCTCTTGGTTTGAGTTAGTTTTGCTCCGTTGCGTTCAAACTCTCTCACCTGTCACCATAATGAGAGAAGTCAACTACCAGATACTAACTGGGTCAAGTAGTTCGCCAAACCATCTTCATGCAAGCATTATATATTATATATCCTTAAATAAATTCATAATTAACTGATTCTACAAATTTAGCTTCAGCTTTGATATAACATTGACAAAGAAGTGAGATTAGTCCTGTATGCCAACAATGATTGCAGAAATTGAAATTGAGTAGATGCAATGCGTATTAACAAGAATATTCAGAGTATAAGCACTGTGTCTTATCAAAAATACTAAAATTAATATGTAGCATTTGACCACAACAAGATATACAGCATTTGGAGTCTCAGACATGACCACACAAGTATAAATAGGCAGATGCCAGTCAGAGGATGAGATTATATTATGAGGTTCATTTCACATGTAGTGTCACGAATATTGTACCAAGCACTGGACAAATCTTGTTGCTTCAGGACCTATTCTTTCGCCTTTCTCTGTGAATGCCTTTACAACACGATACACATCCTCACGCTGCCTGTTCACCTTGCAGGAAATAACAAGATTCTTATACTAGGAGTTCAACAGTAATAATGTAATATTTTGGAAATACTCAGTGAACTGGGTAAACAGTATGAGTGTCATAGCTTCATAAACATCAAGTTTTTTTTTTTTGACAATGTCCATAGCTTCATAAACATCAAGTTATCAATCAACATTTATGACTTCACAATGTTTTAAATAGTACATAAATGTCTGCTTGCGAGACATATAATGATCACAGGGATATAAAAAAGTGATATAATAAGAATAAGTAACAATGCACCTGCACAGCACAAAGTGGGAATCCAATCGCTTCTCTGCTTCAGCACTGGCCATGCATACATCTTCAGATGGGGACACCATCCTTGGAAGCAAACACGCTTGAACCAGAGGAAACTGCTGGGCATCTAATTCCGCTAACGGTGCAATGGCATTCGCAAAGCTGACCTGCAACAAACCAGATTTAGGGCATCATGTAGCAAGATTTGAGCACATGGTGCGTAAATATCATGCTTGCAGCAAGTCAGATTTAGGACATTTCATTATATCGGATACACACATATGTATACAGGACACACGGTGTATACTTAGGCATAGTAATGTTGTGTGCGGAATGGGAATCGAAAACCAAGCACAGGATCTAACATTTTAGAGCTGCATTGCATAAAACGCACTGCTGATAAGAAAAATGAAATGCCATCACAGTGTTGCGTGCATACTTTATCCAAGGGGACTGCGGCCACGGCATCATACAATTCCTTGGACTTAGCAATGATCCTGTCAGCCAGTCTCTTGATCTCAGCTGCTGAGAGGTTGACTTGTGCAGTAAACCCTGGAAGCTCTGCAAAGCAACCAACAGAGACATCAGACATCAACTACTCAGATAACACATCCATAAACCTCCATACCTTGTCACCCTATCAGAAAAAAAATTCACACGAGGATTCATACTTCGAACAGTAAAGTATAGAATTGTGTAACTCTGGCGCCCCAATGTGTGTGCACAACAAAAGGGTAAAATAACTGGTGCCTCCTCCTCTCTGAGCAGAACACATGATATGCTAGTACTACATTGCTACACAAGTGAACAAAAGTAAGCGTAGGTCTGCGCAGGTTGAGAAATACCGAGAATCTACACGGGCTAGCATTGGAAATCCTCGAGGGTTTGGCGACGCGTTAATTACCTCGGCGCTTCCTCCGGCGGTGGGCGGCGACGGCGGAGAAGGCGAGGTTGAGGCCGACGGCGACGAGCGCCGCCGCCCCGGCCACGGCCACCACGCGCCTCTCCTTCCTCCGGGGCGACATCCCGCGGGGTGGGCCTCGGCGGCCTTCTCGAAGGTTTCCAGAGGAGGAGAGGGGAGAAGGTTTTGGCTGGCGAAATGAGCGACGCCGACGCGAGCGAGTGGAGGTCACGAGGATATGCGATGCCGCCGTCGGATCCGGCGTGGACGGCTGGATTCAATCACGAGACGTCTTCTTCGCGTTCCCCACCTGCAACGTTTTAGTCCCACCTCGCGGAGCGAAGGGGAGTCGGCAGCGTGGGGAGGGTACAAATAGACGGGGAGGGCGACGGTGGAAAGCATACCTTTCTCGGCCTTTTGGCTAAGATCAAGTGTAGTATCTGTTCTTATCAGTTTAATATCTGATATGTGGGCCCTATTGTCCATACGATATTAAATTAATTTTTTTCTGGGGAGGGCCTGCTACAGTGGCTTGCCACTGGGGCCCTTGCGCGTCACCCTTGCGTTGCACTATTGCATCGGCCAGGCGCACCCCAACCAAATTAACTGAAAACGATTGGGCGGCACTGTGTAGATTAAGCGCTGGATCAATTCAAAAGGCTTGTTGCCTGTGTCGTTTTCCACCTAATTTTTTTTGAAACGAGGCAAAAGCTTTGCCTTTTATATTGATATAGGAGAAGCAAACATGACACAGCCGAGGCCAAAAAGGAAAAAGACATACAAGACAGGGCGTGCTAGACGAAGGATCTCATCCTACACCGTCTAATCTCTCAGAAAGATATATCGTCATATCTTCAAAACACAACTACGCGGCGCGATCAGAGGATCGGGAAGCAGATCAGGCGGAGACGTCCAGCGCCGTCGGTGGCGGGAAATCGCTTCCCCCTGGGCCAGCAAGGCCAATCAAAGCTTCATCCGCTGCCGTCATGGATGGCAGGTTCAGCCTGAGGAGGGTCCTCAACCCGTTGATTGCCGAATCAGAGAATGGAGCCTTCTTGCAGGTGTTCGCGAATTCTTTCGTAGCCTCCACCAGGGGCATATTTCCAAAGTCGAGCCCCATTTTCTTGTGGAGGACACGCTGCGCTTTGCCGACCGCTGGGAGTTGTGGCTTCGCCGCGAGCCTGCTGCTGCGACGTTCGGGGTCGGGCAGGGCCGCAAGAGCACGAGACATTGGCGGAGTAGGCGTGGGCAGCAGCGGCACAGCCGGCAGGCTGAACAGGTCCGCGACGCAGCGAATCGCGATGCCAGATGAGGGAGCGTCATCAATATCGGCAGCGAAGAGGTTCCCAATCGCAGCAGCCTCCGCGTCAGCGTCAATGACGTCAGTGACGAGCTGAAACTCCCTCCTCGCCAAGTCGCCATCGTCATCAAGGCCGTCTTTGTGCGCCATCTCCTCGCCGTCCAGCAGCAACTCAACCTGATCCAGCTCGGCGAGGCCTGGTAGAAGCTGCTCCATCTTCCCGTCAACAACCTCATCCTCATCATCGTCACTAGCAAATCCCCCATCACACCGCTCGTCACCAGGCGAGATCAACACCGGGTCTTGTCCAGACAGCAGCAGGTTAACCGGCGCTGCAATGGAGCTGATGAACTGCAGCAGTTCACCACCTTCAGGCACCAAGCCGTCATTGTGCACCACCTCCTCGCCGTCCAGCAGCACAACCAGTTGACCCTGGGCGTCGAGGCATGGCAAGAGCTGTTGCATCTCCCCTTCCACATCCTCACAGACCGGCGAGGGTGCAAGGCGATCATCCAACAGGGTAGCTTCAGCGTCCTCTTCAGAAACAACATCCCGTGATGGCTCTGAGTCTTCATTGACGACAGCGAACTTGACGATGGCATCAACATCCGGCGGCGTCGGCGCCACGCCGGAGTTGATGGATTGGTCGGTCACGAGCTCCATGAGCTCGGCCCGAAGAGATGCCGCCAGGTCGGAGACGGCGTCAGCAATGCAGCTCTTGAGCTCCGCGCGGAGCATGGCAGCCTGCTCAGCAAGCACAGCGCGCAACTCGTCTGCCTGGATCCCGACGCGCGTGGGGGTTGGAGCAGACGGAAGGCCGAACGCGTGCTCCAGAGGAGGCCACGCAGCCGAGTCGATGTCGTTCATGTCCATGGGTGGCAGTGGAGGAAGCACGGGCGAGTTGGAGGAAGGCGACGGCGAGGGCGCCGCGGCAATGAGAGCCCACGACAGGGCCCAGGCGCCGATGGAGAGGAGGCCGTCCGACGTGGTGGAAGGCGAGCAGTGGAGGGCTTGGCGGTCTTCTTGGCGGGCCGGAGCGGACAATTCCTCTCCCGATGGCCGGAGAGCTTGCAGGTGAGGCACCTAATTGGGTCGCGGCAGCCGGAGGAAAGGTGGTGATGAACAGGAGCGAGACAACGAGAGCAGAGCCCCTCCGTGCGTCTTTTGAAGCGGAGCACGGCCGCTTCATCACGGGCGGAGCGTGGCATGGGGTCGACGCGACGGGCGCGGCGCGTGGTGACCAGCGCCCCGCCAGCCGGCGATTTGCAGCCGGCCTTGAAGAGGGCCTCGATGGCGCATCATGTTGAGCAGCACGGCGCTCATCGAGTCGCGCGCGGCGCGAGAGCACGTTGATCCAATCTCCATCAGGCGACCTGCTCCCGGGTCCAGAGGGCGCAGGGATGCAGAAGGAGACCGAGCGGGGCGGGCGAGCAGGGGCGCAGGCCTTTGAGGCGGCGGAGCGGAGGATCCCCTTCAGGGTGCAGCAGAGACTGTTGACCTTGAGGGCGCGTGGGGCCCGAGTCATGGACGACGGGGCGGAGGTCGCGGAAGCAGCCGCGACAGAGGGACTGGCGGCCGGAGGCGCGCCGGTCGCCGGAGGCGGCTGCAGCTCGGCGCGGTCGCTGCGCGAGTCACGGGAGTGGTCGACGTTGACCCGCGCGCAAGCCGCCGGCGGAGGAAGGACCAGCACCAACGAGCCCACCACCAGGCTCTGGAGGCGGCGCGCCTGTGAGGCAGGGGGCGACGAAGCTGGCGTTGAGGGCGAGGCGCAGGCCCGGCGCGCCGGCCGGGCGGGAGACGTGACGGCGGAAGCAGCCGATCCAGATCGCGAATTTCTCCCAGCTGGAGCGCGGCCGAAGAAAGCCGGCCGAAAATTAGGTGGGAGTGTGGAGGGAGGTGGTGGGAGCGGGCTGGGGAGGCTACGGTGGAGGGCAGCGGAGCAGGTCGCCGGGGACGGCGGCGGCAGAGGGCCGCGCGGGCAGCCGCCGCGGGCGTCGCGGGAGCTAGGAGCAACGGTCATATCCTACTACGGACTTCGATTTTTTAAAATGTTCGTTTTCCACCTAATTTACCGGCCAGATAACAGATAGATGGACGCCCACCGTGATGAGGCCGTCCGCCACCAGCGCGGCAACATTCGCGAACGCGGCTCTTTGCTCCGGTCGAGCAACGCAAAAACGGCAAACTGCAGGTTACGCTAAAATCCTTTTTTGGCCTAAAAGGAAAAAAATCGTGGGAGACTACCGCGCGGGTATTTCTATTCCCTTTTTTCCGGGACTGTTTCCGTTCCCTTTTTAACGCGTGCTATTTTTCAACGTTTGCTCTAGTACTAGGAGAGTGGATTTTGTGCACCCGGGAGCATTTGCTCCCTTTTTTTTCGAAAAAATCGAAAAAATTGAAAACTGTTCAAAAAATTCCGAAAAAAATCATGCACGTACCTGAGCATGGCATGCACCATCGTGTAAAATCCCGCGACTAAATGACATCGCGGCCGCCCTGTGCAAAAATGACAAATCCCAGATCTGAAAATTCAAAAATTTGGATGCTATTTCTGTCAGAATTTTGTCATTTTTGCCCAGGGCGGCCGCGATGTCATTTAGTCGCGGGATTTTACACGATGGTGCATGCCATGCTCAGGTACGTGCATGATTTTTTTTGGAAATTTTTGAACAGTTTTCAATTTTTTCGATTTTTTCGAAAAAAAAGGGAGCAAATGCTCCCAGGTGCACCTTGGAGTTTCCCCTAGTACTAGTCCCTTTTTTTTGTTCGCTATTCCCTTTTCGTGTACGTTCGCGGGACGGACATGTCTGACTGTCTTTTTTGTGCTATTCCCTTTTAGGGCCGAAATTTCAAAAATTTGATTACTTGCGATTCCCTTTCGGCGCCAAATTATTAGAAAGGAAAAAACAAATTAGTGAACTTTATCAATTCCCTTTTTGGGCAAGTGATATTTTAGGGTAACAAGATGGGTGGGAGATAGGCGAAGTCCACTTTCTACTGGTACAAAAAATTAAAACAAAAGAGAACTACCACTTTCTACTAGTACAAAAATTTGAACACAAAAAACACCACTTTCTACTAGTACAAGATTTTGAACACAAAAAAACCACCACTTTCTGCTGTGCAAATATTGAAACACAAAAAAACCAACTTTCTACTAGTACAATATTTGAACACAAAAGGGTGGAGAATATTATACAATCTATTTTCAACCCTCTCAGAAAAATCTACTTTCAACAAGAACAAATTTCAACATGAATGAACTAGTAATTTCAACTGGTAAAGGAAAACTAGAAAAATTGGTGCTATTCCTCTATTCCCCTTGAAATGCAAAATTTGGTGCTTATTTTGAAAAAATGGAAACTAGAAAAATATGAGTGTAAACTTTAAAGAGAAAAAACATATATATGCAACTTCTGAAAAATGATTATATCCATTTCAACCTTCGGCTTCGTGCTGTAGGTTCTAAATTCCTCACTCGTCGAGTAGAGAATTTAGAAAAATAAATTGTATCAGGAGAGTTGTAGGTTCTGTCATCGGCAAAAAATCTTCTCTAAGTTGACTACAAACATCTATATGGTCAAATAATACTAATCTGGTTTGACTCTTGTTGAAATCATCTTCAAATCTGCACACAAGCTAACTGGTCAACTTAAACCAACATGCAACATATGTTTTGAAAGGATGATGTATGGGTGACGGAAAGTTAAAGCCATCCATCAGTTAAAACTCACCAAAATGATATTTAATATCATAATAATCTGGAACATCACGTGAATTTTACATGCTCTTTAAAACGGCCAAGCATTAGTATGATTCCTCAGACTCTGAAACACAAGCAGTCCATATTGAACACACAGGCTATATGATCTCTTTCATTTTTACTGAAGAAGTAGGTATTCTCCTTCCGTAGATTTGACAAGTCTTTGGAAATAGGAGGGTGCATAAGCTTCTACAATTGGCGAAATAAAGTGCATACCTTATCTTTGTGGGAAAAAATTAAATGCATACTATTCAATGCAATCAAGTATATGCAACAGTTTAACTATATGAGCCCCGGCCTGTAGAACAAAAAATATCATAAAACTAATTTCTCGAGAAAATCCCTTTTCCCATCTATCACACCCCATCATGTTGTTTATGCTCGGATAAGTGAACATTGATTAAAATGGAGAAGACATACGACTAGCATATCACAAAGCAACACAAGTATTCATTTTACAATAATATAATGAAGCTATGACTACTACAACATAATTCAATTTATGTACTATTTCTCGTAATTAATCTTTAACTTTTACCGGCAATCTACGTCCAAAAAATATATATCAGAATTCGAAATTGATTTAAGTAATTGATTATGGTGTTTACAAACCAACTTGGCAAGGACAGAACGAATGTGCCACTAAAGACAAAACGTGCGACATAGTTGCAGCCAAGTGAGGGCTTGTGTGGGAATGGTTTTCTATTCACAAGATGTATACTTGTAAACATGTAGCAAGTTGTCGAAGTTGAATTTTCTATGATAGAATACCCTACCTAACTAATACTAATGCAATTAGAGATCAAATGTTCCATAACATATTCAAATAATTAACATATAGTAGAAATGAGTTACCAAGTATCTAGATCACAGAATTACCAAGCTAAAAAAAAGTTGATGATGTTACCAAGTACAAAAGCAAGCAAGTTACCAATGCCTACAAACTAATGAAAGTTACCAATCTTAGAATTAATGAAAGTATTACCAAGCATCTACAAAAAAAACACATGTTACCAACCTTTAAAAAACTAGTATATTATAATACCAAACCAAAAAAAGAGCAAAGTTGCCAATGTTAGAACTAACTGAGGTGTTACCAAGCATATAACACACAAATTACCATCCTAAAAACCAGTAGATGATGATACTAAGCACATAGCAAGCGAGTTACCGATCCTAGAACTAACTAAAGTGTTACCAAGCATTCAGAACACGAGTTACCAACCTAAAAAAAATAGTACACGATGATACCAAGTACATAGCAAGCAAGTTACCGTTCCTAGTACTAACTAAAGTGTTATCAAGCATCTGGCGCACCAATTACCAACCTAAAAACTAGTAGATGATACCAAGCACATAGCAAAGCATGTTACTGATCCTAGAAAAAATGAAGTGTTACCAAGCATCTAGCGCACGAATTATCAACCTGAAAACTAGTAGATGATGATACCAAGCACATAGCAAGCGAGTTACCGATCCTACGACTAACTAAAGTGTTACCAAGATTCTAGCGCACGAATTACCAAA
Source organism: Poa pratensis (assembly GCA_947311845.1). Classification (NCBI taxonomy): domain Eukaryota; kingdom Viridiplantae; phylum Streptophyta; class Magnoliopsida; order Poales; family Poaceae; genus Poa; species Poa pratensis. The sequence continues at coordinate 69,501,762 of CAMZMU010000039.1, read as the reverse complement.
CTGAAAACTAGTAGGTGATGATACCAAGCACATAGCAAACGAGTTACAAATCTTAGGACTAACTAAAAGTGTTACCAACCATCTAGCGCACGAATTACCAATCTAAAAACTAGTACATGATGATACCAATTAACTACCAAGCAAGTTACCGATCCTAGAACAAACTAAAGTGTTACCAAGCATCTAGAGCACGAGTTAGCAATCTAAATACTAGTACATGATGATATCAAGTACCTAGCAAGCAAGTTACCGATCATAGGACTAACTAAAGTGTTACGAGCATCTAGAGCACGAGTTACCAACCTAAAAATTAGTACACGATGATACCAAATACATAGCAAGCAAGTTACCGATCCTAGAACTAGCTATACTGTTACCAAGCATCTAGAGCACGAATTACCAAGCTAAAACTAGTATATGATGATATCAAGTACATAGCAAGCAAGTTACCGATCTTAGAACTAATTTAAAGTGTTATCGAGCATCTAGAGCACGAGTTATCAACCTAAAAAGTAGTCATACCAAGTACATAGCAAGCAAGTTACCGATCCTAGAACTAACTAAAGTGTTATCAAGCATCTATACCATGAATTACCAACCTAAAAAAATAGTAGATGATGATACCAAGTACCTACCAAGCAAATTTAGGTTCACACAAAAACAAATGATCTAGTCTACCGATCATACACATGCTAGCTAATTCATCAAAAACATTTGTATATGGTGTATGACCCAACTACACAAAATATAAAAATGCCTCTGAGTTATCGATGAGGAACAAATAGTATGATGTTACCATACGCATATCAAATTATTACCAATACTATATTATACAAGTTACCGATGAGTGAAACAACTATGACCGACAAGTTATCAGGTGGGGATACTTGAGCATTAATACCAACACTATGACCGACATGTTACCGATGAGGGATAACTAGTAAGATGTTACCATACACATACCAAACTAATTATCGACTAGGGGATACTAATAATTTATTATCAAGACACTATCATACAAGTTATCGATGAGTCGAGAACTAGTAAGATGTTACCATAAAAAGGAATACAAAATTTGAACATGAACTCTTAGGTCCTGGGCTCAAGTTTTATTGTTCACTTTCTTAATTTTAGCAATAAAAAACTAACCAAAAATAGCCATGTAGGGAATACAAATACATGTTTTCAGAAAAAAAAATATAAAAAGGTGTTTCATTTTACTGATCCTTTTATATTTTACCGACAACTATTTCTTTTGAATACAACTGAACAAAGGGAATTAGAAGAAATGACCAACAAGGAACATGTATTTTGATTAAAAACAACATGTTTGCATAAACGAAAAAACAAACAGGTAAAAAGGAAGAGAAAATGTTTGTATAAATAAAATTACACTTAGTATTATGAAAAGTGAAAAAATAGTTAATTATAATAAAATACTTAGTTAATCACCAACATGGTCTAAAAAAGTTGGTTAGCGCATGATGAAAAAGCCCACCCTGCTAAATCTCGTCTTGGGTTCGAATTCCAAATAAGCACAATATAGATGCTAATCATAATTACACATAAGCAAAATGCGCCGAGTGGAGAAGATACTGAACTTTTTCATTGATGAATCCGGAAAATGCTGAGCTAAAAGGATGCATATATGTTCAGTATCGCTAGTTGATATGCAGGGTAACAAATTCTGTGATTTAGCTGCACTATTCAGACGCCCATATATTTTATCTCCAGTAGGAGCTGTAGTACGCCAGAGAGCTGGTATAGCAAAATTTTCAAGACTGAAAACACCTCTTTGCCAAGATGGAATGGCTTCAAGTAAGAAACACGTACCCCTGTATAATATTACTGTGTGCAGATGAATTCATTTCACATGAGTAGTCTTGAAAGGTGTGCATTATCCTGAGCGAGCTGAATCTCCAATTGGCAATAAGTTATGCACATGAGTAGTGTATTTCTTCTCCACAACCCCAAATGACATGAAAATTATGTGCAATATTTCTATGGATATTAGGCAGACTTTGTGATGAAGTTTCACCGTTAATACTCTTCCCTGCAGACTTAGCATAGCCTCAAACACCTTATGGGCATTAGAGTCGGAAGACTCAGAACTAGCTCCTTGCTGATAATCCCATGGCCGCCTTCATGTGGTTAGAGGACTGCATGTGCTCTCATAACTCGGTGCAGGAGCGTAGGCGGGTGACGACGAGCCTATGGGGCTGCGGTTGGCGGAGGCGGTCTTGGAGGGGGATGCCGGACAGACTGGTGGTCGCGGACGCGGAGGCGCGCGGAGCTCCTGACACTCAGCCTCCAGTGCTGGACTGAAGCAGGAGAAGCAGCTCATCTGAGTGCCCCCGCTCCCTCCCTCTAGGCCGAAGCAAAAAAAAAACGCGGGGCCGCCGCACAGGAAGGGGGCGATAGGTATCCCTCCGGGAGAGAAGATCTGCTTGTAGGAAGTCAAGCTCCATGGGCTGGATTTTTAGCAGGGCGAGAGTGGATTAGGGGTGCTTCCGGTCGAATCGGGGGGCGGGGATCAGGGAATTGAGGGTACAGGAAGGAGGAGAACATGAGGCTGGGGAGGGACCGGCGAGGAGGACAACACACCGGAGCGGCGGAGAGGAGGAACTGCGATGCGAAATGCGTTTGGTCAACGAGTAAAGGGAATAGGGGGAAGAGGAGCGTTGACAACGGAAAGGGAAAGTGAGGAAGAAGGCCGAACGGGGACGACCGAGTCGCGTCGGATGCGACAGATAGAACAGCGTGCGAGCGCTCGCACGCGCGAACAAAAGCAATTTCGCGACATATGCTCTTTTGGCGTAGGCCTATAGTATATCTTAACATCCTACGAGATAACATCCTAGAGTGGATTTTTTGGAACCGGGGCTACATGCACCCTCTTTTTTTATAAAAAAACTTGAAAATGATATTTTTGAGTTTCAAAAAATCACATATGTAGAACTTTTTTTGAGAATCATCACATATGTAGATAGTGTCGAGATCTATAAGCGTGCAAAAATTCATTGTATTTTGGGCTGTACAAAAAAGATGAATCGAGGAAATTTTCAAATTTTTGAAACTGTGTATTGTTCATCACTCATTTGCCTTCTTTGTGCAGCCCAAAATAAAACGAATTTGGATTTGAAAATTTGCTCGATTGTAGATCTCGACAATATCTACATCAGGAATATTTTTTTCTCAAATTTAAAAAAAACAGGCACCATGTAGCTCATGCTACATTTTAGGTTTTCGAACATCCTACACTCTAGATGGCACCGAGGACATGGAGAGGATGACATTTCTCTACAACATGGTGACGTTCATCTTTGTTTCTCCAAAAAAATTGATTAATATTTATTTAATTTAGACCACCTATTTCGAGTTTGCACCAATTTTAGAAAGAGCTATCCTGATCACCCGGGCGATCACTTCCCCTCGCGCGCCACCTGTCCTTCCAATGGCGAAGAAACCGGCATCAACGAATTACTCGGTTCCACCCACATGCATCTCCTCCTTAATCTACTCTTCTCCCCAATTTTCTTAACCACTCGTTCATGATCGCATCCTCTCCTCTATTGTGTGTTTCTTTTCTCACCGAAATATCTCACCTTCACATGTTTTCACCGCCGCACAGGTTCATCGATGTTCAGAGGCGCTACTACTGCATGGCCCTACCATCGCCGTTTCACCCACGTGTTTGCTGCTACAAGCGTACGCGATGGGTTTAGGGCCGCAACTTCATTGTCTAGGGGCAAAAGGGTAAAAAATCTATTCTAAACGGCATAATTGGAACAGAGGACTCGGCAATAGCTAGTGAAATAGAAATTGAACCAGGAGAGTACATTTGGGAAGCTGATAGTATCTTGAACAAAACAAAGATAACACTCAAGATCGATTGCAAGGTGAGCATCAGGAAGGGTCTTAAGAGTGTGTGGGCCAGTTGGTTCAGGGAAATCGAGCCTCCTTTAAAGCACATTGGGATAGATTCCAAGGGTTAGTGGTGCAGAAACAATGGTTGTCGGGTCTAGGGCATATATACCACAGAGCCCGTGGATTCAAACTCGGACAATTGAGGACAATGTATTCTTTGGGAAGGCTATGGACAGAGGCTTATATGACATGGTGTTACAAGGGTGTGCTTTGGATAGAGATTTGGAGTTATGGGCCAATGGAGATATGACTGTCGTCGTAGGGGAAAGGGGTGTGAACCTAAGTGGAGGCCAGAAGCAGAGAATTCAGCTTGCGATGGCATCGTACAGCGATTCTGATGTCTACTTCTTGGATGACCCCTTTAGTGTTGTGGATGCGCACACTAGCGCACATCTCTTCAGTGTATGATACACAAGATCAATCTGCAAAATTTTAGCTGAAGTGAGCTTTCAAAGACTTACAGGCTCACGACATGAGGAATATAGGTCTTTTTGCTAAAGGGGATCTATTTATTAAACTCATAGTTCATTATATCCTTGTTATCAATGCCAACTAGGTAGTGCTTAGCTCCACCACAAAGTTGTAAGGCTAGAAGCCTCCTAGAGATAAGGTCAGAGTTGTATTACATAACCTATAAAACCAATATACATGTATGTCCAATATGTCTCTACCAAAAAATTAAACTTATTAAACAAAATGAAACCAGATATTTTTCATTCAAATTTAGACTTAACCTAAACAACATACACATAAACTACAGCTTAAACTTAAACTTGGCATAAAGCTTGAACCACACAGCCCAAACATACATTTTCATAACCCCAATATTCATCAGAGTCAATGACGATCATCGGCACAGCCCGCATGGTGGGATCATTAGAGTCGAGGAGGTGGTGGTGTTAGGGACTCTTTGATTGCCGCTTGCATGCCGGACCGCCACCCGGTCTCCTCCCCGAACTTCTCCTTCTCCTCCTTCAGTGGCGGGTTGCCCACTCGCTTGGCTGCCGCAAGTACATCTCGTCAAAGTTCTACGCATGGTTGGGATCGGTAGAGTCAACAAAAACCACTCTGATGGCGGCGAGCTGTCGGAGTTTTAAAAAGGTGTGGAGCCAGTACACGTACTCCGGCTCCAAGTTCCGGTCTCCTTGGGAAGGTCCCTTCCGCTGGCGGCAAGGCCGCCCGCGAGTTGCGAATGGGTTCGTCACCGAGAGCAACTGCTCCGCATCCAACGACACATTCTGGACGAGGGTCGCCAAGTTCTGCGACGCCATCATCGTCGCCGTCGGGTACATGCTCGTGCCCAAGAGCCGGTACCCTGCCGCGTTCGATGACGGGGTTAGGGTGCTCAGGTGGATCGCCAAGCAGGCCAATCTTGGCATGATGAGCAAGGTCGGGGGCGGGGTCGACACCTTCGGTGCCTCCTCCATTGAGCCGTGGATCGCTGCACACTGTGATCCGGCAAGGTAGAATTAATTTCGTTGACTCGTTTATAGTTTCATACTTTAGTAAGTGGTCTCCGAGGAATATACACACCGCACTGCCGAATTTACCAAAAAAAAGGTAATCTCAAATGGTAGATTTTATTTTCTTTAGTGGAAGCTCTATGTTGTCACTCGTGGACGTTAAGCGGGAAACCGCTAGTTAAGTGGACATGATGAAGATATAGCTGTTCTCTAGTTCAGCAGCTGATTCGTTATTTTTTTGAAATATGGAGTATGGTAATTTCCCCGCACGTTGTTGTTTCTGACTTGTGAGTGCAAGCAAGTTTAAAACGCGTGGGTATGCCAATTGGGAATGATTTAGTGTTTACCAGCTGACAGTTATACGCACTAAACTTGTGACCACCTATTTCTAGTTTGCACCAAATTTTACAAAGAGCTATCCTGTTCCCCGGAGATCGCTTCCCTAGCGCGCCACCTGTCCTTCCAGTGGCGGAGAAACCGCCATCAACGAATTACTCGGTTACACCCACATGTGTCTCCTCTTTAATCTACTCTTCTCCCCTATTTTCTTAACCACTCATTCGCGATCGCATCCTCCCTCTATTGCGTGTTTTTCTCTCACCAAAATTTCCCACCTTCGCATGTGCTGCTGCCGGACGGTGATACGTCTCAAACGTATCTATAATTTCTGATGTTCCATGTTGATATTATACCAATTGTTACATGTTTTATATACACTTCATAGCATTTTTATGCATTTTCTGGGACTAACCTATTAACAAGATGCCACAGTGCCAGTTCCTGTTTTCTGCTGTTTTTGTATTCCAGAAAAGCTAGTCTGGAAATATTCTCGGAATTGGACGAAACTTGGACAGAACCTCCTATTTTTCCAACACGAAGACGGAGTCCAGAGGAGACACGGAGGGGAGCCACGTGGCACCCACACCATGGGGCCGCGCGGGCCCCCCTGCCGCGCCGTGGGGTGGTGTGGGGCCCTCGTGGCTCCGCAGCCGCCGCCCTTTCGCCTATTTATTCCTCCCGACGCGAAAACCCTAAATACCCGAGCCATTATCCACGAAAAGTTCCAGAGACGCCGCCGCCGTCAACCCTAGCTCGGGAGGGTTCAGAAGCTCTTCCCGGCACCCTGCCGGAGAGGGGAATCATCACCGGAGGGCTCTACATCACCATGCCTGCCTCCGGAGTGATGCGTGAGTAGTTCATCCTTGGACTACGGGTCCATGGCAGTAGCTAGATGGTTGTCTCTCCACTTTATGCTATCATGTTTAGATCTTGTGAGCTGCCTATCATGATCAAGATCATCTTATTGTAATGCTACATGTTGTGTTTGCTGGGATCCGATGAATATTGAATACTATGTCAAGTTGATTATCAATCTATCTTATATGTTATTTATGATCTTGCATGCTTTCCGTTACTAGTAGATGCTTGTAACTCCAAGAGTGAGTATTTATGCTAGATAGTGGGTTCATGCCTCCGGTAATCTGGGAGAGTGACAATAACTTCTAAGATTGTGGATGTGCTGTTGCCACTAGGGATAAAATAACCGATGCTTAGCTTAAGGGTACGCCGTTAGGTCTAATGCATTTGTTTACTTTACGCACATTACTTAATGCAATTATCCGTTGCTTGCAACTTAATACCAACGGGGAACTCGGTATGACAACCTGGCGGTGGATTATTAGTCATAGACGCTGTTGGATAACGGTCTATGTATTTTGTCGTAATGCCCACATGAATATCATAGTAATCATCATGTCATATATATGCATTGTCATGCGCTCAATATTTTGTCAATTGCCCAGCTGTAATTTGTTCACCCAGCATGTTAGTTATCTTTTATGGAGAGACACCACTAGTGAACTGTGGACCCCGGTCCATTCTTTTACACTGATAATACAACCAACTGCAAACACTGTTCCTTTTCATTCTCTGCAATTTACTACTGTTTTCCACACCATACGTTTAATCCTTTGTTTTCAGCAAGCCGGTGAGATTGACAACCTCACTGTTTCGTTGGGGCAAAGTAGTTTGATTGTGTTGTGTGCAGGTTCCACGTCAGCGCGCCACTGACAACCTTCGAAGTGATTTCTTGCTCCTACTGGTTCGATTAAACCTTGGTTTCATACTGAGGGAAAACTGCTGCTATACTGCATCATACCTTCCTCTTGGGGTCTCCCAGCGAACGTGTGATCCACGCAATCAAGCTTTTTCTGGCGCCGTTGCCGGGGAGCAGAAGCACTTCGGTTCAGAAATCTCCTTGCTTCCCCTTCCACACGCCAGCATTTTTCTGGCGCCGTTGGGGAGCAAGAGGATTTCTGCAAGGGGAGTTTCACGCTTCCAATCTCTTTACTTTGTTATTGTCTTGCTTAGTTTATTTTTATTTAGTCTTGTTTGCTTTATTTATCAAAAACACAAAAAAATTAGTTACTTTTATTTTCAAGTTGTTATCTTTCTGTTTTGTTTTAATTTTGCTAAAATGAGTACCCCTGAAATTGAAGTTCGGTCCTTTAAGCAACAAGGTGGAGAAAGTTTAAAAGATGCTTGGTATAGGATCAGTGATGCTCACCGTAGATGTGCTAAAAAATATTCTACCATGATCCTTCTTAGAAATTTTTATGTTGGTATCACTAGTTGGTATCGGTATGTTCTAGATACTCTGACAGGAGGCAACTTTCTGGGGACTCCTGCTTTGGAAGCACGCAATATAATTGAAAGTTTGGTAGGAACACCACCTATTAATGATCTTAAAATTGAGACTACTTTGGAAGATGTTATAAAAAAATTGGAGTCCATGGAGAAAAACTTGCCGGATTTGCTTGGTAGTTCTAGCAAAGTTAATGAATCACTGGGAGATATTAATAAAAGAATTGCTATTTTAGAAGCTAGCACTGGCCATGATAATCAAAACTTCAGGATAGGTGAATTAGAGGATACTCTAAGTTCAACTTTCTCCTCTATCAAGTTTAAAAAGCAGAAAGCTTTTGTGGGGAAAGAGCAAAAATTCATGTATGTTCGAAAAGTGCCTCAACCAAAACCCCCTAATGTGCTTAAAACTGATAAAATTGAGGGTGAATCACATAATGAATTATTTAAATTTGCTTCCCAAGAATTACCTGAACCAAAAATGCCTATTGTTACAAGCTGTGTTTTTAGGAAGTTTTTGATGATATTGATGCTTCATCACTTGGAAACACTTGATTCTTACTTTCTGCGCCTAGCTGAAAGGCGTTAAAGAAAAGCGCTTATGGGAGACAACCCATTATTTTATTTCTGCAATTTTTGAGTCAAGGAGTTGTTTACTTCTGTAACAATTCCTTTGTATCTTTATTTTATCGCATTGTTGTGCCAAGTATTGCCTCTAATAGGAAGATGATGCTAGATTTGGATTTCTGCGCAGGAACAGATTTCTGCTGTTCACCGTTTTAATTCTGTAAAATCACAGAAAAATTATTTAAATCTGAAATTTTTGTGCGTGATCCTCAGATATGTACGCATCTTTCGTTAGTTTAAAGTTTTTCGATCTGAGCAACGTAAGTGCCTCGAAAAAATTCGTCTTTGCGGACTGTTCTGTTTAGACAGATTCTGTCTTTTATTTTTCGCATTCTCTCTTTTACTAGTGTTGAGTGGAATTCTTTTTTAGGGTGAAGAGCTTCACATAACATCAGTGGCAGTAGCTAATGTTAAAAGTAACGGTCATGTTTGTGTCCTTATAGAACATGTGAGTTTTTGATTGTGCACTAACCCTCTAATGAGAATTACTTTGAGTTTGGTGTGGCGGAAGTTTTCAAGGGTCAAGAGAGAAGGATGATATAATGTGATCAAGAAGAGTGAAGAGCTTAAGCTTGGGGATGCTCCCATGGATCACCCCAGCATATTTCAAGAAGACTCAAGCGTCTAAGCTTGGGGATGCCCAAGGCATCCCCTTCTTCATCAGCAACTTATCAGGTCATCTCTAGTGAAACTATATTTTAATTCTTTCACATCATATGTGCTTTACTTGGAGCGTCTGTGTGCTTTTATTTTCAGTATTTTATTTTTCTTATGGTCAACTTGATTGGACCCCAGCATTCTTGATTGGGAGAGAGACACGCTCCGCTTTTTCATATGAATACTCCTATTCTTCACTTATACTTGTTGAGTATTCTTATCTAGCTATTGCTATGCTTTTAGCTCCTGTTTTGCATGCATCTCTTATTCAGAGCTGTTAGTTCTTTTAAAGAAAGTACTCTCTTGCTTCACTTATAATTGTTTGGAGAGTTTATGTTGAAATAAATTGATTGGTGTTTGGTTGGAACAGAAAATGTTGCATGTGGTAGATGGTATAATGGAAAAAGCTTACATATTCTTGTAGATCATTGTATTGGATAATTTGATACTTGTCAATTGTTTTGAGTTATCAAGTAGTTCATGTTTAAGCTTTTGTATCATGTAGTTAAAACCTATTAATGAAGAACTACCGTAAAGCTCGTTGAAATTTGGTTTGCATGATTGGTATCTCTAAGGTCTAGATATTTTCTAGTAAAAGGGTTTGGTTAACAAGGAAGACAGTGTAGAGTCTTATAATGCTTGCAATATGTTTTCATATAAGCCTTGCTGTGTCGGTTGATATCCTGTGTTTGCTTCAAATAACCTTGCTAGCCTAAACTCTGTACTGAGAGGGAATGCTTCTCGTGCATCCAAAACCTTGAGCCAAATCCATGCCATCTGTGTCCACCATAACTACCTATATGTGGTATTTCTTGCCATTCCAAGTAAATTTTTCATGTGCTACCTTTAAACTATTCAAACTTTATTACTCCTATTTTGTGTCAATGTTTACCAAGCTCATGAGGACGGGGTGGATGTCTTTATGTCAACTGTCAAACAGACTTTACCACCGGACTAGCGGCATATACATCCGCTTATCCATTAATTTTGCAAAAAGAGCTGGCAAATGGGGTGCCCAGTCCCAATTAATTACAACTTTAACCGCTTAATTCTCTTCACATTTTTGCCCTGATTTATCAGTCAAGCAATGACAAACAGTGAAATATCTGCATGTGTAAACAAAAGAGAAAGAGGGATGATCTGCCTTGCTGGTAGAAATAACGTCCTTCATGGGAGCCGCTCTTAAAAGTCTGGTTGGCAGGGGTCATATTGTACTTTCCATTTTCTGATTCGTTGACAATTAACAAACACCTCTCAAAACTTATTTTTACTCTCTATATGATTTCAAAAACTTAAAAAGCTCTAGCACATGATTTAATCCCTGCTTCCCTCTGCGAAGGGCCTTTCTTTTACTTTTATGTTGAGTCAGTTTACCTACTTCTTTCTATCTTAGAAGCAAACACTAGTGTCAACTTTGGTGCAACAATTTTTATATGCTCGTATATTGCACTTATTATATGCTTTGTGTTGACAAATATCCATGAGATATATATGTTGAAAGTTGAAAGCAATTGCTGAAACTTAAATCTTCCTTTGTGTTGGTTAAATACCTTTTACTTAGAATCTATTGCTTTATGAGTTAACTCTTATGCAAAACTCTTTGATGCTTGTCTCGAAAGTACTATTCATGAAAAGTTTTTGCTTATATGATTCAGTTGTTTGCTCATTATCTACTTGCTAGCAAACTATAGACCATTGACCTGGATCACTTCATTCATAACATGTGCTTTACAATATTATTTGATCAAGATTATGATTGTAGCATGTCACCTCAGAAATTATTTTGTTTTTATCGTTTTACCTACTCGAGGACGAGTAGAACTAAGCTTGGGGATGCTTGATACGTCTCAAACGTATCTATAATTTCTGATGTTCCATGTTGATATTATACCAATTGTTACATGTTTTATATACACTTCATAGCATTTTTATGCATTTTCTGGGACTAACCTATTAACAAGATGCCACAGTGCCAGTTCCTGTTTTCTGCTGTTTTTGTATTCCAGAAAAGCTAGTCTGGAAATATTCTCGGAATTGGACGAAACTTGGACAGAACCTCCTATTTTTCCAACACGAAGACGGAGTCCAGAGGAGACGGAGGGGAGCCACGTGGCACCCACACCATGGGGCCGCGGGCCCCCCTGCCGCGCCGTGGGGTGGTGTGGGGCCCTCGTGGCTCCGCAGCCGCCGCCCTTTCGCCTATTTATTCCCCGACGCGAAAACCCTAAATACCCGAGCCATTATCCACGAAAAGTTCCAGAGACGCCGCCGCCGTCAACCCTAGCTCGGGAGGGTTCAGAAGCTCTTCCCGGCACCCTGCCGGAGAGGGGAATCATCACCGGAGGGCTCTACATCACCATGCCTGCCTCCGGAGTGATGCGTGAGTAGTTCATCCTTGGACTACGGGTCCATGGCAGTAGCTAGATGGTTGTCTCTCCACTTTATGCTATCATGTTTAGATCTTGTGAGCTGCCTATCATGATCAAGATCATCTTATTGTAATGCTACATGTTGTGTTTGCTGGGATCCGATGAATATTGAATACTATGTCAAGTTGATTATCAATCTATCTTATATGTTATTTATGATCTTGCATGCTTTCCGTTACTAGTAGATGCTTTGGCCAAGTAGATGCTTGTAACTCCAAGAGTGAGTATTTATGCTAGATAGTGGGTTCATGCCTCCGGTAATCTGGGAGAGTGACAATAACTTCTAAGATTGTGGATGTGCTGTTGCCACTAGGGATAAAATAACCGATGCTTAGCTTAAGGGTACGCCGTTAGGTCTAATGCATTTGTTTTATTACGCACATTACTTAATGCAATTATCCGTTGCTTGCAACTTAATACCAACGGGGAACTCGGTATGACAACCTGGCGGTGGATTATTAGTCATAGACGCTGTTGGATAACGGTCTATGTATTTTGTCGTAATGCCCACATGAATATCATAGTAATCATCATGTCATATATATGCATTGTCATGCGCTCAATATTTTGTCAATTGCCCAGCTGTAATTTGTTCACCCAGCATGTTAGTTATCTTTTATGGAGAGACACCACTAGTGAACTGTGGACCCCGGTCCATTCTTTTACACTGATAATACAACCAACTGCAAACATTGTTCCTTTTCATTCTCTGCAATTTACTACTGTTTTCCACACCATACGTTTAATCCTTTGTTTTCAGCAAGCCGGTGAGATTGACAACCTCACTGTTTCGTTGGGGCAAAGTAGTTTGATTGTGTTGTGTGCAGGTTCCACGTCAGCGCGCCACTGACAACCTTCAGAAGTGATTTCTTGCTCCTACTGGTTCGATTAAACCTTGGTTTCATACTGAGGAAAACTGCTGCTATACTGCTTCATACCTTCCTCTTGGGCTCTCCCAGCGAACGTGTGATCCACGCAATCACACGGCCGTAATATTGCCGTTTCACTCATGTGGTCACTGCTACAAGCGTAGTGATGGGTTGCTACAAGGGTGAGATGTTGTTATGGCCCCAACTTCATTGTATGGGGGCTAAAGGATAAAAAAATATTCTAAACGTTGTGGAAAAAGTCCTTCAATAATACTTTAAAAGCCGGGGGCAGTGGCCCACCTGACATGTGCATAGCTCCGCCATTGTGAAGGAGTACGACATTGGCATAATATATTGGATGTTGTATTGACTCCATCACGCAAGTACATATAGAAGTACAAACTTGAAAGGCTAGAAGCCTCCTAGCGATAAGGTAGGAGTTGAATTACAATATGTCTCTACGAAAAAATTAAACTTATTAAACGAAACGAAACTGGGCATTTTTCAATCAAATTTAGACTTAACCTAAACAACATACACCTAAATTATAACTTAAACTTGGCATAAAGTTTGAACCGCACATCCCAAACATAATCAAACATTACATAAATAAAACTAAAGCTAGGATGTTATAACCATAGTCTTCATCGGAGTCGATGACGATCATCGATGCAGTCCGCATGCGGTGCTAGGGACGATTTCATTGCCTCTTGCATGCCGGACCACTGCCCGGCCTCCTCCCCGAACTTATCCTTCTCCTCCTTCAGTGGCAGGCTGGCCACCCTGTCTGGCTGCCGCAAGTACATCTTCTAAGAGTTTTACGAAGGGTTGGGATCGGTGGAGTCAACGGGGAGGAGGAGAGGTCATCGTCCAACAAAAAACCACTCTGATGGCGGCGAGCAATCGGGGGGCTGAAAAGGTGTGGAGCCAGTACTCGTACCCCAGCTCCACGTGTCGGTCTCCTTAGGAAGGTCACATTCCGCTGGCAGGAATGCCGCCCGCGAGTTGCGGATGGCGACGAGACACGCCGCGCCTCGCCAATGTGCAGCAGTGTAGCCGAAACTCCAACAAAAAGCCTACCAAGCGTCCGGGAGGCGACAATCGGTCGGCAATGATCAGTTGTTGCGCCATGCGTACGCCTCCCATAGCATCAGACACATTGGTGGGCGGGAGCGGACGAGGCGGAGGTGTGCAGGACAAGCTCGCCTCGGGGTTCTTGCTCGCGCACATTGGCCTCGCGGCTCCTTGGTGGTGGTGAAGCGTACCGGTGGATGAGAGCTGGCATGATCTAGTCGGCGAATGCCTCGGCGGCAGCGATGGACTAGTCGTGAAGAGCGGGAGAGGAGGTCGGTGCGCGTCGCACATATAAAGTTGGCCAGGGAAAGTGGGTGCGCGATGCTTCGGGAGGCGGAGCAAAGATGTGTCTGCCTGGGGAAACCGCCGCTTTAACTAAATTAAGTTGACTAGCGCATTCGCTCGCCTTAAATTTGTTTGTTCGGCTCTATGTGTCGCAAACAGAGCTGGTGCACATGTCGGTATCAGGCGTGTCGCCCTTTGACGCTTCTGTCTAGCACTCCCAAACCGCTTTAGGCCTTGTTTGGTACTAGTGTATTTTAGGGAATTGGCGGGGATTATCCCAGTTAAACCCGTGAATCTCCACATATCTCAAAAATTGTTTGGTTCTAGTGTATTGGACTGGTATTATCCCCACATTTCCCTACAAATCGCCAAACTCTTGTGCATTTTTCTCAATACTCAATCCACTAGGTAGGGGTAGTGGATTGGATCCCCAATCCCCTAAGGGCTCATTTGGTAGCAGGGGAAAAGCCGGGATCCGGTCTTGTCTTTTTCCCGGGCGAAAAGCCCCCGGGCGAATCTGGCCCGGGTAGCCCCACTGGCCCATTTGGCGCTCCGCGAAGGCAGGGAAATTCGGCCCTTCCGCGGCCTTTCCCCGGGTTAGGGCTCCCTGGAGAGGATTTGGGGGGGATTTTGACTTAGATGGGATTTAATCCATGCCAATAATTGGCATGGATTAAATCGTCTCCAATCCACTCCAATCTACTTGTGGAGTGGCTTAACCGAACAAGGCCCTAGTCGAGACGTCGGGGATGAATTCCCGAGCTCGCTCGCTCGCTAGGCGGCGGCGCTCGTTGGCAGAGCTAGGCAACGGCGGCGCGACGCCTTCCTCACCGACCAGGAGAGAGGCGACGACTGCTCCAGCGGAGGTCCCGGTGCGTCTCCCCTCTGTCTATACATATATTATTCCGTCCCCAGCTCATGGATTCTTGCGTTGGTGTGCTCATGGATTCTTGCAGCCGCCGATCTCTTCCTGTGGAGGAACAAGAACGCACAGAGCTCGCCTGGAATCGCACCGCCGCCGGCTAGATTCGTCCCGTCCAGCGGCCCTCCCGCCACCGGGATCTCGAGCTCCGGCGACCGGTGCTTGCAGGTTCGTTGCTACACTCCCCTCCGCTCCCCTCCCTCTACTGCCAACCCGGTCTATTTTCTGCCAAGTTTCTGCAGCCAAACTCGATGCTAAGGCGGAGGCCTTGCAAGCCTCAGTTTCAGCTTCTTCGGTACTGCTGCAAGCCTGCAATCTTTCAATTATCACACATCATGCATTCAGTAACTCCAGCTCAGTCAATAAGTGTTAATCATCCTTTTAACACGATGGTATGTGAGGGCTAGATTGATAAATGATCGATTGCTAGATATAGGTGTTAACATTAGTAATTAGTAACGTACGCTTGTTGTTCTGGAAAATAGGAAATTCTGCATGATGATATTTAATCTGTCAAGTTTAGTTGTTAGTTGGTATTGCTAGTTCTCAGGTTGTGACAAGATTATCTGTTTTCTCAACCTGCATGATCTACCATCTGCTGAGTTTCACCCAATGCTAATTCTGATTACCTGAATTGAATTGAACATATTTATCTTCTCCCCACTTGGATTAGCTATGAATTGTTGGATACTTTGCTGCTCGATTCTTAAGTAGAAAAGAGAAGCCATATTCTGCTAATGACATGGTATCTGCGTTTACTCTGTTCCAGATAGCGAATGTTGTCTAGGCATTTCAATTCTGTTTACCTTCCAAGCCTTTACACGTCCTGTTGAGTGAGTAGAGTCTGTTTATCGGGAGCTATCTTTTGGTTTGCCAATTAACAGATAGTTTCAATCTTTCTTGTATTATTATACCCTGAGAGTTTCACTATCCTAGTCTGGCCAATGATTTCAGTGCATGTACGTTTGTGCAGTGTAATATTTCAGATGTCTATACTTCCAGTATTTTTATTCAGTCTGATGCATTTTGCATTCCTACAATTTAGCTTGTTAGACTAGTCAGATGCGAAGCTGAAACATATTTGCACTACACTATTTTACTTTACTGTATCAAAAATTGTAATTTGACATCCTATGCGTCAAAATGCATCAGATATTTGTATTATAGATTCTCTAGTGTCAAAAGGCATCCTTTGTTTGTAGCTTCGGTAACCACTAAACACATACTTGCTTCGAACTGCACTTCTATACTTGCTTGAGCTATACCAAGAATGCTAGTGGCTGACATTTGCGAGTTATGGTTCCTTATTTAAAATGCAGAACACCATATCATACAAATACCAGCGAAACTGAATCATACCAATTCAAATGTTCTTGTTTCAGATGTTTCCCTTAGCTACATTCAATATTTTATATCATATTGTTTGACATGCTATGCGTCAAAATGCATCAGATATTTGTATTATAGATTCTCTGTTGTCAAAAGGCATCCTTTGTTTGTAGCTTCGGTAACCACTAAACATATACTTTTCTTATGCAGTTCCACTCTTGGAATATGGAGAGTTAATACCAGGGGCATCTGAGACGAAAATCAGGATGCAATTGTGATGTTTTGGTTGAGAATTGGAGTCATGATACGCTAGTTATAATTTGAGAATTGATGTTTCGAATGGGAGTGATGCATGAAAGTTTGAAAAATAGTATGTTTGAACATGCAATAATTGCTATATGTTGCATTGAATCTGTGACCTGATGATCTGATGTGGAGCCACATCTTATTTGATTTTCCAGTATTTTATTTCTATTTTTATTGTCGAATTGATATATGCATGTACGTATTACATTCTTCGGTTTTTGATTTTAGGCTATTGTAAATGCTGGATTGACCGATAGCTGAAGCTTTTCTTTTCCCCCACCTTGCCCCCGTTGAGAGTCGTAGCTGAGTGGCTCGCTTGCCCGGCCCGGTCCTGGATCTTCTCCGCCGGCGACGCTGGTTGGAGACGTGATGGGAGCGGTGTTCGCGGCCGTTTTGTACATAGTAGGAGTAGGTTTTCCCTTAGTGGTTGTGGCTGTATGCCAGGTTTGGGCCTTGTGCTCCTTGGGTGTTTGTCGGCGGCGTTTCCGAGCAGCGCCGGTCGGCTTCTGGTGGAGATCTTGACGGAGGTGGTGTTCTTCCATCTGCCGTTCCATGGATCTGCGCTGGGACGCCTTCAAATAAGCTCGAGTTGGAGGAAGAGGCGGATCCTTCTCGGCTGGATCTGCAGCTGCTTGTGTCTTCGATGCGGTATGGCGCTCCGATGGGAGGAGCCAGATGCACGGCGACAGAAGGCTCCGAGCTACTCCTTGAATAAAGCTGAGGTGTGGATTCGATGTTGCTGCAATTTTCTTGCCCTGTCTCCTCTAATCCGTGCAGGAATCGGAGTTTCGACGACGGGCCTGTTATTAATTGGCGGCGGCGGAGAATCCTTGCTGCGTGGGTCTCTTCTCCTGCTGTGCGATGGTGCGTTCCGTCGGTCGCCATGGAGGCGAAAGATGGAGGTAGCATCACAGCCGAAGGTGGATCGGCGTGGCTCTGGAGAGTTGAAGCCCTCAATTTCTCGAGCACTTCATCCATGGTTTGTGATGACCTGAGGATATTGCTGGTGAGCTCCAGCCCCTGTTCAACCTCCGTTGTGAGGCCCTATGTGGAATCAGCTGGTGCTGTGGTTCTCGTCGGCATCGACGCAAGTGGACAGTTTGTATGTTCCCATCTTTTAGCAAGGTCCTTTCTGCAATTTCTAGGGACCTATGTGCTATTACTTACTTTATGGGTCCCTTGTAATAGATTTGTACACCCACTGTATGATTTAATATGAGGCTTCTAGCCCCTTCGGGGGATCTCCCTGTTCAAAAAAAAAAGATTTTAGGCTATCCCTAGGAAATCTCCCCCTTCTGTGTGCTGCCAAATGGGTCAAGGGATTGGGGAAATCTCCCCCGTGGGAAGCAGAGGTGGCCACGGGTGAGAGCGTCGGATCAATATGTATTGGACCGTGCAGGCAAGTTTGCCGCTATTGTGCCCACGATTGGACGGATTTTCTGCATCCGACGTCCAAGAGCTTATTGGGAGAGCCAACTACGATAAGGTGGCCACGGAGATTGGTGAGGATAAGAGAAGGACCCCGGCCAGAGGTGGCCGTGGCACCAGCCATCCTCGTCGTCGATCAGATGGTCCAAATTTGACGGCGGGTGCATGCATATCGTGATGCAAATGCAACTGGTGCTGCAGTGCCCGTGCGTGTGTGGGGCACGTAACGTACCGTCCGGTGGTGAAACCGACGGCACGGGCCGAAGTACAAACGGCTGGCACTGCCGCACTGAAATGGTGAGTCCACACCATGTCGACATCCGGCTAAGGTATACACCTGCCTGCGTGATCCACCAACAACTCACCATTTCTTTGATTCAAACAAAACCCTCTCACCAACAAAGATTCTCCGCGGAAGGAACATGCCAAGATTAGTGATCTGTCCGGAACAGCGCCGTACCATGCGCTCTTTGTAGGACACCAAGACCAAGGGATAAAAACCAAAAAAAGGATCGTGTCAACACGCACTAGCTAGCATGGACGTATGGTCCTCCTGTTCCCATCTACTCCGTACATGGTCCTGCTCCCCGGCACTCAGCTAGGCCCCTCGATCCATGGCGAATTACCATACACGAACGCCTGCTCACGAGCAAGGCTGGACATCAATGGCCAAGTACTCCCTATAGGTTAGCTAGCCCTATACGTGCATGTTGGGATGACAGCAGCAGCGTGATTCACGGTGCCGGCCGGCCTCCAATCGGGACGCGACAAGTGGGCCAGCAATGTAAGGCCATAAAATTTGAGCGATTGAATCAAGGAAGTACATAAACGAAACAAAAACATACAATATACAGTATGTGGTAACATGTGTGTTTTAGCACATACGGAGTATTTCTTTCACCGTAGTGACGAACGGGTATCAATAAAACCATTTCAGATTTGGAAGTGGGACGGTAGCGGATTCGAATCATGTCCGCAAAAAATATAGCTGATGGAGTACTCTCGGTTCTCCGAAGTCCGGAGCCGTCAGCTGCTCGAGGGAGAAGACCAGGAGATCGACGGAGGAGCGCTTTTATAGCAACCCGGGTCGCCGCCATTGTTGGCTTCGCTGCCCGAGGATAGATCACAATGTGTCGTTGCTTCTGGGATCAGTCTGTTGCCGCCGAGCGCGTATACTCCGTCGGCATCGTAGGGGATAGCGGCAGCGGACTTCACGGCTGATGGTGGCGGCGACCTTCAGTTAAGGCGAAGGAGGTTGTAGGGATCGTGGGAGGAGGATTAGTGTTTTTTGCTTCTTTTATTGCGTCGCGGGGATGACGTGACGGTGTTTGACCCGGTTTGTAGCACCAGTTTCCTTAGGGTAGGTTGGTCTGTTGGTTTTTCCCGATCGTGTCATGCTGGTTTCTTTACCGGTCGTGGTTTTTCTTGTCGATTGGGCGATGTACCACGGTCGCTTTGCAATATTATATACTCCCTCCGTTTCAAAATAATTGACGTGGGTTTGTCCAAATACGGATGTATCTACACACTAAAAAATGTCAAGATACATCCATATTTAGACAAATGAGGGTAGAGATTTTGTATTTACTACTAAATTTGCACGTGCAACGCACGTGTCATTCTAAAAATTCCTTTGCTCGTCCTAATGAGCAGACAAATATTAAAAAAACAAATTTAACGCAAAAGGTTTATTACTTACACCGTTAAGAACATTTATAGCCGCATCCGTGTTCTTTGTAATTGCACACCAATGAAAGTCTATATGGTAGAAGTTTTTTTTCGAAATTATCATACCAGCCTCCGGTGACTTAAGAGCCGTGCAAGCATAGATAAGTGAAATAAATCTCAACATACTACGACATAATTTTGATTTTGTAAGAGGAGCTACAAAAATCATGTAATTCTGAGAAACAGTTGTAGAAAGGGTGGAAGCATAGCAAAGTGGAAAAAAAAACCTGGACATAATCTAATTGTACACATATTTCAACTTCACGGGAATTTGAATCCCATGAACGATTAAATAAATTACCCATAAACTATTCAGAAGAGCAAAACAATAAGTGAGGACGTTGTCAATATCAGAGAATATCATATAGCTGACTGCAGGTGCATCCGTGAATGGAAATTATGAAGCAATAATGGGAAATCATATGCCTGTGCAACAAAGTTACATACCTGTTTAGTCAGAGAAACAAAATAAGAACTCCAAAAGCTACGGTAATATCCATATTTGAAATATCAACTCTTATACGTAGCACTTATATTTTGCACTGAAAAAACATCTTCTGGCTGATGGAGTAGCTCAATGATTAGTGGCAAATGACATCTCAATATAAAGACCAAACATTCTAAGGTAAGAAAACATACTATTGATGTGCTGAAAGGACCATAATTATTCAGCTTCTTCACCATCTTGATTGGAACAACACAAAAACAAATCAAATCAGCAGATGGCCACGCTGCCCATATATCAAATCACCCTTTACTATCTTGCAGTGTGCTGATCACAGTGCATCACCAAGAACATAAACATTCAGAGGGCAGTCCAATTACAGAGCATTTACCTTGCCAATAAGACAGTTGTCAACAGCATGCAGTTAATAGAATATCAAACTCCTTACACTGCCTCGTCATAGCATCTTTGTCCGGTTGCACAACTTTGATACATATATGGCACCAATAACAGTGGTTACACATCAAAGGGTGAAGCAATGAAAATGCTAACTTAGAGTCACCAGAGAATATAGATAATTGTACAGATACCTAGACATATCTCACATGCAGTTTCGCCAGCCGATCTGCTATGGCACCCTAGCAGAAGTTGAATACAGAATCAGATGAAAACACTTAACAGAGATTAAAGCCCAAGATATTTTAAGTTGTGTATCTGAATTACAACAGAGCTCCATTTAAAAAAAAAAAGACAACATAGCACTGAAAAGAAAACACTCGTAACATAATAAATATAAGAGTATATGGACTGAAATTTCAGTTCATAATGATGTAACATCATTGTCGGATGTCTAAAAGGCAATCATGTTGAGAACTTAAGATGCGAATTAGTTTCATCCTTACAAAGGTGCAGACTGCAATGGAGGCCACAAGAATCCAGTCTGACCGAACACGGGAATGCCCTAAAAACCATGTACAACCAAGACAATCGTTATAGAAGATCTGGAGCTCACCTGTTCTTCTAAACATTGAAGGCATATGACACACGTCTGTCAATAAGAACACGCTGCCGCGGAGCAACGGATTCCCCTGACACACAAGCACGCATACATTTCTCGACAGAATAATTTGTAACCTTAGTTATAATCATGTAAAAGAAAAACGAAGTCTACAGCACACATGTGTTAACAGATTGCAGCCGTATCTCCATTTGAACAATTTGATATTTTAAAACAATGGGAGAAACTGGAACCAATTATCTACACACATATGATTTGTGGTAGAATTAACTTGAGTTATTGGCATGTACCAATTGGTACAAGGTTGTCGTCAGGTTCCGATCGAGATAGTGCGGTAAAGTGGATTATGTATTGATGTGAGTACATTGAGCTTGATGGAGATGGCCGCTACAGGACGTTTCTCCCGAGCCGGCCACGTGCGGCGGACGGGGGGAGAAGCCCTAGCCGCCGGTCCCCTCCTCCCCTCCATCCCGCTCTCTCACGTCGCCGCCGGAGGAGACGTGAGAAGTCGCACTGGCTGGCGGCGCCGAATCCGGGTGTGTTCCCCGTGGGCTGCGCTGGGGTCCTCGTCGATGCGAGATCGAGTGGAAGGGCACCGGCACCGGCTGCAGCAGCAAGCGAGGACCGGGAGTCGAGCGGCCCAACCGGTGGCGGCCTCACCATTGGAATCGCGTGAGGCTGCTGGTGCTGGAGGCCGTGGACGGTTTCATTAGCGTGATTTGGGGGATTCACGATTGAGCGGATCAAGTACCCGGTGGGCAGTTTCCTTGTTTTGCGATTTGCGAACGGAGGCGGAACGGACAGTGTTTTAGCGCTAAACACGGGAGTAATCTCCAGCGTTAAATCTAAAGTTGTACGGTTAAGATGTATTGGATCTGCCCCTCTCGTTCATTTTATATTGGTATAGAATAGATATTCCCCTATATATAAAAATTTGTCAGAATCGCTCCCCGTCCCGCTATCCACGTCATCCACTAAACGCAGGCCGTTCGATCGCATCGTCGGACGGTTCGGATCACTTCAGAAATCGTGCGAGCTACAGTATTACTGTAGCACGGGGATTTCTACCAATCCCAGCACGACACGTCGCCGCGCACGATCTTTGGCGCAACAGTTTTGCAGAAAAACGCCCGCAAAGGACCAGATCGCAATTTCCGGAAAAGTCAGGGACTTTTTTTCAAAAGTGACCGCAGAACTAGCCCTCCCTCCTCTTCCTCTCTCTCTCCCGCGACGCCGCGGGTCGCCGTCGGCGCCGCCGCGCATCGCCGCCGCTCCCCGGACGCATCGGAGGCCACGGCGAGGTCCGCCGGCGCGCCCTCCACCTCTTCGCCGCGGATCGCGTCCCGGGGCGCCGCGGCCGCGCGGGAAACACCGCCGTCGTGCCGCGGTTTCCTCCGCCGCGTCCGTGGTCGCCGGCGGCCGCTCCGGCGACCAAATGACGCGCCGCGCCGCCCATTTGCCTCGCCGCGACGCCCGCCAGCAGATCCGCGCGCTCCCAGCCCCACGCGCGTGCTCCACCGCGCGAGCGCGAGCTCTGCGCGCGGCCGCGGCCGCCGCCGTCGTGTGACGTCATACGGTGACGTCACCACGGGCGAATTTCAGTTTTTTTATTGTTTATTACAGGCTGACATGTGGGTCCCAGCCATCAGATATTTCACAATTACAGGGGAACATGTTGAAATTCAAAAAAAAAATCTTCTAATTTACAATTTACAATATTGCAAACTTATGAAGATTTTCAAACTTTCCTACGCAAAAGTTGCACTCAAAAAACAATACCCAAAAAAAAATTCACTTACCCAAATTACATGGTTTTGAATTTTTTTTAAAAATCTATGGACATAGAATTCAAGTGAATAAGTATGCGTTTTCAGTCATTACAATTTTTTTAAAAAAATTAATGAAACATATAAACATACTCAAACAGCCCGCAAAAAAAAAGCCAACTATTTACAGCACAAAACGAACATATTCGAACTTTTTAAATAGGTAACAAATTGCGGAAAAATCAAATGCACTTGCCCAAACTACATGGGTTTGAAATTTAAAAATATGTTCAGCTACAAAATTCAAACGAAATCCGAACAAATAAACATGCATTTCCACTCCTTTCCACGCACGCGCGGCATTTGCAATAATTTTCAAACCTAAACGTTTTTTTAATACGTACACTACCAAACTTGAATTATACCATGCATTTGCGACATACAAATTTGCATATTTTACAAATTTAAATGTCTTTCAAACCTAGCCATTTCATAGATGTTAAAAAGATTCAAATCCAAATAACTTACCAATTCAACCAATTTCAAAAAAACTAGACAACCTTTTAGACATAAACTTTTTTCCAGCTTTGTTAGTTTCCAACTACTAAAAAAAACCCCAAATTTCCAAATTCAAATTTTGCCCACACACGCGCGGCAATGCCGCGCTCAGTTGCCTAGTAGATATAGATGGAGAGAGGTGATTACATGCCATGTATTGTATCGCAGCGACGTTGATGCCATGTATCGAATCGAACGTTCGATTCGATGGTGATCACATACCCTGTTTATGCTGGCCTCTTTCTAAACCCTGTTCAAAATATTCCTTAATCGGAGCCACCGCGTGGCAGGACGCCGGCGGCACGCAGCCGACGCGTGCCGGACTGACGTGCCCATGCGGCTGGCTTGGCTATGCTATGCATGATTGTACGGACCCATCGTCAGCTTTCACCGTCATCTTCCTGCGCGGATCGACGACGACGGCGGCGGCCGGGGCAGCACCACCACCACCAGCGGACAGAAATCCCGTAAGTTTCCGGCAGCTCACCCACCCACCCACTCACATGCACGCGCGCGTGCTGCGTCGATCGGCCCCGCTTCCAATCCATGGTGGTTACACGCGTAGACTAGAGACACGGAGCAAGGCACAAGTATCCACGTCTCGCAGCTGAACAGGAGGCGGTTGGCGGCTTGCTCCGCCACCGAAGATGCCCATCGATCTGGGTCGGCCCCAGATTTGATCTCTCTCTCTCTGATCCGTTCGTCGTGTTTCCTGTCTTCGTCACCGGTGGCATTTGGATCTTCTCACGTCCCCTACATCAATTAGCAGACTCTTTCTCCCGTGCCCTTTCTTTCCACATTCTTTCCACATTCTTTCTTTCTCCCGTGGACCCGTGCCCTTTCTTTCCACATTCTTTATCATCTGCACATCCAGTAAAACCAGAGAGGGCACGTTAGCTGACGGGGATGTTTTAACGCTGTCTTACAAACAGTTGGTAGTACATTTAGCTGCATATGCATTAGCTGATAATGGGACACACACATAAGAGCAATTAGACGCCAACAAAATTGCTAGTGTTTGTTTACATGCACTTGTGCCCGTGGCGTCGTTGGCGCCGCGCTACCAGTACCAGCTCTACATGTTTTGTTATCCCCTGACATGCATGGATGCTGCAAAAACCCCTTGTGTCTGTCGTTCTTTGATTCGTCCCTCCTTCGTTGTTTGCAGGCTCCTCTTTTAGGTCGGCAGTAACCTTCGGATCGGGCGCCACCACTTGAAAAAGACCAGCACGAAGCTCAGTAGCAGATCCAGTGAAAGAGAAGAGAGTGGTAGGCCCCAGACCCGGAGCCTTTGAGGCCATGCCATGTGCAGTCAGGCTCTTCTTTTGGTTAGCTCCCGTCCCCTCTCAATCCATACTATACCGCTTAGCCTTTTTTAGCTAGCAAGTTTGTCTCTCTACTCCCTCCACTCCGTCCTGCTTCAATGTAACAGGGCAATCCGTTGCCGTCTTGGTCTTCTGCAGCTCCATGCCATCTTCTGATGGGTTCCCAGCAGCATCCCATGGAGCAGTTGCAAGCACTGGACTACGTTCGGGGAGCAGCGTTGGCCATCTTGCTGGTTTGGATCCTCGCGGAGTTCGTGAAACGGAGGAAGAGCCATCGCCAGGGAGGAGCAGCAGGAGGGCATGGCACCGTTGTCTGGAGAGGGGCAGCCGCACGGCTACCGGCTCATATAGTCGCATTCTGCAATGCTTCCATCACGCTCTCGCATATCGGGTTCTCGGTTCTTTGGGTCTGGAAGAAGGAAGCTGTCTCCCTGGGCTTGGTATTTGAATCTGCCTCGTGGCTTCTAGCCACTCTGCTCTTGATCTACTGCAAGCATGAAGGTGCAGGAGTAGTAGTAGTATCTGACTTGCCTGCGGTTCTCGTTTCCTGGTGGTTCTTCAGCTTCTTATCTGAATCGCTCCTCGTCTCGTTGCATTTGCTTCACCTCTTCAATTCTGCAACTGTTGTCGATTTTGCTTCTCTTCCATTCTGCACCGTCATCTGTCTGGCTGTTGTAGCTATGAGGTTTGCCAAGGCAAGCCAGAAAGAGCTGGACCAACCGCTGCTGCTGAGAGAAGACAGTGCTGACAGCAGCAGGGACAGGTTCTCCAGCTCCGGGTGGTGGAGCCAGCTCACATTCCGGTGGCTGAATCCTGTCTTCGAGAAGGGGCACAAGGTGAGGCTCGAGCTGGAACACATCCCGTCTGTGCCGCAGTCCGAGGCGGCAGAGCAGTCGTATGCCTTGCTTCAGGAGACACTTCACAAGCAGAAACCTGAGCCAATGCCGCTGCGAAAAGCCATCATCTGTGCTCTCTGGACACCTTTGGTCGGCAATGCAGTCTTTGCAGGTTAGTGAACAGTTAATTTATTTGTTTCAGAAATAGAGCTAGTGTTTTGTCCTGATGATAAACAGTGCTTGTCTTTCATTACAGGGCTCAACACTGTTTCTTCTTACATGGGACCATTCTTGATCACCTACTTAGTGGAGCTACTCTCTGACAAGAACACTGACAAGGGCCATGGCCGTGGCTACATGCTCGCATGCCTGTTCTTTGCCTCCAAGACAGTGGAGTCGCTTTCACAGCGGCAGTGGTATTTTGGCGCACGCAGAATCGGATTCCAGGTGCGTGCCGCACTGATGGTCTCCATCTACAAGAAGTCCCTGCTAATGAAGAACTCCAGCACAGTTGCAGGGACAGTCGTGAACTTCCTTGACGTTGACGTCGAGAGGGTTGGTGAGTTCTTCTGGTACATCCATGGGATATGGCTGCTGCCGTTGCAAATTTTCTTGGCACTTGCCATTCTGTACCGCTGTCTTGGTGCAGTGGCCTCTCTGTCTGCAGTCCTCGTAACCGTGGTTGTGATGGTGAGCAACACACCACTGGCAAACTCACAGCAGAACCTCAATGTGAAGATAATGGAGGCGAAGGACTCACGCATCAAGGCTATGGCCGAGGCTATGAAGAGCATGAGGATCTTGAAGCTTCATGCATGGGAAACAGCCTACTTGGATAAGCTCCTGAAGCTCAGGGATGTGGAAAGGGGCTGGCTCAGGAAGTATCTCTACACATGCTCAGCGATAGCTTTCCTGTTCTGGGCCTCACCGACGTTGGTTTCGGTCGTTACCTTTGGTGTCTGCATTCTTATGGAGATACCATTGTCAGCTGGAACAGTATTATCAGCCCTTGCTACGTTCAGAATCCTCCAAGACCCGATCTATAACCTCCCGGAGCTCGTCTCAATGGTGTCACAAACCAAGGTGTCACTAGATAGAATAGAAGAGTTCATCAAAGAAGACCATCAAGGGAAGCCAAGTTGGTATGGCGGCATAACTGGAACAGAGGACTTGGCAATAGCTGGTGAAATAGAAATTGAACCAGGAGAGTACAGTTGGGAAGCTGACAGTAGCTTGAAGAAAACAAAGATAACACTCAAGATCGATAGCAAGGTGAGCATCAGGAAGGGTCTCAAGGTTGCAGTGTGCGGGCCAGTCGGTTCAGGCAAATCAAGCCTCCTATACAGCATCATGGGAGAGATTCCAAGGGTTAGTGGTGCAGAAACAATGGTTGTCGGGTCTAGGGCATATGTACCACAGAGCGCGTGGATTCAAACTGGGACAATTCAGGACAATGTGCTCTTCGGGAAGGCTATGGACAGAAGCTTATATGAGGAGGTGCTACAAGGGTGTGCTTTGGATAGAGATTTGGAGTTATGGGCCAATGGAGATATGACTGTAGTAGGGGAAAGGGGTGTGAACCTAAGTGGAGGCCAGAAGCAGAGAATTCAGCTTGCCAGGGCATTGTACAGCGATTCTGACGTTTACTTCTTGGATGATCCCTTCAGTGCTGTGGATGCGCACACCAGCGCACATCTCTTCAAGGTACGATACACATGATCAATCTGCAACATTTTAGCTTAAGTGAGCTTTCAAAGGCTTGCAGGCTCACAGTCACAGCATAAGGCAAGAAATGTCATCAAATAGGAAAACACACTGTTTGCAGTATAAACTGTATAACCCTTGAATTATCTGTAAACAATAAAGTATTTCCATCAGGCATTTAGTTTCATTAGTAAGGGCAGATTACCTACTATATATTCTTGACATTGCCAGCATCAAGTTACTCAGAAATTAATCAATTGATCAATCTGTATTTGCAGGAATGCTTACTGAGACTAATGTCCTCTAAGACAGTCATGTATGTTACTCATCAGCTAGAGTTCTTGCGAGATTCAGATATTGTTCTGGTAAGATGTCAACCCAGTTCCCATAGCAAGTTTTATCTTTTGTAAAGAAATTGTACTTTTTTAGCTTAGGTTCAAACAGAATAAGTAAACCATGTAGCGAATATCTTAATTGATGGCTGTGAATGGTTACTTCTTACTTGAAGGTCATGAAAGATGGGAGGATTGTTCAGTCTGGCAAATATGATGATCTGATAGCAGACAAAGAAGGAGAGCTGTCGAAGCAAATGGCTGCACACGACCAATCCTTAAGTCAGGTCAACCCAGCAAAAGCACATGGCTTGACTAAAAGCAAACAGCGGAAGAAGCGGATGGAGCCCACAGAAATAGAATCAGATTGCCATGTCATAGGAAGGGAATGTGAGGAAGAGCGTGAATCTGGAAGAGTCAAATGGGATGTTTACCGCAAGTTTGTCACTGCTGCATACGGTGGAGGTCTTATTCCTGTGATTCTTCTATGCCAAATCTTTTTCCAGGGATTACAGATATGCAGCAACTACTGGATTGCATGGGCAGCAGAGAGAGAGGATCATGTAAGCAAGAAGAAGATGATTGGTATCTTTGTGCTGCTGTCTGCAGGAAGCTCGGCTTTTATATTGGGAAGAGCTGTCTTCCTTTCAACAATTGCCATTGAGACTGCGCGACAGCTCTTCTTAGGCATGACCAGAAATATTTTTCGAGCACCAATGAGCTTCTTTGATTCCACTCCATCAAGTCGGATACTCAATAGGGTGAGTCAACAACCTTACCTCTCCATAGAAAAATTATACCAAATACACTCCGTGTTTTCAGTTCTCCCAGCTTACTTTGTCCATCTTGCAGGCTTCAACAGATCAAGCCACAGTTGACACAGATATTCCCTACAGGCTAGCAGGGCTGATATTTGCAATAATTCAACTCATCAGTATTATTTTCATCATGTCTCAAATTGCTTGGCCTATATTCATGTTATTCATAATAATAATTTCAATCTCCGCTTGGTATCAGGTACAGCTTCACTTTTCTTAATCTGCTTCCCACGATTTTCAAAATGCACACTACTAACTTGTACATGATGTAGAACTATTACATCAGTTCGGCTAGGGAGCTAGCAAGGATGGTTGGCATCAGAAAAGCTCCAGTCCTCCACCATTTTTCAGAGACTATATCAGGAGCTGCAACTATTAGATGCTTTCATCAGGGAGAGAAGTTCTTCACAAAGAGCCTTGCGCTAATTGATGACTATACCCGCATTACTTTCCACAATTCAGCAGCAGTTGAATGGCTATGCATACGAATCAACTTCCTCTTCAACCTTGTGTTCTTCGTGATGCTAGTCATACTTGTCTCCTTGCCCAGGGATACAATTGATCCGAGTAAGTATTTTTGTTCAAGAATATATTACTGTCACCTAAAAAGCTCCAATCTAGAAACAATGACAGGATTTTCAGTAACATAAACAATACTCCCTCAGTTCAGAATTATATGAAGTTCTAGCTTTTTCGTAAGTCAAAGTTCTTTAAGTTTGACCAAGTCTACAGAAAAATATATAAACAACTAGAATACCAAACTAGTTCCATTAGATTCAAAAATAAATTTCGTACTATGTATATCAGATGTTGTAGATATTAGCACATTTTTCTGTAGACTTGGTCAAATATAGAGAAGTTTGACTTAGGAGTTAGGACAAAGCTAGAATTTCAAAATTTTGGAACAGAGGGAATAGTATGTTTGGGTTTATAACTTAGTCAAAATGCGTTATTCTATACATTTTTAACAAAATATCACATTATTTTAAACATTAACTCTTTTTGTTTTCTCCTTCTTAGGTCTTGCAGGGCTTGCAGCTACCTATGGACTTAACCTTAATGTGTTGCAAGCATGGGTCATATGGAACCTGTGCCATGTTGAGAACAAAATGATCTCTGTAGAAAGGATTTTGCAGTTCTCGACCATACCAAGTGAGCCTCCGTTAGTGATTGAGAACTCTAGGCCAAGAGAAACATGGCCATGGTGTGGAACAATTCAGATCGAGGCTCTCCAAATTCAGTACAGCCCTGACATGCCCATGGTACTCAAGGGCATAAGCTGCACATTTCCTGGAGAACGGAAAATTGGGGTGGTAGGGCGGACAGGGAGTGGGAAGTCTACTCTCATCCAGGCTTTGTTTCGGGTCGTCGAACCGTCTGCAGGACGAATACTCATAGATGGAGTGGACATATCACGTTTGGGAGTGCATGATTTGCGGTGTAGATTGAGTATTATACCACAAGAACCGACTCTATTCCAAGGGACTGTCAGAACAAACCTGGATCCTCTACAACAACATTTGGACACTGAAATATGGGAGGTAAAAAATCTATAAGTGCTGGCAAAATGCCTCTGTCTATATGATGCACAAGATTTTTTGCAAAGCAGTTCGAGCACTAGAATTTACCTTTTCTTGAATCAGCAGCTCACAGGCAGTTTCCTAAGTCTTAACTTTTCAGAATCTTCATCTTTCAGGTTCTGCGTAAGTGCCGCCTTGAGGAGATCGTCAGAGAAGACAATAGGTTGTTAGATGCACCAGGTAACTTGAAGTATTTACGATTCTCACATTCTATCCTAATTCATTTCTCAAGATGGCCCAGTTATATGGTTGTAATTTATGTAACAGTTGTTGAAGATGGAGGAAATTGGAGTGTAGGGCAAAGGCAACTTGTCTGCTTGGCCAGGGTATTGCTGATGAAAAAGAAAATACTTGTTTTGGATGAAGCTACAGCATCCGTTGACACTGCAACGGATAATATCATCCAAAAGACTATAAGGCAAGAAACAGACAATTGCACAGTTATTACAATTGCACATAGGATTCCCACTGTGATTGACAGCGACCTTGTTCTTGTACTTGGTGAAGGTAAAGACCACTACAATAATTCATAAGATTTTCTTTTCCACACATATTGGTGTTTAGTTGTCAGTCCCAACAAACTGTATTATATGACAAGATTGTATTTTCTTACCAATTCCTCCTGCAGGTAATATACTAGAGTTTGATTCACCAGAAAATCTCCTAAATGATGAATCGTCAGCTTTCTCAAAGCTAGTGATGGAATTTGTGGGGAGATCAGAGGCCAGACATCAACCAGAGCTAATCTAGAAGC
Organism: Poa pratensis; assembly: GCA_947311845.1. Lineage (NCBI taxonomy): Eukaryota > Viridiplantae > Streptophyta > Magnoliopsida > Poales > Poaceae > Poa > Poa pratensis. The sequence continues at coordinate 69,470,939 of CAMZMU010000039.1, read as the reverse complement.
ATCAAGCAACTACCAACCTACTTGACCTCATGTAGACTTGTACATACATAATATCTCTGACGGAGTATAAAGAAGGCTTAATTCACTGGAGGATTGGTTAAAAGATGGCGCAAGGAAACAAGGGAAATTTTGGTTTAGTGGTGAAGAATGAAGATTAGACATATTGTAGAGATCTAATTTATCTTCCTATTCTCTTTTTGCATGTGGACAGTTGCAGTCTTGCAGATTGTGTGTGTTCATATCGTATTGCCAATGCAAGTGATGCTAGATATATGCATCTTCTTTTGATCTTTTCTACCAACCACTAAATCGAAACAGATAGTCATATCAATCCATAGGTCTTTCTTATCCTGGATAGAGACCCTTAGGCCCTGTCCCATTCTACTGGAACAAATATTTAAGCAGACATCAGCATTAGCAATTTCTAGAAAACAGAGGCAGAACAATAGCAGAGCTAATCAGTTGCAGAGCATGTAATCGACAAAACGCGCCTTGCAGAAAGAGTAAAATCATGTCGGCATGACAAATCGGCGCAGAGACTGGCATTGCAAACACCAACGAGTAATCCGCGTGTGGCCATGTACCAGTAGAGCGAAGGGGGCGAGTCCTTACCTTCTGGGGCAAAAGACCGAACAGTTGGCGGGCACCAGTGATCGCCCCGCGAGGTAGACGACGACCGACCGACTGCCTCCCGCACGAGCGGGTTTCCCCCGCCGTCCCCGGTCGCCACGCTCGCGCGCGGGCGCGGGCGCCGTGGTTGCCTCCGGGCAGGCCTGAGCGTGCGCTGCGGCCAGCGGCCTTGCGGGGAGGAAGCTGGCCCGGCTTGAAGCGTGCGCGGATCATCAGCGGATGGCACTGATGCACAACTTCTGGCCCGTCCAGGCCTTGCGTACCACGTGCTACATAAAATTGCTTTTTTTTTGTGAAATACAATTTTCACCCCCAAATGTACCGCATCAGAGCAATAACATCATAGAGTCAAAGTTTCAAAAAAAAAACATCCTAGAGTCAAATTTGATCTGATTTGTACCCTCAAATGTAATGAACCGTAGAAATCATCCATTTGGGTGGTTTTAGAACTGACATATATCTTTGGTGGTTTTGAGCTCGATAGGTGTTGACTAGGATTTTGACAAGCATTTGACCCAAAGGCCCAAGGGACGACCCACACGATGGCGTGTGGGCCCTACCACTATATATCTACTCTTTCTCTGTACATGCGATCTATATGAGATAAGGAAGCGATTGTTTTTACGAGAAACAGAAAGGCATTGTTTGTTGATCTTTGATTCGGAGCCAGACTTGTTCACCACTCCACGATCGAAGAGGGGTATTTTGCCACAATTATCATCATCGTCAAGTCGTCTTCCATGTTCATGCCTTTATCTTCCCCCACCATGTGTGAGTAGTACAATGTAGTCACATGGGGTGGATGGAAATTTGATGACTATGAACCACGGTTAGAGTTTGTGATTCCTAATTTATATATAGTTGGGAGCGTGGATTTTTGGAACCCGAGCTATATGGAGCCCTTTTTTTTGAAAAATCGAAAATGACATTTTTTAGTTTCCAAAAATCATGAAAAAAAATCACAGATGTAGACAGTGTCGAGATCTATAGACGTGCAAAATTTTACCTTAAAATGTGTTGTATTTTGGGCTGTACAAAAAGACAAATCGGGGAAATTTTCAAATTTTAAAACTGTGTATTGTTCACCACGCAGATCCACCCATTTGTCCTTTTTTGTGCAGCCCTAAATACAACGAATTTGGAGTTGCAAATTTGTACGATTGTAGATTTAGAAAATATCTACATCCGAGAATTTTTTCGCGATTTTTGAAATTTCAAAATGTCGATCTTGAATTTTTGAAAAAATGGGCACCATGTAGCCCGGGCTCCATTATAGGTTTTGGTATAGTTGGTCCCTATTGTGTTGTCATTGCAACCTTGTTATTCATATTATGTTTTTGTTATAAGGGCATGAGACACGATCTGATACTTGAACCTTATACCAAAACCTTAAACCCTTTCATAACTCCTCAACAATTTGTTGTCTGAACCTGCAAATATCTATGTTTACCGAACTTTACTTTTCCAATGTAATGTATTTTTGTTGAGAAATTTTAAACCTTTAGACATGATTTTTTCGTGGTTTCACTGAAAACTTGTGTCCACCTGATACTGATACTTTCTCTGACCGAGGTAATGACATAACTGCATCACTCGCTGACATGTGGCTCTCTACCGTCGCATCTTATCCTCCCGGCCAAAGCAGCTTAAACCCATAGACGGGACGACCAACCGCCGCCGTCCCCCCAAACCCCACGAAATGGCGACCACCGCCACCTTCCTCCACCTCCCCTCCCCTCCGGGCCTCCGCCCCAGGCCCATCCTCCGGCCCCGCCTCCGCCGCCTCGCCCTCTCCGTCTCCCCCTCGAGCCCCGACGAGATCCCCGCCGACGACCCGCCGGTGATCCCCTCCATCCTCGTCAAGAACAACGAGCCCGAGGACGTCGCCCGCCGCCGGAGCTGGGTCGAGCACGGCTGGGCTCCGTGGGAGGAGGCCATGAGCCCCGAGGTCGCCTTCGCGCGCCACAGCCTCAACGAGGGCGAGGAGGTGCCGCTCACCTCACCGGAGTCCCTCGAGGCCTTCCGCATGCTCACCCCCGCCTACCGCGAGAAGGTCGAGTCCGAGCCGGGATACCTCGAGCGCCTCTTCTCCATGCGCGAGACGCCCGAGCCTCTCGAGACCGCCTGGGCCGGCCAGCTCCCGCTGCGCCTCGTGCCGCCCCGGGACTGGCCGCCGCCCGGGTGGGAGGTGGACCAGGACGAGCTGGCGTTCATCAGGGAGGCTCACAGGGCGGCCTCGGAGAGGGTGGACATGGCGGCGGCGGCGGCGGCGGGGGTGACCAATGTGGAGAAGGTGGAGGACGCGCCGGAGGATCTGGCGCTCGGAGGTACAAGGTGTTCTTGAAGCAGTACAAGGAGTGGGTGGAGACCAACCGGGACAGGCTGGAGGAGGAGTCCTACAAGGTATAACACTCTAACTGGATTATTTTTTCTCTCCAGTACTTGCTAATTGGTAAGTGGTGCATTGTGAATTTCTGATAGTATCTTGCAATGCCAATGTGTTTTTTAGTGATTTGTTCTTGTAGTTAATTGATTATTGTGGACTACAACTTGCATATGTGTGAGCTTCTTCAGGCACATTTGTTATGAAATGTGTTGCTCACTGCACACTCACCCTTGTAGCAACTAGGTAGTGATAGTTTCATATGGAGGTGCCTTGTTGTGATTAGTTACAAAATTGACTTGTATATTAGTTCAGTAGAAATTAATTAGCTCACAGATATCCTTGTAGTCATCATTATATTGATGCATTGTGATAATTTGGTGATAAATTTCTCTGCGGCAGTGGACTATAGACATGTAGTAAAATGATACTGTGGTGGTATTCAGCAGCCCACTACATGCCTTTTTAGTTTTACATTGGTCATGGACCATGTTGCTCCCCAATCCATGTACACCTTTGTCTAAACTCTTGTTATAGGTGCTGGCTTGCGGTGCCTCTTATTTATTTTGAGCTGAACTCATATCTGTTTTGTACTTGCCTTGGAGTGTCAAATGTTAGACAATTGTTAACTTGATACTTTCCCCAGTAACTAAGCTTTGGAGCCAGTAGCCTAGTATTGTATTATACAGGTGTTGTTAGCTTGTTATTTGTCGGTTTATAGGTGTTTCTATTGTGTGTCTAGCACTATGTTTTCCTGCAAGATATACAGCTGGTAGTCAGTGTGTGTTGCCACTGTTACATTCCAGGCTGGGAATGGTTTTATTTCACTTAAGGGACACATCCTTTTAATGATTGCCTGTGCAAGCTAAGAAGCTAGTTTTGGTTGTGGTTCTTTATATATCCAATGATTGTGAGCCTGGCTTATAATCTCCTCAAGTAATTGTAGCGTTTGCCATTATTCCAGGATTGAGCTGTAATATTCTATTTGGCTATTTCTGTTATGCAGTTTGATCAGGATTACTACCCTGGTAGACGAAAAAGAGGTAAGGACTACCGAGAAGATATGGTATGTCATTTGCTCTTGAATTTACTGGCTGGTTTATTTTCAGTTTTCCTCATCTGTCAATTGTTGATGTGTTGATTGCTTTCATGCAGCTTGAACTTCCATTCTTCTACCCTGGACAGGTTCCACTTAAACCTTTTATTGTGCCTTTTCTCTTCGGTAACATGTTGACTTTTCTCACTTTAACCTTTGATAAATGGTTGAATTTTCCACACAGATATGTCACGGTAAAGTGATCTCTATTCACCTCCACCAAGGAGCTTTTGTGGATATCGGTGGTGTCCATGATGGGTATGGACTCCTCTTAATTTGTTGCACAATTCTGGACTTGCCATGGCTGATATAAGTTCATGTGTTATGATTTCTTTAGTAACATTTTGGTGTTGTCTTGCTTTTAAATGTGACCTGTAAGCTACGGTGAATAATGCTACCCGGAAATATTAATGATATCTGCAAGTTGGCACGAAACTGCAGTACAATATTATACCAGCTAGCATTATGTTGAATGATGATCGATGGATGGCACTGACAAACTTAGATTGCCTTCTTACAATCCAGTCCTTTTTTACTTAACTTGCTATGGTGAGTATTTAAGTTGTGCGGCTACATCTTGATATATGTTCAGGTGGGTACCCATAAAAGGAAACGATTGGTACTGGCTCCGCCATCACGTCAAACCTGGCATGAAAGTCTATGTGGAAATTCTGGTTAGTAATCTGAAAGTTCACTTTCCAACTTCTATTGCTGCTTCTTAAAGTTCAGTAACTTTAGTAGATTTTCCTTAGTAGTGAGTAATAACTATCTATTATCAATTTATCATGCAGGCCAAACGAGACCCATATCGTTTTCGCTTCCCACTTGAGATGCGCCTTGTATATCCTAACATTGATCACCTAGTGTGAGTGCCATCACTATCCTCACTATCCTTTGTCGTTACTGATGAGTCCTGATTGTGTTAAGTTTTAATGTCCGTTGTATTATGCTTTCAATATACCTTCAGTGTCAGTTGACTATGGGTTGTTCTCCTATTTTCTTTCTTGCTGCAGATTTAATAGGTTTGACTTTCCACCAATATTTCACCGAAAGGAGGATACTAACGAAGAGCAGTTGTGGGTACGACTTAACCTCTGTTATCTTTTTCGAATAGTTTAACCTTTCCTCTCTTGATTGTTTTTCTGTTACTGTGTTCAGTCTGTAAATGCCTGAGGATTTTTTCACATTCTTTCCATTTGTACTTCTTAAGTGTTGTGTGTGCTGCTTACCTTTATATGCGCTGACAGCGTGAAGGTGGAAGGCCGCCCATTCCTAGGAAAAAGCCTTTGACAGACATGGAAACAGAACCATTGGTGTCAGACCACCCATTTGTTGAAACGGTAGAGTCACATATTGAACGCTAACATTCTTTTATTCCTCTTGCTCCCTGCCAGTGTTTATCATCCTACCGTACCTTTGTTTGCTTGGTGCATACTGTTCCCATTTGATAGGTTTAGCGGGATCTTTATATTTGCTTGCAGCTTTGGGAATGGCATAATGCAGAGCAGATGATTTTAGACCATGAGGATGACAATCCAGATAAATTCAGGGATACAACATACGAGTCAACAGTTGACACGTCTTCATTCGATGAAGAAAACAGAGTTCAGTACACTGAAGCACCTTACAAAGAGTCAATGCTTAAAAAGAAAGTTGTGGTACGTAATATGTGTCCTGGTTACTTTGATCATCATAGGCTGTTTATTTCACAGTTTTCGATTGTCCCTTAATGATAGGCTCATTCTTGGTCTGAACTTTTTCTGTTAGAATGTAAATATCAAGGAACTCGATATGGAGGCTGCTCGTGCTGAGCGTAAGGTACTGTTTCTTCCCTACATTGGGCTGATTTCGTTAGTCAGTCGCCACTCCTTTGGTAATGCTGAAATTTAATTGATGCAGGCGATAAAAAAACTTAAAGAGGAAGCACAGGAAAGAGGAGAGGAGTATAAAGTTGACAAGTTCCGGCGTAACAAAGAAATGGACGAGTACGATCTGCTGCAGTGGCGCCGTTCTTACGAGGAAAGGGAAGCTCTCCTCAGAGACATATGCTGGTAACTGCAACTAATTTCTGTACGCTTGAACTTGTATCACATCCAGTGCAGAGCAGGCTCTTATAAACCACCTGAATTGGCAGCCGGAAAGCCCTGGGTCTTCCTATCGAGGAGCCTGGGCGATACGACGTGGACGAGACGGTGGTGTACGGCAAGGACTATTATGACGAGTCGAAGCCGATGTACCGGTACGACTACTGGGGCGAGCCTCGGAACACGGAGAAGACGAAGCTAGAGAGGGACGTGGAGCTCCACAACCAGCAGATCATCGGGGACGCGAAGAAGTGGTGCGAGACGTCGTACGAGGACTACGTCCAGAAGAAGAAGCGGATGGAGGCCGCCGAGGCCAGGGCGAAGATGAGGAAGGCGTCGGAGCCACCGGAAGAGGAGGAGTTCGACGATGGGATGGACCTCGACTTCGACAAGATCAACGATCCCCAGGCCCCACACAACCGGTACTACATCACGAAATGACCGATTAAACGTGGAGTAGCCTAGAATGTTAGATGTAGTTCTGTTTGTGCGAGAGGATGTGAATATCCGGTAGCTCTGTGCCTGTCAGAGGCTGTAATTTTAACACTTGTGTCCTATGAAAATGTAAGAAATGAGAAATCGACTGGGTTTTAGAATGCGTCCAACTTTGACTCAACTCTAGTACGGAGTAGTATAAGAAATGGTTGGGTTGTTCTATGGAGTACTGTTTAATTTTGAACCCCTTTTCTGATTGGGACTGCTGGACACCAAACGAGGCTGCTACGTTTACTGAACTTATTTTTTGGGGGGAATGTACTAAACGTTATTAGTCGTGGATTTATGACTGAGACGCTTTAATTAATTTGGCTGGTTTGTGCGTGAAGGTTGGTGCAATGTGTTGGCGTTCCGTGGGTGCAACCGTGCATACGCTTGTGCAGGAATGGGCGCTCGTACCGCGTCCCTCTCCTTCATCCAACTCTGGCATCTTCAGCATGTGAGGCGCGCATTCTCTGTTTGACATAGCCAGTGCCGCCCCCAACCAAAGCAAAGTAAAATGCATAAAACGTGACCAAAGAGTCACTGCATGCATAGCGAAATTTGGCGAATTTTCCAAGCAGGGGCAAAATCATCTGATCATCAAAGAATCGTTGCGAGCCGGGTGCTCATGTAGTCGCTGTGATCGGGCCGTCGCCGCCGAGGCATCTTGGCACCGTCGCCGTCGACTGAGGTCACCGTCCCGTTCTTTTACTGCTCACGCAAAGGGACTAACCTCACTCCGTTCCAAATTACTTGACTTGTGTTTGTCTAAATACGGATGTATCTAGACACTAAACAAGTATAGATACATCCGTATTTGGACAAAACCAAGTCAAGTACTCCCTCCGTTCCAAATTAATTGATTTGAGTTTGTCCAAATACGGATGTATCTAGACACTAAACAAGTATAGATACATCCGTATTTGGACAAACCAAAGTCAAGTAATTTGGAACGGAGAGAGTAATTTGGAACGGAGGGAGTATTTATTAATCAAATCCCGGATCAGCCACCGGACAAAACCACGCGCTGACTGTTAATCCGGCATATTCGCCTCCAATCGTCATCTCTCGAGTCCTGCAGCTTTCTTTCGAGAGGAAAAATAAAATAAGAATTAGGAGAGTTTATTTGAGAGAGAAAAATCAGGACATTTTTTTTTCTCTATAGAGAGAGAAAGAGTAGAGCAGCAGGCGGGATCCTCATTTTGGAATGGGAGGGGCAGTGGGGGTATAAATATAGAAGTATATTAGGGAAATCGCTATTAGTAACGTTAGACACCGGGAATAGCCGGCCGTCCAGGAGGAGCCAAGAAAATAAACCATGGGGGACGGTGGTGATGGCGCCGCCGCCTCCTCGTCGCCGCCGGACGCCGCCGGAGCTGCCGCGGGCTTCTCCTACCTCGCCGTCTTCCACAACTACCCGCTCATGGCCGCCCTGCTCGGCTTCGCCATCGCGCAGACCATCAAGTTCTTCGTCGCCGGGTAAAATTCACAAGCTACAAACTCCTCCTCCTCCTCCTCCTTTGACCATCTCTCCTCCCCTTCCCGCCTGCTTCGTATGTCGTCGTCGTCTTTGACCGTAGAATTGCGGATCCGGGTCCCGGGAGGCGGCTACGATTTCCGCGGGTCAAATTAAGTCGTCGTCTCGTCAATTGCTTGTTTCGCTTGGCGCGTGTGGATTTGTTGAGGTCCTGGAGATCTGATGTCGTGAACCGGTTCCGATTTTACCATTTCGCTCCCTGGAATGCTTGGTTGTAGGGAATGTGGTTGCCTCTCTCCTAAATGATTTAGCACCGATCTTTTTTTCTGTTTAAGATGAGCTGGACGCAAAAGAAATTTCGCGATGATCCATTCATATCATATTACTGAGCATAAGAGCTGGCGGGTCCATGTGCTGTTCCGGGGCGGCCAATTGGATTTCTTCAAGCTCGAATGCATCGCTGGATTGCAATCCCAAGATTCTCAAATTGCACGACATATTTTGGTCAGTGTTAAAAAAGTTATATTTTGGTCAATGGTTGCTCCTGCATGTTCTAGGAAAAAACAAATGATCAATGACAGGGGAACCAAAACATGCTTGTGATCCTTAGTCCTTACACATAGCGAATCTTCTTTCGTCAGGATCATAACAACCGAGAATAATCCTAATTGTTATCTTCTTTTGGGCATTAGCATGATCCGAGGTAGCAATGACTTTTGTGGCTGCACTTTCATGGCTCCTTTTTGTGCTTGTTATTATTGTTGCAGTTAGTTTTTAGACCAATGCTGTAATAGGTTTAATATGTATTGCTTCTGAAACGAAGGTATAAGGAGAAAAGATGGGATCCTAAGCAGCTTATTGGCTCTGGCGGCATGCCGTCGTCGCATTCCGCGACAGTTACGGCGTTAGCAGTAGCAATTGGCTTCCAAGATGGCTTTGGCTGTGCCCTCTTTGCGACAGCAACGATCTTCGCAAGTGTGGTAGGTTATCCATCTCATCTCATGTTTGTTTTGAAAAGAAAATTCTTGCTTCTTAACCGAAGAAAATGAGCATTCAGGTGGCGTTTCTTGAACATGATTTTATATCTTCAGTTGGACATATTAACTCATGTTTAGTGTTAGCATTGTGCAAAAAAAAATCATATCTGTTAATTCATAATGATGGTGTCTTTGAATTTCAATTTTTGCAACTTGATTGGCAGGTGATGTACGATGCTTCTGGTATCAGATTACACGCTGGAAAGCAAGCAGCGGTATGTAACAGTTGCTTGAAAAGCATGTCAATATCATTAGAGAGGCACTATCAATTTTTGTACTATTGTGGTTATGATGAACATGCCCTTATTTTCTCCATCTTTTAGGTGCTGAACCAAATAGTCTGTGAACTTCCTTCTGAACATCCCTTGGCTGAAACAAGACCACTGCGGGAACTTTTAGGCCATACTCCCACCCAGGTTTGCACAAATGTCCTTCTCATTGTCATTTTGGTGTAGTTTGGCAATATTTGCTGGATGGTTACTTGGTTGCCAAACTGAACCATGCTTATATGTCACATTGCGCAGCTTGCGTTACTTATAATCTGAATCTGAATCTGCTTGTGTGCTACTAACTTACTGTCGGTTGAATTGCTCCCAGGTTGTCGCCGGTGCGCTACTTGGGTGTATGATAGCTACTGCAGGGCAAATTGTCATTGCAGTGACAAGTGCTGTATGATACTGCTGTGTTGAAGGTGCAGGAGGAATTACTAGCATTTGCAGAGACTTGAGAAGAACAAGCTTCTCTGGTGTTTCTGTAACTTAGGTATTCTGTACGATGTGTAATGTTGTGTGGTAGTGCTGTTGAAGGTCGATCAAGTTTTGATAGCACATAATTGTATGTTCAGTTTATGTTCTCAGGCTTGATGTACAGAACATTTATTCGATAACTTCATTGTTGTGGTGAAATCTCAAAAGTGTCTCGGTTTGTGACTATCAATGTCAAACTGATATTGCTGTTTTAAACCATGTAGATGGGGGTGACATATTTGAATCTCGAAGAAAAGGGATTTCAAATTCTTAGAGTTCAATATAACAATTTATTTTCGAGAAATCCTCTTGACTCAAACATAACCTAGTTTATTCTTTCAGGTCTCTCTCACAGACAAGAACTTGGACAATACAGTTATGTAAAATATCCTGTGACAAAGATAATTTTTATTCAGATTGATGTAACGGCTCTGGGAAGTTAAGGTCAAATGTATGACAATGTCATCAACATATGTGAGAAGATATCAACAAACAAACTGACGATCATGCACAATGCAGCATGCAATGGTTAATGTTACATCGTAACTGACTCTCATATTCTAAGCTATACTTATTGCCACTGGAACCCAGTCAACTACTGAATGGATATCTGGGCATTCTTACACCTGGGGCCCATCTAAACACAAAATTTGAGAAAAGACTCTCCTAACTTCTGAATGAGCATCTCTCACCATGTCAGGTTCTGTTCTCCATGCTATGTGCTCATCAGGCCTTACCAAAAGAACACTTTTCTTACTTACCTGACACATCTCCCACCATGAGTTATCAGGTGCCCTAGGTATTTCCTCGACATCGATATAGTTTGTGCAGGGCCCTAACTCAGATATGCTCCCTTTCACTTCCGTGTTGACCGAACCTTGTGGCCATATAACACATACTTTGGCTGACAGCTCGAGTTCATCTGCTATCCTCAGCATAGCCCGGGCAAGTTTATATGAATCTTCAAGTGGTGCGATAATGATGACAAACTCAGCTTTGTCCCCACTTACTAGGTCCATCGTTGAGAACACACCCTGTAAGAGTTCATCAAGGTCACAATTTACACAAAGGTACAGGATGGCTAAAAGTTCATGGACCATTTAGGTGTTAAAGGGGCAAACCTCATTCGAAGCGGACAGTGCTCTCACTGGCATGTGTGGTAGCCGCGAACCAACCTTAGCAGATGGGATGTACTCTCCTGACGACCTCTTAAAATGCTTCACTTTTTCTGCTTGGTGAGTATCTTCACCAACTAGGGCTCCTTTCTCATAGCTGAAAGTTCACAGATAAGATTTAATTAAGAACGGAATTTGCCTATTTGGTTATATTTATTCAGAATGCAGCATTATTGTCAGAGGTATGTGGTCTACTCATGCTGTCCCTGTCAGGTAAACTTTAGAAAGAAGAAAAACATTCAAGTTCTTTTGAAGAATAATTCAAAATAACGGGGCTAACCGGAATCCAAGATCCTCTGCAGGAAACTGCAGCTGCAAACTTTTTCCTTCATAAAAAATACTTCGCAATTTTGCTAGTCGCGAGGATCCGAGAGGATTTTTCTCACTCAAAATGTAGTCTGAGACTTGTGTCCGACCAATGGAAAACAATCCTTCTAGAACCACCTTCTGTAAGTTTCTTGGAATGACTGGCGCTAGAATGTTGTTGATTACTCTGTGCACTGACGAAAACATGCAAAGGATACATATAATCAGATCACACTTAAGCACAGATGTGCATGTTGTCAACATCTACTTTTCAAAGGAAAAACATGAAATAGTGTACAGCCTACATGTAGGGATAGGGCATATTACCTGAGTTTGCAATAGTTGGATCAAGGCCAAGGGTAGCAGGAATAGACATTGCTGCTTTGAAGTTTTCCAAACTAAGTTCTGTATTAAAAATGGCAACCTGCCATAATAAAGAAGAAGGGTATATTTCAGTCATTTGTGGCACAGATATTAGCACTAAATGAACAGAAGGCATGAAAGAAGAATCTAACAGGTTTGCGCTCTGACTCATAAGTTTGTATTATTGATGGGGCAGCAATGTCATTTTGCAGTAAACACAGTTTCCAAGCCAAATTATGTGCATCCTGAATACCAGTGTTCATTCCTGCAACACAAAATATATACCAGGAAGTGCACATTTCTGTAAAAGTTTGAAGTTTGACGTGCATAACAAAGAAACTAAATATGGTAATATTGCACTATCAACTTTGAAGATAAATCACTAACCAAATCCACCAGCAGGAGGAAAACGGTGAGCAGCATCACCAACAAGGATTACACGATTGTTGCAGCCAACATACTGCTCTGCAACTTCAGCATGCATCGCCCATGGTTTTATGTCTAAAACCTGAATATCTGCTGGCTCCCATCCTACCAATTTAACAATAATTTGCTCGCATACCTAGAACAAAAAAGGAAAGATGTATGGGGTTATAGAACTAAGGAGGTATCTAAAATATTGGCACAACATTTACTCTGCAGACTCACCTACGTATCACATAACAAATTCTAAGGATTGCAAATAACTTCTTTAAAGAACAATACAAAACCAGTATTTCAGAATTACAAGGTTATACAGAGTTGGGTGCTGAAAATAATTTTCAGTAGTATGTGCACGGGTGAATGAGGCAGAAAATGCCAAGAACTAAAAATCCAGAAAAAAAAATTCAACTGAAATCACCTTTGCGCTGAAATCCTCAAACAGTTGTTGAGGCGGATAGAATGGAACCTGCACATATAACAGAAGATCAAATTAGCAGTCAGATAGAGCACTGGGTAAGAAAGATCACATTAATGATCATACTTCCTTCAGCGCAAAGGGAATATGATGCGCAACAGCCTGCTAATTCGAAATACCTGCAATAAAATTCCCCATGCTCCAGGTCATGTGCCACCAGCACACCAATTGCATCAGGGTTGAAAATAAAGAACAGCATCCCAGGCCTCTCACTAGACAAATACTTTCCAAGATCTCTGCTCACAAAATGAACACTGACCAATTTCTGCAAGTCCCGTTCACCTTTCATAGATATACCAGCCAATTCACGCACTTTGCTTCTAGCACCATCTGCACCTAGAAGAAGGCCACAGTGAAGCTTTCTCTCCTGCATCCTGCCCCCTTGTTATATGATGCTCCAACCAGAATGCCATCATCGGTCAGCCGAATGGAACTCAACTCATGTCCCATCAGTATCTTGTTTTCGAGCAGTAAATCTTGAGTGGAGCTACCACCGAGCTCATCAGGAACGCATGTCTGAATGCCAACTCCATCCAGTTTCTTGAGTAGCAAATCCACTAGCTTGTACTGCGAGAAGTGTGCAACCGATATAGGACTAATGACCTTGTCGAAATCTGCACAAAACCATCGTCAGCCAAACGCAAAAGATCGCGTGCTCAAAATGCAAAGAACTGAACTGGCCTTCCTGCTTCATGTGATCAACTGAGCCGAGAATGGATCCGGAAAGCGAAGTGCAGTACACGAACTTCCTCCACAAATCCACTGGCGACTGAGCCCTCTCGATGTCCCCGGCCAAGCCGTCAAATTTGCGGAAGATCTGCCAACACCAACCCTCCTATTAGATCACCGTCCAGGGTACATACAAAAGGCTTAAATGGCAATGGTGGGGGTGCAGTTGACAGGTGAACAGACCTCCATGGTGCGGTTGTTGATGAAATGCGCTCGTGGGTGCCGAGTGAAGTCCATGCTTTTCTCTATGACAGTGCATTTGATGCCTGCAAGGTTAGAATAAAAGGATCAGAGCATCAATGGTAGCCGAACTGGAAAGGTACTTCTACGAGTTCATGTGAAATTCAGCCTAATTAGTACTCTTACACTCGACTAACGAAGGGCGAATTGGAACATATCTGCGGGGGGTTGAGGCGAGCTTACCGAATTTGGTGAGGAGGAAGGAGAGGGCGAGCCCGACGGGGCCGGCCCCGACGATGACCACGGGCAGATGCGGCGCGTCGCCTCCGCCGCCGGCGAGGGAAGAGAAGGGCGGGCGCTGGAGGTGGTGGAGGCGCAGCCAGGTGATGCCCCGTTTCGCGGAGAAGAGGCGCCACCCTCCACCGCCGGCGATCGACGGCATCGTGGCCTCGGGTGTGGCCCCGCAGCTTGCAAGAGGGGTTTGTGGGTTTTGAAGGCGGACACGAGTACACAAAACAGTTGGACGCGACGGGAGTTGAGCGATGGCGCCTGCTGGAAGTACGTCTTTCACATTAGAAGACGGCTATTTAGTCCAGTAACTACAATGGCTGCTCCACATCTGACACTGATGCTCGACGACGACTTTTGGCAAAGAGAGAATAGCCCGGTGCCGGAGCCGGAGCCGAACACTGGAGGGGGAGGCCCGACCTATTTCCGCTACCGGCGGCGCCGAGGTCAAGAGGTGGAGGACGACAGCCGGCGGCGAGCACTGGATGAGGCGGCGAGGGACGGAGGGGCCAGGGCGGAGGGCGGAGGACCAAGGCTAGAGCGAGAGGGGAGCGGCAGGGAGTTGCTGGCGTCGGCGCGCCGGCATGGCGTGTATGTGCGGGTGCGGGAGGAATTTGGGGAAGACAGGCTCTCCCCCTGTCGGTTTTGCGGGGGGTAATTTTGGAATACCGAAAGAAATGACAAGGTACTAACGGTTTGACTCAAAGAGTTTGTTTAACATCTGACGGTAGTGTCATTTTGGCTTAAAAAGGCTGAATTGGATGTTATTTTCGCAAGTTGGTTTTCACTATCCCAAAATGTAAGACACGCTATTTTTATGCTGGTCTTTGATGCTCAAGTTTGACCATTAATATATTCTATTTTTATGCTGGTCTTTGATGCTCAAGTTTGACCATTAATATATTTAAAATTATATGGATTGACAATATACAAATGGTACTATTGGATTCGTCTCGCAAAATTCTTTCATTTCATATACATTTATACTAATTGTGTCCGTATATTATAAGTACAATTCATGGTCAAAGTTATATGTCGTTGACCAACAAAATTAAATGGCGCCTTGTATTTTGAATCCCAACCACATTGGAGGAGGGTAAGGGCAACTACAGTGTCATCCGCATTTGTACGATTTTGTTCCGCAGATAAAAGGTAGCATTCAACGGGCACCGCAAATGGATCTCGGACGGACGCGTCCCGATCAATATCTGGACCAAATTTGGTCAAGAAAATGCGGTCAAACCAAACGCGTCCGCGCCAGCATTTGTCCACCGCGTGTCCGACATTGGCCCGCCTACCAGCCTCCCATCACTCCACCTATCGACTTAATTGAAAGTTGTGGCCGGTCTTTTTAATGGTGACTCGGTGGCCCAGCCAGCCACACCTGAAGGGACAAAGAGGGGGGGGGGGGTAAATAGGCTACTTAAAAACTCTTACGGATTTGACTTTATCCTAATGCGGAATCAAACTAAGCGAGTACTTTTCAAGCACAAGTCCTAAATATACTAGGCTCACCTATGTGCACCAACAACCTATAGCTCAACAAGATATGGCACTTACAAGAATAAGCTAGCAATTCAAACCTTACACAAGATATATCAATAGTTGTAAGTATGAATTGCGGAATGTAAAGGGGACAAAAGACAACCGATATATCTTGCGGAGTTCGGATATCCACCGATATCCTACTATGCGTTGGAGAGACCGTGGCAAACAAAGTCCACACGATCCCTTCCCGGATCTAGCTTTATTCTCCCTTGAGATTACTCACACCAAGTATGAACTCTTCTACTATGACTAGCTTCTTTCTCAACCCCAGAGACGGCGGGCCTCTTCACAATCTTCACGAAGAGGTCACCAAGCAACAACCACCAAATCGTCTAGGAAGGGCTGCCCTCCCTCTCCTATCTTCTGACAGTTCTGAGGGGTCTTCATTCTAGAAATCCCTCGATGTAATCAAGCAGGATATTCGCATGGGTATGGAATTTTCCGTAGGAGGAAGTTACAAGGCTTAAAAACTTGTAGCGGAGATGATGTTCCAAAACCCCCGCTTCAAGTTTCCAAGACTCTTTGCGATTTGTTCGGCCCAATAATATTGGTGTCATCGGTAGCCCAAAATGGGTTTTGGAACATCTTGTTTTGACGAACATTTGGGTCAGAGGAAGTTTTATCCTTGACCGAGCTTCATGTGGCTCTCTCTCATTAGCTACCGGGGTCTCCAGACGTCGTATCTTGGTTCTTATTCCCTCAGAGATCTTTCCTATTGGGCCAGCTTATCGTGTCCTTTTTCACGAACCGAATTTGATGTGGACCGACACATTCTTCTCATGTTCTGCTGCCCGCTTCCTCCGGAGTTTCTTCCATGAAAGTCTGAGACCTGAGTGGTAGGCTCTGGATATCGGTGAGCTACTCTTTTGGTTAGTGTTTGTCGTGATGATCCGGACCCTATGTGTTATTCAAAATAAGATGGTTATCAAGCGGATCTTCTTACGATGTGTTTCTGACTTTGTGTTTAATTTTTTTTCATTTCTGCAGCAAGTATCGCGGTGTCGGGCACTCTAGCATGCTTGTTGAACAAGTGTTGCAGTTGAGATATGTTTGCGCTCAAAGATAGGTTGCGCATGAACGTTATAAAAGAAGGGTCGTAACGATGTATCCATATGCCAGGATGCACCGTCTAATCTGCCATTCCCGGTTCCTGAAGTTCCTATCACATGTTCCTTGGAGGTTCTTAGCCCTTGCAGTGCAGCTGGTTCGCGGCGGACGGGGAGTGTGGCTCTGCTGTCACGGGAGGTGGATGTCGGGGCAGCGGCCCCGGTCGGTGGTGGTACGTCGAGGCGGCGACCTCGGGATCCCACGCAGCGACTGTCCTTTGGGGCAGGGTCGTGGCCTGCTGCGGTTTGGGTATGATTATGGTTGTCAGAAGAAACAAATACAGTGACACAACAGATCAAACCAAAAAAGAAAACTCTATAAATTTGTTGCAAAAGAATCACATTCGCTTCTGAAAATCAAACCACATCTGTACCTTCCTGATTTGTATTTATCTAATTTAGTGCTCTATTTCAGCACCGGGGCCTGAAATTGCCTCAAATGTTATTGCTCCTTGGAGTAGTAGCTGGACCCTTGTGAACTGATGAAGCTATGATGGGCTGGCGGATGAGCCACGTGCACTTCTCGTCGTTCCATCCTCTGGGCAGCCACTCGATGAACTCTGTCTTGTTGTCAATGAGATTGTACCGAAACACGCCACGCTGCTTATACGGCGGGGAAAATCCCTTGTCGTCGTCGTACATGAAGTAGACGTAACCGCCGGTTACGCCCAACCGCGACGCGTCCACGGCAAAACTGTTGGGCCATCCAAGGAACAGAACGCGGTCGGCTAGGCTTATGCCTTTCTTCCTCACCCACCACATGGCCGGAGCGTCCTCGAGAGCGTGCACCGACACCAAGAGCGCACCGACTAGGTCGCGGATGCCCACCCTGTAATACTGAAGGTAATCATCTCTAATGTGCACCGACGCCCACAGATGCTCGCCGCTGGACTCTAGGACATGACTGTACTCGTAGAAGTAGCCGTCATGCTCGAGCGGCATGGAGGACGGCCTGAGAACCCGGACATCGTTGATCACCGTGGTCAGTGGGATGACGAGCCAGAGGCTGCGCTGAACGGTGACAAGGATCTTGCCGTTGCGATAGGCGACACAGAACTCACCGTAGTTTGGGGATTCGAGGTTCCTGTGGATCACCATCCACTCGTCGTCGCCAGGACGCAAGAGGGCGGCCCTGAACTTGGCCGTCCTACTATCTCCCCTTCCACTGTCGTATTTTCTGTACAAAAGGACGGTACCGTCGTTGTAGATGATGCCGCTAGGATTCTCCTCCTCCCACTGGCCGGCAAGAAAGCGAGGCAGGTGGGTCAGGGTTGTTCCCGTGAGAGGGTCGTGGAGGGTCGGGCCGTAGAGGGGATTGGAGGTGAAGTAGCACACGGCGGTGCCGTCGGCCCTGGCCACCCAGTTCCTCCCGGTGCCTGATGTCGGTGGCGGCGGCGAAAGGTAGCTGGACTTGGAGAAGACGCATCTGAAGTTGAGGTGCAAGTCGTCCTCCTCGTTGGGCGCAAGGAGCCAGGGCAGGAACTGATCGGTCGTCTTCTTCCTCGCAGAAGTTGGTTCGTGTGAGCTACGCCATGGCCTGCAGACGGCGTGGAAGCAGACGAAGTCGGTAGGGTCGTGCAGGTGGCCGGAAATCTCGTGGAGAAGCTCCGGCAGGAGGTCTGGCCACCACCTCCGGTGCATGGCGGCGCGCAGAGGTTGGAGATCGTGATGGAAAAGATTCGACCAACATTTGCTGCGGATCAGTTAATTGTAGGGTTAATTATTTATTCGTCTCTGGTTTTTCAGGCTTTGTTATTGAGTACCGTTTTTTCAGGTTGCCGAGAGTCCGAGAAGTGAAGGATGGGCCGTCTCTGCGTCCAGTGTCGAACTGATCAGGCGTTTATTGGGCTTTTCTTATGTTGGGCTATTTGTTTGTGGTATTTTCTTCACATAGGATTTTGTTTGTTCATTCCTGTTTGCCACAGAACTACAGAAAAAAAAATTGGTGAACGGATTTTGAACCATCACTCATTCTCGTTTCCAAGCGGATGCAAACTTCAGCTAAGTGAATTCATCAATAGCGGGTAAAATTACTCTTACAAGAGATGTGTTTGAACAAATTGTGCAACAACAATTCTGCAGCCTCCTCACTCAAATAGTTGTTTCATAGCAAACGGTACAGCGTATACATGGAAACAAGATGAGTATTTGGAGGTGCAGACTAAAACAGCCGATTGCCTAGTCATACCTCCACTTCCGTATATACAACAAAAATAACTTTCTAGGTTTGCACAGCAAATTACACCTCAAAGCTTAGAGGCGCCCATGGACACAGCCTGCTGCACAAGCTCCCGCCGCAAGATCTTCCCCGCCGGAGATTTTGGTATTGCAGTGACAAATGACACCCGGCGGACTTTCTTGTAGGGCGCAACCTGTCAAAGTCAAAGTCAAACGATGAACACTTGGATCTGACTCATATCAGTTACAAAATAAAAATCACTCATATGTGTCTGAAATCTCAAGAAATTGTCAAATTACGACAGCAAGGTCCAAAAGAATATGCTGCATACATCAAGGTGCATTGAAACTTTTTTTTTGTTACTGTTGATGTTTTTTTGTGTTACTGTTGATGCAGTTCTCTTCAAATTAACTACAAAACTATGTTGCTACTTGTGCATACCGCACATACACGAAGTTGCTCATGTGGACGTGGCTTCATGTAGCACACAGTGATGACCAGACTAGTACTCTAGCTTTCCAACAATATGCTACAGGCTATTTCATTTCAGTGTTGCCGTTCCCATCAGGGAAAAGAACTTTAAAATATCCTTAACGGCCAAACAGACATTATAGCTTATAATACGAAAACATCACTAAACTAGTAAACCCAACTCGACTTGCTTTGCTCAACTTGCTTGCCAACAAGTATAATAAAGCTGATTGTGATGCACACTTTTAACTCATAATCAAACTATATATACTCTTTTTGCTGATCAAGGACGATCACAATGTCTGGCAATCTCGTCATATATTTGATCCCGCCGAGATATCTTTGCAAGGTAGATAATTTTCTCTTCAAAATTGCCACATCTCTTTTTGGGAGATGTTGGAATTTCCCCTTTTTTTCTTCTGCTCTTAAGTCTCTAAATTGAGAAAGTCTAGTTTTCGTAATCGACCAATTAGTTAACATACCACTGAACCACTTTTTATTAACATAATGACAACGAGCCCTTATTGCAGCTGATGCTACTAAATCCGTTGCTCTTTTTTTTGTACCAACAATTAAGAAACTTTTTCCCTGACTTGCTGCATCAAACACTAAATCACAAGCTTCTGATAAAAACCAAGCCGTTCTAGCGAGATTTATAATATGAGTACCTTTGCGCTTTGCCGAAATGTAAGGGGCCATTTTCGGATTCCATTTCTTAATACCATGACCAAAATGAACTCCTGCTTCTATCATCTCTTTCAAATTGGTAGGATGCAGCATAAGGATAATCGAAAGACGAGACTTACATGTTTAGCCACGTGGTCCATGACTTCTTGTCCAGTAAGGTTTGAACCTGGTTGCCTCACTATAAAAGCCATTGGCAGTTGCCCAGCATCTTCATCTGGATATCTGCATAGGTCATCATATGGATGGGCATCATATATACTGCCACATGCTGAACGTAACTTCGTACCATATTTGTAGGAACGCACAATTCAATAGAATTTTTCCAAGTTTACTGAAGTTTATACTGAAGGTACTTACGGGATAACTGCGGCGTCAGCGATTTCAGGATGAGATTGCAGAATATGCTCCAGTTCAGCTGGAGGCACCTGAGATAAGATGTATATCAGTATCATACAGATAGAATCTTGCAAGATGAAATTCTCAAACGACAATAAAATTGTACCTGGTATCCTTTGTACTTTATCAGCTCCTTCAAACGATCAACAATGTAGAGAAATCCGTCTTCATTGAAGTAGCAAAGGTCACCAGTTTTCAACCAGCCTTCTGAGTCTACCGTTTCTGCAGTTGCTTTGTCATCACCCACATAACCTGAAAAAACATCCCCATAACAAGTAGTTGTATGTTCCTATAAGCACGTCTTAAATTAATCTGGTTAGGACAATTAAGTAACGTTCCGGATCAACTAAATATTTAGATCAGTTGTTATGTCAGTGTCACTTACAAAGCATTGAGAACAGTTAGGTTTTCTGTACCAGACTGTCGGACGTATAGGCTGGAGTAGCAGATATGAGATGCCTCCATTCTAAAAGATGGTTTCAATGAACATGTACCAAATGCGTATCACTGGCAATCTGGCATGCTGGTATAACTACCTATTTAGTAGGAGAACAAGCATCCCTGCATTGCTGGCAGGATTGAAGATTTGATGAAATAGGTACTGGTCCACCAGTACTTGGTTGGACAAAAGGTTCTGCAGCTATATCCAATACTACATCGTCATGAAGTCTCTAAAAAGTCGTCATGAAGCACATGGCAAGCAAAACATGTTGCTTGCTTGCACATTAACAAAAGCCCTCTCTTCTTGTAAATATATTCTGCCTTCTATAAAATTATGGTACGCATTCACGTGCTCTCGAAAAAAAAAAGCCCTCTCCCTATTATAAAGAAGGCATCTAAGACCTCACAAGATGATTGACAAAAAAAAAGATCCCAACAGATTGCTACGCCATGGACATGCATAGCTTTCACATGATAAATGCTGTTGTTATCTATCACGAAGAGAACATCAAACCTTGATACTCCAGTAATAGATAACATAAGGTTTTCGGTGGACGAATCATCGCCATCATCATATTAACATTTTGGCGTGCACAGTCTCAACTCTCAACTACTGGTAGTATATAAATGATGAAGCCATCGCCTGAATTTGACGTATTCAGAAGATAAGACGACGGCACGTGCTCAGTGGTCAGAGCCATGACTAGTTTGTAGTTGGTACAGAGTGCTCACCTCTCATGACGATCGGGCCCCGGACCCAGAGCTCGCCGCGCTGGCCCGGCCGAGCGCCTCGCCGGTGGAGGGATCGACTATCTTGGCCTGCAAGTGCGACGCAATCTTCCCGACCGAACCGTATGCCAAGGATTCCTCCGGTCCTACCGTCGATGAAACGGAGCCGGATGATTCCGTCAAGCCGTAGCCCTGAGATAATAAATGGGATAGTACACGCATGGATTCGGTGGATCAGAAAAGGCAATCTGCAAATGCACGCGAGAGATTCTGCATCCTGCATGGGATCTGAATGATGCTTCACCTGAACAATCTGGACGTCGGGGAAGACGGCGGCGAAGCGCTCGGCGACCTCGCGGCCAAGCGGCGCCCCGCCGACGCCGATGACGAGGAGCGAGGAGAGGTCCCGGCGGCGCGCCTCCTCGGACTTGATGAGGGCCACCAGGAGAGGCGGCGCTGCGGGCAGCAGCGTGACGCGGTACCGCTCGATGGCGCGCAGCGCGGCGCCGAAGTCGAAGCGCTCCATGAGCACGGCCGTCTCCCCCATGGAGACGGAGCGCAGGACCATCATGAAGCCGAAGACGTGGAAGAGGGGGAGAGGGAGCAGCGTCACGGCCGGCGGCGGCGGCTCCTCGCCCGCCTCGGTGGCCTCCGCCGCCACCTTGTCGCTGTTCTCGGCGTGCGCACAGATCAGCGCGATGAGGTTGCGGTGCGTGATGGCGACGGCCTTGACGCGCCCGGTGGTGCCCGAGGAGTAGAGCACGGCCGCGGTGTCCGACTGCTTCACCGCCACCGGCGGAGGAGCCGCCGCGCCGGCAGAGGATAGATTCATGTAGGCGTCCGAGCCGAGGACGACGCACCTGAGATGGGCGGGCATCTTGGCGGCGACCTCGGGGGCGGCGAACGCGACGGCGGGCCTGGAGAGCGCGGCCTGGTGCGCGTACTCCTCGGCGGTGGAGGCCGGGTTGGCGGGGGAGACGACGGCGCCGATGGACATGAGCGCGAAGTGGAGGACGGGGACGTCGAGGCGGGAGGGCGCGACGACGAGGGCGACGTCCCCGGGGCGGAGGCCGAGGACGGACCAGAGGCCGCCGGCGAGGGAGCGGACGGCGGCGAGGAAGGACGGGTAGGAGACGGCAATGCCGGTGGCGGCGTCGACGAGCGCGGGGTGGTCGGGGAGCGGGAGGGGAGGAGCGAGAAGGCGTACGCCGCCGCCGTCGTCGGGAGCGACTCCGGCGGGAGCGCGCCCGCCGCGCGCACGCTGTGGAAGGTCCGCGTGGCCGCGCAGTAGCCGCTGCGCGGGTCGATCCCGCCCGGCGGCGCCGCCATCGAGGGTGGAGGTGGGGACGGACTTGGTTCGCGTTTTGGGGGATTTTTCCTTCTTCGGTGCGGGAGCGGAGGGCGGCTGGAGCGGACGGAGGTTCGGCGTGTAGAAGAGAGACGTGGCAAATCCTGACTCCAGAGTTTATGAACGCAAAGTGTCAAGTGGGATGGGATAAACTGCGACCATGTCGCTAGACGTCGCAAATGACAATCGATGCCGACCGGTGGGGCTGGGCTAATTTTTTTAAAATAATACACGAAAATTATTTAATTCTGGAAATATTACGCAAAATTTATTTTTTTCAAAAATATTATCCAGTCGGTCTTGGCGAAGCCGACAGGTGCCTGTCGTCCTTGGCGAAACCGACAGGTGCCTTGTCGTCCTTGGCGAAGCCGACTAGTGCCTTGTCGTCTTTGGGGAAGACGACTAGTGGCGTGCAGTGACAAAAACACGCCACTGGTAATATTTACTAGTGGCGTGCACTAGCATATACACGCCACTGATAACACATACACGCCACTGGTACGCCACAGGCACCTACTCGTCTTCGCCAACAACGACAGGCACCTGTCGGCTTCGGCAACGCCGACTGGATTCTATTTTTGAAAAAAATAAATTTTGCGTAATATTTCCAGAATTAATTAATTCTCGTGTATTATTTAAAAAAAATTAGCTGGGGCTGGCAGGTCGGTCTCTATCGGTGCTGGACAGGTTTGGGCTTAGGGATGGCACTCGCAGGGTATGGGTAAGGGTAGAGCCACCCCATATCCTTACCCGTCACCCCCGATCTTATCCGTCACCCTTACCCATATCCGTCAACGGGTAGAACTTTTTTCCATACCCGTTACTCGACAGGGTAAATGGGTACCCGCGGGTAAAAATACCCACGTTTGCAACACATCACATTGAATAGAAAATAGTCATAAACAACAATATATATCATAAAAATAGTGCAACACACACTTAAAAACAGCGGCACTTGCACATAAACATCACATAGTCACGAAACAAACCACACATAGTACTTTAAGTTCACAAACTCACGACAATGTACATAATAATTCGACCGTACATAAGGGTGTGACACATAACAAGTTCAACCATAATAAACCATAATAAACTTGAGCAATCCAACGGTACCAAAACAAAGACCGTGACACATCATTTATTTAGTCTTTGAGCTTAACTCGGCGATGCCATGCCACCACATCTCATTGATCAGTAGTTCAGCTTATTAGGCAAGTAGCATGATTAAGGGCAAAAAAAAGGTACGTACCTTAGGTCATTATACAGGAGACCCCACTTGTCACAAATTTAGACATGTACGTGGGTACGCGGGTATGGGTTATACGACCCCATACCCTTACCCTTTTTACCCGATGGGTATGAGATTTCCCCACTTGTATACCCATGGGTAATTTTTTTCCCCAAACCCTTACCCTAATAGGGTTTTTACCCGCAGGGTACGCGGGTAACGGGTACCCATTGACATCCCTATTTGGGCTGTGCAGTCGGGTTACTATGTGAGATTTCTTGGAGATGATAATTCTTGGAAAAGAAGTTGCACTATTTTTCTGGAAGGTAGCAACAAAATCCGATGCACGTAAAATAAGTGAGTAATCAAGTTGAACACTTGTACTCCGTACTTGGTACGTATAAAATGCATGTTTGTCAAAGCTGATTAAGTCCTTGTATTTGTAGTATATTTCTGTGCCACTATGCTCCCATTCTATCGGTCACTAACTTAGTGTCCGGTCCGTCTGATAAGGGGAAACAAAATAAAGCTAAGACTCCCCACAACCGAAAAGTAATCAAAAGCTTCGGGTGCAAAGTCATAACAGTTTTATTTTTGAAACAAGGCAAAACCTTTACCTTTTTATATTGACAATAAAGCTTTTTATATTGACAATAAAGGAGCAAACAAGGTCCAGGCCGAAATCCAAAAATAAAAAGTTACATCACATCAATCATGCGATAACCTCTGCTAGCGTCTTGGACCCAGCCAGGATCCAGTTCTTGCCCTCGTTCTTGATTTGCTGAAAAAGGTTCGTAGGCGTGGTGAACTTGTTGTTGAAAACACTTTTGTTGCGCTCCTTCCCTATCTTCCACGTGATTAGAATAATTGCTGTCTTGAGTCCTTTGATAGATTGAGAGGCCATGGTCGCCATGTCCCTCCAATAGTCGAAAACCCTTGGTTTGGCGGAAAAAAGGCTTCGCATAAGTGTGGGGCACTTAAGCCAAAAGGCAGTGTCCGTCCAAACACTTTTGGAATAGCGACATTCGAAAAGGATGTGCCTTGCCGTCTCAGGTTAGCATCTGCAAAGCTGACATACCGGCTGGTGGGGCCATCCTCTTATTGCAAACATGTCAGAGGTCCAAAGCCTGTTTTGGACCGCCAGCCATGCGAAGAAAGAGCACTTCGGAGGTGCCCAAGTCTTCCAGACGATGCTCATGATGGGACAGGACGAAGCGCCTAGGAGCTGCGCCTTATAACCTGAGTTGGCTGAATAGATCCCATTGCTGCATAGGGTCCAAGAGATGGTGTTTTCAACACCTCGGGTGATAGTCACCTCCTGAATGAGGTTCCAAAGGTGGACAAATTGGGAGATATGCTCGACGGTGAAGTTTTCCACATAAAGGTCAGCGATCCATCTAAAATCTATTAGAGCATCATGGACATTCCTGTTCTTCCGCTTGGAATCCTGAAAAAGGCTTGGCGCGATCACCCTTGGTGGCATAGGCGGAGGGTCAGGTTGACCATACTGGGTCGTGGCCCAGTTTTTTCTTGGACTTTAACATAGAAATCTGCTATTATTTCGGCCCACCAAGAGGAAATAGCCCATTATTTGTGCTAATTTGGCCTATTCTTGCTACTGGCCAGGCTTGACTTTGTTGCACGCTCCGCCACTGCGTGGTGGCATACCGTCTAACCATGAGGAGTTCCAGAAAGAAGTTTTGAGGCCGTCCCCAATCGTGACCTTGGTTGCCGCATTAAAGAGATTTTTTTTTTCCAGGTTTAGGATCGCAAGATCGCCAAGCTTTTTGGGCGGAAAACCTTGTCCCAGTTGACCTTGCATTTGCCGCCACTGACCTTTTCACTGCAGTTCCATAGCATTCCACGTCCGAGCTTATCGAAAGCTTTAAGTGTGCGCTTGTCAATCTTGATTGATGTGAGGAGGAAAATCGGCATTGAGGATAGCACATACTTGACTAGAGCAAGACATCCAACACGGTTGATATATTTGCCAATCCATATGGCTGCAGGCGATTGGCGGCTTTGTCGATGTAGGGTTGGAGGTCGGCACGATGGAGCCTTCCCAAGGCGAGCGGCAGCCCAAGATACTTGATGGGGAACTGGGAAATTGCTGTGGGGAAATCTGTCATAATTGCTCCCAGATCCAGATCCTCGCATCTGATCACCGAGATGGAGCTCTTGGCGAAGTTTGTAACGAGGCCAGTTACCTCGCTGAAGCATTGCAACGTGTAGGCGAGGTTAGACATGTTTCTGGCTGAGATACTACGAAGCTTGCGACATCATCCGCGTATAGGGGCCTTCATGCAAACTAAAGTATTTTGCACAAAAATCTTGTTTTTTCATCAGATAGAAGAAAAGAATGCATCTCAAGCTAACAATGGCGGGGCTATGCACATGTGAGGGGGGCCCTTGCCCCCCAGCCTAATTTTTTAAGCCTAAATACCCTTTGCAATCATGGTTTAGATCGGGGAAATGGCTAATCGGCCCCACCAACTAGCTAGTGTTACACATGCAGAAGCCCCCCCCCCCCCCCCCCTCGCCGGATTCTCCTCAAGCTCCGCCACTGCAAGGTAACATAAAATCGTATTGAAAAACAAACGTATTTTTGTTTGTTTGTTGATGAATTACTAATTCAAGTAACGAAGTTTTCCTACCTTGGAAGATAAGCTAACAAATTTTCTAGAATGCATGTCTCAAATTAATTGGGTATGTCGTGGTTTATTTAGCAATTTTGACAAATAAATGGTTTTTTTAAAGGGGGTGCGGATCCCCAGCCTCTGCATCGAGTGATGCACACAGCCATCCGCAATTATTCAAACAACACATTACAAGAGGATTACAAGGATCAACCCGAAGCGAACCACCAAACTAGCGACAACTCGCTACACCTACAACACGGATTAAGGGGGTGGCCAAGAACAGAGCCGAATACCCTGACAACACACCAACGCACATCATCAAAAAACTGAAGGCCACACCAAGCCGCCCGATAGCGACAAAGGGGCACAACCAGTACAGCAGACCCTCAGCGGCACCGATGCACCTGCTACAGAAGTCGCCGCCACCATATTCCTCAAACCCATCATCATCTTTAGCACAGGGACCAAAGTATTCACCTTCTCAGGCATGTCGTCGACGTCGCCACGACGCCAGACAACATATCCGATCTGCGTGCTACCATCATCACACGTCTAGCGTCGAGAATCCGCTGCGCGCGCGCCGCCGAGGCTCGCCGTCGTCAACGTGTTAGATGCCTCGCCACGCCACCTCCTCTTGCCCATACCAACTAGCACCTGCTCCAAAACGATGCCCCCAGGAGGGAGAACGACCCTGGAAGAGCCGTCATTGTCCGATCCAGGAGACCCAGATCTAGGGTTTCCCCCGGAACATCCCGAGCTTGGTGACGTGACCTGCAACGACGATGCCTCGAGAAGGGAACGACGTCGGAGACGCCGCCATCGTCCGCCAAGACCGCAGTCGGCGAGGTTTTCACCGGAGGTCGTGTCGCCCAGAACTCGCCGCTGTGTGGATCCGCGAGCACCGTCGCCATGAAGACGGACGGCACCGACGGAAAGCCGGTAGAGGACCTCCAGCCGCCTCACACCAGCCTCATCTCGCGCCCGGCCAAAGCCGATCCAAGACGGATCTGGCCAAGATGCCAGATCCACGGCCACCGCCGCCGCCCATGGGGTCGCCGCTGTCGTCGCCCAGCTAGGGAGCCTCCTTGGCCGCTGTGCCTGCCACGCTGCCCGGAACGCCCCAGCCGCGCCCAGGAGTTGCCACCACGACCTCCTGCCCTAGCGCTTTTTGCATCGGGCGCCGCCGCCACCGCGGCCAAGACTGACCGGCGGCAACGGCGGCAAACTCAGATCGAAGGAGAGGGAGCTGGTCGGCACCGGGATTTGGTCCCCCTGGTGCCGCCCTAGGGTGGCGGCGCGAGGGGGTCGAGAGGGAGTGAGGGGAGCCCTGTAGAATTATCACAAATAAATGGTAATTACGATAAAAATCACTACATGCAAACAAATCTATTTGCGCCATATATCACTGGATTATACCTTCCTAATAATTTTTAAGTATGTTATTTCTCTACAACACCACATTATTAGTTTCTGAAATATTTAAATTATTTCACGAGCCCACATGTTAGAAGAGGTGGTGGTGGGACTCACTCCCATTTTATAGCAAAGATAAGAGCATCCACATGCACCTTTGAAAATATGTCCCGCGCCCCTGAAACGAAACGGTGGCCTCTTTGGGGCGTTTGGACACTTGTCCAGACTGAAAGGGACGGCTGCCCCAACGCCCCATACTATTTTTGAAAGAAAATAAACACTCAAATTTACATAAATGGCTCGGATTTTATTCAATTTAAAGAAATTTTACAACATTTGGAGTTAACCTTGGTTTCCTTCTTTGCATTCTATCAAGACAACTTGATCAATGAAGATAGCAGCTTTATTTAGGAAAAGCCTTCTTATCATCCGGGTGATCTCTCCATCCCGTCCTCCCCCTTGCGCACGCAACACGCGTCCACCTGCGTGGCCCCCAACCGACCTTATCTCTTCCCTCCTCCACACGTTTTTCTGCGTTCCTCTTTCTCGTCTCTTCCAAATCACAAGCTCGCTCGGGTGCCCCTGGCCCCGCCCCGCCGCCGCCCCGTGCCGCCTTTGCCGCCGCCCCGACGGCGCTCCCCATCCCGCAATCGCCCGGTGCCACCGCTCCTCTCCCTTGGCCGCGGCCATGCTCGTCCAGCTCACTCCTCTCCGTCTCGCATCCGCCTCCCCACACCCCTCTTCCTCCATCCTCGTCCTTGCTGCTCCCCGGGCGCGCGAGCTGCAAGGGTTGGACGCCGGAGCTACAATGGAGACGGCGACCGGCGGCGAGGCCTGGTGCTACCACGGCACCGCGGCGGTGCTCCCAACGCTGGGTTGTGGTGCTACCGGAGGCGAGGCGTGGTGCTACCAAGGCACCACGGCGGTGCCCCCAACGGGGGTGTGGTGCTACCGGCGGCGAGGCGTGGTGCTACCACGACACGGCGGCGATGCTCCCAACGTGGGGTGTGGTGCTACCGGCGGCGGCTGCCGGTGCTGCCATTCG
Organism: Poa pratensis; assembly: GCA_947311845.1. Taxonomy (NCBI): domain Eukaryota; kingdom Viridiplantae; phylum Streptophyta; class Magnoliopsida; order Poales; family Poaceae; genus Poa; species Poa pratensis. Next base: position 69,441,837 of record CAMZMU010000039.1, on the reverse strand, counting down.
CGTCGCACGGTGCTACCATCGGCGTTGCGCTGTGCTACGGTAGGTACCTGGCGTTGCTACCACGGAAGGTCGACGGTGCTACCGAACGTTGGCGGTGGTGCTGCCATCGGCGGCCCGCGGTGCTACCGTCGGCGGCTGCCGGTGCTGCCATCGGTGTCGCGTGGTGCTACGGTAGGTACCTGGCATTGCTACCACGGAAGGCCGACGGTGTTACCGAACGTTGGCGGTGGTGCTGCCATCGGCGGCCCGCGGTGCTACCGTCGGTGGCTGCCGGTGCTGCCATCGGCGTCGCACGGTGCTACCATAGGCACCTGGCGTTGCTACCACGGAAGGCCGGGCAACTGGATGTGCTGCCATCTGCGTCCTGCGGTGCTACCGTAGGTGTGTGGAGGTGCTACCACGGAGGCCGACGGAGGATGCAATCGACGATGGGCGGCATCTTCTCCGACGAAGTTGCGGCGTCTTCTCCGGCGAGCGGTGGCGCTGCCCATTGTCGAGCGGTGGAGGTTGTGCCCTTCGACGATGCCACCTCCGTGCTGCAAGCTAGCTGTTTGGCGGGGCGCGGAGCGCACCGGCTGCCGAAGATGGGGACGGGGCGGAGCAACCGGAGATGGGGGCGAGGCGGAGCACGCCGGCTGCCGGAGACGGGGGCAGGGCGGAGCTGCGGGCGGCGTCTTCTCTGGCGACAGCCGACGTCTTCTCCGACGAAGCTCCGGCGACGGGCGGCGTCTTCTCTGACAAAGCTGCGGGCGGCGTCTTCTCCGGCTGCGTGTCGCCATGGACGGGGGATTTTTCTTTGGTATTTTTTCTGCGAGGGAGCGAGAGATGCGCACGATTTGTTCCTCTGGTCCATGTTGACCGGTACAACGACACGTGTCGGCCTCTCCACCCGGGATCTTTCGGAAAGATCACCCGGGTGATGCTCAGCACGCCCCATTTATCTCTACTATATTAAAGCGGAGCCGGTGGTGTCCGTGTTCCGTGGTACGTCCTGCCTCTTCACTCCCGCGCGGAAAAAAATCGCTGGGAAAAAAATCCACGCCCTTCTGCACCCTTCTCCGGTTCTCCCCACGATCTCAACTCCATCACTTCTCTCGCCGAAACTGCAAACCACCCTATCGTGCATCTCCTCACACCGCACGCTAGGGCTCTACGGATGTCGCCGCAGCAGCAACCGCACACCGCGGCGCTCACCCTGGCCGCAGGCCGCGCGCCATGCTCTCGCAGCACTTCTCCCTCCACCCGGCCGCCTCAACCACGTCGTGCGGGCACCGGGAGTATCACCGCTCCTCCGTGCGCGCTGCCTGGTCGCCCGACGACCTTCTCGCCGCCGCTCCAGCGGACTACTCTGTCTCGACGAGGCCGCCGTGGTCTTTACTGCGCCGTCGCCGCTGCTGCCGCCGGCGCGTCTCGATGGCACACATGACTCAGGCAGGCAAATCATAGGGAGTACTCAGGTATGCAAATCTTCGTCCGGAGCTGTTAAAAAGAAGAATTATAATTCCAATGCATCTTCAGACCAACTTTGCACACGAACTTGAGCACAGCTTTCCCTTTTCCACTTAATTTCATTTTCTGCTAACTTAGAAATCTGACTTTTAAATCACATGACAGGGATCTCAGGCTCAGCTTGTAAAGGCAGAACTGCCGATTATGCGAGACAAAGGAAGATAATTATTGGAGCGGCTGCGAGGTTGTCGTTCTCGCTCCTCAACATACTCTGTCCCTGCTTTTGATCGAACACTGAGTAGCTGGTCATTGTCCTGGAGGGTCTTGCTGAAGGTCGTGCCCAATAAGGTATGCACTAGATATTCTTCACGGTCTCACACTCCCGTTCAGCCGGTGGTTTGTTCTTGATAGAGTTGACTCTCTTAGAGATACCAGGTGAGAGTGGAGTATTAGTACTTAGTACCTGTAGTGATTTTGTTTGTGTCAATTCTAGGGTTGGAGTAACATAATTGAGCGCGGCAAAGGGTGAGAAATAGTATGCGATGAGCTAAATAAATTGTCGCCAACACACTGAATATAATTAACATTCGAGTGGAATGGTTGACAGGTTGTTCTTTTCCCCTGGAGAATAGAAGGTTGCTCAGTCTAATTCAGTAATGCTGAAGCTCAGACCTTACGCAACAATTGGCTTAATTTTAGTGTCTACAATTAAGCAAGTTGAAATAAATGTTATACCACTCCTAAAATGCCAAACGCACCATGTCATTTTATCTTGCATTTATGGAGTGGATTGGAGTATTGGGTGTCCACCGTGTGTTATTGAGTGATGTGGGGGTGCTTGGGCCTTTTCCTTACCTTTGTTGAGATTTAGCCTTTTTGTGCAAATGCAAATCTAAAAGTGCATATACAACATGTCTCATGTACTTGTGGGATCACGGAGAGCCGAGGCCAAGGCCGATACATCCTATTACCAGATCCCTTCTTCAGCGAGTTTGTAAAAACAAGCAAATGACACATAGCCTTCGCCTCGATAATTTTTAGAAAGGCCATCCCAATAGGAAAAAAGAGAAGGTATATTCTAAATACCCGTTATCACTCTGTGCTCTAGGTGCAACACGGAGGAAGATGATATGCACATGTTGTCTCTTTGCAGCTTCACTAGAGCAGCCAGATTTGCTCATCTTTGGTTTTTTTTAGTTCATAAACCTCAGTTCACATCCATAATTCTATGCATGTGATCATTCAAGCACTGCCCTCTATGAATTATCCGCGGGCCGGAAAACATATTTACCTTCTTATGTTGCTTATGGAAGTCAAGAGGAAAATATGATTTCCTGCACGCTTCCTAGGTGATTGTAACCTCCCAACGGCTTACAGATTCAGAGGACCCCAAGAGCTACGTCACTGAGGTAACAATAGATTCTAATGCATGTTTCTCTTCCATGCCAAGCCATTCCCTAACATATATGTCCTCTAATGCTTCTTGGAAAAACCTAAAAAAATCTCAGGATAGCGCATCAGGTGGCCATTTGGTCTGGGCTATTTCTTCAATATACAACATTTAATTCGACAACTACAATGCATGGTTCAACTCCCTTGCAAGCTCCACCATTGCAAGGAGTGGCTCATGCCCTAGCAACACACATTTCTTGAGGTCCAGCAATCAACATTGATACACACCACACACCTTGTCTGGACTATAGTGTTCAAAACTTCAATTTTGGCACTATAATTTGGAAAATCACACATTGTATCAGCTCGGAGGATTTGTTCGTGCCTTTTTCGCAGCTACAGCCTAGAGTATACCACATCCGTAGGGTCATGGACGAGTAGCTACAGCCTAGAGTATACCACAGCCTTTTTAAATAATACGTGAAATTTATTTAATTTTGGAAACAATACACGTTTTTATTTTTTTTCAAAAGTAGGATCCAATTGTCCATAGCGAAAACGACAGGAGCTACTCGTCCATGACGAAGCCGACTAGTCCGGAGCGCTGTCCCCAGTCGTCTTCGCCAAGGACGACAGGGCTGAGCATGTCTCGATCGTATGTCAAGCCAAGGCCACATTTGCACCCACCAGATATGTCCTGCATGCTACATGTTGACCTGTGCAATCTCTCTCTTCGTTCTCTCATTTGTCAGATCAGCTACCAGCTAGATGTAGCCTTTCGTCCACCATGCGGGACCATCTGCTTTGGTGCTACCCATGTGGTGGAGCCCACTTCGCATGCAGCAAAGCTGGTAGAGGCGTACATGGCTGCTCATGCACCATGAATCCATGAATGGAGTGTTAGCTTATTTGCATGCAAATATTTGAAAGATCATATCTAATAAATAGCTTGTCGAAATTGTAACCTATTTGGACCATTGCGATTTAGAGGTGAACTCTATAAAATGAGTCCAATATCATATATATATTCTTCCGTAAATATTATGGAATCTATGAAAATACTTTACGAATTCACATAGCCCCATGTGTGGATATCTTCATTGTGTATCACCGGTTAGCCTTGATACTGAGTTTAGATATCTTCAAGAATTTAGAGATACACAAAGTTATTTTCTATGACACATGGGCCCAATGAGGTACACAATATTTACGTAAGAATATATACATGATATTGGACTCATTTTGTAGAGTTTACCATCTACATCATAATGGTGCAAATAAATTACAATTTCAAATAACTGCTTATGAGATATGATTCTCCAAAGATTTAAATACAAATGAGCTAGCTAGCAAGCAATTTTTTAAGCACTCCATCGATCAGCTGCATGCATGCGCATGGACAGGTCCCACATGATGGAGGAAAGGCTAGAGCTAGCTAGCTGCCAGATGACAGATGGCCGGAGGCATCGCACGCCCTGTCGTCTTCGCCCGAGACGAGAGGTCTCCTGCATGCATATGAGGACGAGTGGCCTGTCGTCGTCGGCAAGGACGATAGGTTGTCTAATCGTCTTCGCCATGGACGAGTGATTTTTAGAAAAAAATAAAAACACGTATTATTTTCAGAATTAAATAAATTTCGTGTATTATTTAAAAAAATTAGGCCACAAAACTGTGCTCATTAGATTCTCAGCTTCCTTTTTTTGAAATGAGCAAACTCACTTTTTTTTGGCAAGAGCACACGCAAAGAGACCCTCGCGCCGCTTCCCCAGGCGGCGCCAGGGGAGAAAATACGCGCGCCGCCAAGCTCTCCCCGTCCGGCGCCCCCGCTGCCGTCGCTGGCCTCGGCCGCTGTAACAGCCCAACGTTAAGAACCTGGAAATCTGTATGAAATTTTTCACTTTTGCTTAGTACATGCATCATAGCATCATGGCATTTCATCTTAAATTGCTAAACCCAAATTAAAAGACGTGGAAACAAGAACACACCTAAATCCACCTCCTTGCAACATGAGATGTGGTTGCTGTCTGATAACCACGACTACAAATACCCATCCAGAGTTGTCAAGGAAGTTTCAGGAGTTCAACATATTGTTTTTGCACTCGCTCCAAATTATTCACGGAGTAACTTTTCGAATTTAGAAGAACTGCTTTAATCCAACACCTTGAGCAAATGTTGTCAAAAACATTTCTTGTTGACCACACCAAAATTTGGGGAGCCTCTATATTGTATTGGGAGGCTACTGGAGTTTTCTGACATTTTTACAAAATGTTCAAATGCCTCTTCTAATTCAAATAAGTTGCTGTCCAAAATTTAAATCAGAAGAGGACCTAATTGTAACTCCCGGAGGACCTGCCCGTGAGGAACCAAATTCTGCCAGGGACCTCGTTGTAAAATCGTCATCTCTCTCTCCTCCGTCGCTGTAGCGACCGAGCCTCCATGCTCGCGCCGCACCCGCGAGTTCGCCGTGCACGCCGCGCCTCGCCTGGACCCGCGCTGCCTCCACCTGCAGAAGAAGAGCCTCACGAGGACCCCGTGCTCACTGCCCCACCTGCTCCCGTTCCCCTCCTCTCTGCCTCTCCACGAGCCGCCATGGCTGGCGCCACCGCCGAGGTCGTCGCCGCCATTTGAGCCCGTCCCCGACGAATCGAGCAACACCACGAGCACCGCCGCGACGTCTCCTTCCTCTCCACCCCAGGAATCGGCCGGAGACGCGAGGAATCGCCGCCGCCGACCTTCTTCCCCTCCGCCACCGCCGCAACTCCCCCACGGGATTACGCCGCCGGCACGCCGTCCCCCACCTCGCCGTCTGCACCAACGCATTCGTGGTGAGCTCGCCGTCCCGTGAACCTCTCCATGTCTTCCCCTGCCCTCTCTCGCCGTAGCCACGTCGGAGTTCGTCGCCGATGCACCGTCGACGAAGCTCCCCTTGCTCGCTCGCGGACCGGCCGTGGCATCGGCTTAGCCGGGCTACCAACCGGCCGTCTCGGGCCCATAGCCGGCCCAGGAGCCGGCCCAGACCGGGCTGCTGGCCGGTTGGCTCTGTTACGAGGCCGGCCTGCCAGCCGGCTCAACCGGGCTGTGGACCGGCCCAAACAGTAAAAACAGTTTTCATTTTTCTGTTTCTTAAATTTAAAACATTTGATAACTATTTGGATGTTGATCCAAAATTTACAAATAAGGTATCAAAATGATCAGCAGTTCAAATGTTATCAAACCATGCTAATCTCACATCAGGATCACAAATATTTATTAGAGGTTATCCATAATTTGATTAAAAGAATTAAATTCGAATACTTGTTTAATTCACTAAGTATTCGTTGGTACTCGGAAAATTACAAATGAGGTACCAAAGTGATCACAAGAACAATACCTATCTATTCATGCCATGTTCATGCATATTGGAGCCACTTCTTAGTAATGTGATAATGTATGAACAATGTGGTCATTAAGCAAAATAGGGGGTTGCCTCCAAATAATTGCACTAGTTATTTGGCTCTCCATTTAATGTTGCTAGATAAACTAAATGATGATATCATTGCATAAACATGACATGTCATCATGTGGTTGTGCATTGCATGGTACACATGTGTGATGATTGATTTGTTCTTCCGTGTTATGTTTCGATAGATCAAGCCGCCGGGGTTACTCCGCAATACCCCGAAGAGCCGTACTACCAGCCGTATCAACAAGGCAAGCGTAATCCCCCCTCTGAGCATATCCTATCCTATTTTCCGCAATTATTTTCTCCACTATAATATTGCATGCGGTTCTAAATGTCTTTTGCCTGGATTAGAGTATCCTACTAGTTGCATTAGAATCCTGTTGCCAATACCTGTTTTACCTTCCTATTACCATAGGTTTGTACTGTTGGCCTGAGATAATTACTATGCTATGCAAATGCTTAGCCATGCTTAGTGAAATGCCTAGTGGTACTATGGTGGTACATGCTGGAAACAGGTGTTGACTTGTGACAGTAATGATGGTGGAGAATTGTGGTGACGGATAATAAAATGCTTAAAGGTGGGGATGAGAGGCCACATGGGATGTGGTGGGTTGTCTCGTTCTCGCCGCCTAAGTGCGAGTTCTCGCCTACGAGCCAAGTTGAGCGTGCAACCATGCGTGGGCATATGGAACCTCGTCGACCGACTAACTTGTGGCGGACTAGCCGAGGGTCCTCTAGTTTGGCTTTCCATTTGCGCGTGCGTTGAAGATGGTGGCCAAGACTGAGATGAGGATGGTTGTGTCAGGAAAATAAGTGGCCGCGGGACAGGGTGCGAGAAGGTACCTCTTGTCCTACCGCCACTGATGATCCTGGGTTAGTCTTAAGCGAGGTAAAGGTCGTAGCCGCTCCCACCCAGCCGGCTTTCCCCGGAAGAGAGCTAAGAGCTAGGCAATGGGCCGGACGGTACGCATGGATAAGAAGCTGGGAGGTCCCTCGGGAACCTGGCGACTTTCACATTGTACACCCCTGCAGGGATAAATCTTTTCGAAAAGCCGTGTCCGCGGTTATGGACGACTTGGTGACGGATTCAGAGATCATAGAATAACTTTAACGGAATGATTAAAAACTGGGTACTAGAGGTACCATCACGATGTAAGGTGAGCTTCCTCGAGGGTGATTCGGGGAGGTGCCTTTGATGAACAGGTACATGGTGATGTTGGTGATGATTGAGAAAGGTGATCAAAGAAAAGAGTTACTCTTACCCCTCTTTGAAAATATTCTGATTAGTCGATGCCAGGAGTATGTTTTATAAATAAAATCAGCTTTATGCAAAAGAGCCATAAAACTTTGAAAGCCTCATCGAGCATATATTAGCTCTTAATCTTGCGAGTTCGTCGAACTCAACGTCGTTTGTTTTGTTTCAGAGGAGGACTTCACCGACCTCGAAGGTGGGTTCTTTGTGGACGTCGACGAGTAGTCTGGGGTTCCCAGGTGGCAGCTTGGGACATCCGGAACAGCTGGCGTTGTGATGTTTATCTGTAGGCCTCTTAGGCCATATTTGGTTCTTGTTGTTTAGAACAACAATTCGCTTCCGCTTGTTGTAATGTTGGGTCTGTGACCTCTGGTTGTCATTTGCTATCTTTCTCTTATAAGAGTTGAACTATATGATTTGTGTCGTAGAGTCTGTGATGTGCCAGTTGTTCCACAAGTCTTGATCTTACTATTATGCTTTGATAGTTGTGCCTGTGTTAAGGCATCAATCGGGGTGTTGCGTTGTCTGGAGTGAGGTGTACCCAGCAACGCCTGCCAAAGGTTTTGGCCGGGGATTGGTAAACCCGTAACCTCCGGTTGTATCGCTTAACCGGTGACACACAGCATCACTGTATACAGTCGGGTCGGGGCGCCACAAGTTGGTATCAGAGCAGTACTGCCTGTAGGAAACCCTTCTACTGGTCGATGTTGAGTCTAGTGTTTGTGAAAATATTTTAACCTAAAAATGAGTTGTGAAAACCATCTTAGGATTCTTTTTACTCCTTATCTGGTTACCCTCTAATCTCGGAGCAATCTTACCTCGATTTGAGTTTAAAGGTTTTACTTCTCCTGTTACTTCAAAATGATTAGAAACGGGGTGGGTTCGACCTTTAGTGTTATGTGTCACGTTGCTCCCGCTGCGTTCAATCCCAAATCAACTCAGATGTTTCTACCAATCAATCTTTTGATCCTTTCTTTGGGTTTTAACCCACGGACTTGAACATAAGGTCCCGGATTGTGTCAACTAGAGTGTGTTAAGTTGTGATTTCTTAACTCTCACTAGTAGCACATGATGCTGATCTTTGACCCAAGTTCTATCTTGTTGTTTTCCTTCTCGCAAAGTATTATCGTCCCTAGTCTGTGTACTTGTAGACGCTAATGCTATTGTTCGACCATTCGGAGAAAGATACTAACTGTGTCATTGTCAAATCTCCAGAATGGCTCGAGGAGGTCGTGGAGGCCGTGGTGGTCGCGGTAACCACAATGATGATGAGGATGATCTGCCGCCACCACCCTCGATGGCTCAAGTCTTGATGGCCATTGAGGAGAACCGTGGGCGCAATGAGCGCTTGCTGGAACAGTTGGTGCAGCAGAATGCACGGAGGAACGAGTGCAACACTCTCACCGAGTTCCTGCGCTCCAGCCACCCACTTTGCTGATGCTAAGGAGCCACTGGAAGCTGATGATTGGCTTCGTGCTTTGGAGCGCAAGTTCTCCGCGCTTCATGTTCCATTGGCGGAGCAAGTCAACTTTGCCACCTACTCTTGGTTGGTGCTGCTGGCTGTTGGTGGGAAAGCCATGTGGCTTTGTTTCCAGCCAACCATGTCTTCACCTGGGCTGATTTCCGCACTGCCTTCCGTGCGGAGTACATTCCCCAGCCGATCATGGACTTGAAGAGGAGGGAGTTCCTGGATTTGCAACAGGGACGGATGGACCTCCGCACTTATGGTCGTGAGTTCAACCATCTTCTCGTTACGCCCCAAGGGACGTGACCAATGATGCTGACAAGCAAGAGCTGTTCCGCAAGGGTCTGAATCCGCAGCTCCGCTATGAGCTATTGCCCTTCAGGTTCCAGACCTATCAGGAGCTGTTCAACCAGGCTTTCACTCTTGAGCAAGGAAGAAAGGAACTTGAAGCTTCCAAGAGGCCCGCACATGGGGACCACCAGAGTTCCTCGGGTTCTGAGAGCAAGAAGCGCAGGGTGTTTGTCCCTACAGCGCCGTACCTCGTGCTCCCTTCATGCCGAGCAGCAGGATATAGGCCACCTCCTCCGCGCCCACTACTTCGACACTTGGGATAGGCGGAAGTGGGTACCGTCCTATGCTACCTGCTCCACCTGGAGTCACTTGCTACACCTGTGGCCAGGCTGGCCACTACTCCAGGGAGTGCCCCCAGAAGGCACCTCTCGCGATAACTCCTGCACGAGCCCCTGCCACTCCAACTGGCAAGGCTGGACCTATTGTGCGTGGTCGCCTGAACCACGTCTCTTGAAGAAGCTGAAGATGACCCCGGCGTTCTATGGGTGAGTTACGAATCAACGGCAATACAGCTACGTTTTGTTTGACTCTGGAGCATCGCATTCATTCATATCCATAGTGTTTGCAAAAGAGCACAAAATACCGTTCGAGAAAATGAGCCGACCCTTGTGATCTACTCCTGGTTCCAAATGGCAAACCGATGGTGTTACTCCTGAGGTCCAGATTAATATAGGTTCCTTGTCTTTTCCTTATGCCTTGGTAGCTCTGAAGTCCAAAGGCATTGATGTCATATTGGGCATGAACTGGCTAGCTAAATACCGGCTAATCTCGACTGTGCCGCCAAGACCATTACTGTGACCGCTCCTTCCGGTGACATTGTGAAGTATTGGCCTGCAACATCAATACCTCCGTCCGCCGTCGTACCCGCTCACCTGAGATTCTCCTTTGCTTTATGGAAGGCGAATCCCCTCCTGAAATCCAGGACATACACGTGGTGTGTGACTTCCCGGATGTGTTCCCGGAAGAATTGCCTGGCATGCCTCCTGACCGAAGTGTGGAGTTTGTCATAGAGCTACTTCCCGGTACCGCTCCAATTTCCAAGAAGCCCTACCGTATGCCGGTGGAAGAGTTGGCTCTGTTGAAAGAGCAAATTGATCAGCTGTTAGCAAGGAGTTCATCCAGCCTAGCAGTTCACCATGGGGTTGTCCGGTACTCTTTGTCAAGAAGAGGGATTCTACCGTGCCTCGTCTAGTCTCTGACTATCGACCGTTGAATGCGGTGACAATCAAGAACAAGTATCCTATTCCTCGCATCAATGATCTGTTGGATCAGTTAGCTGGTGCAACGGTATTCTCCAAGATGGATCTGAGGTCAGGCTACCATCAGATAAAAATCAGAAAGGAGGATATTCCAAAGACGGCATTTGTTACTCGTTATGGCTCATATGAGTATACCGTCATGTCCTTTGGTCTCACAAATGCTCCAGCTACTTTCATGAGGCTCATGAACTCCATCTTCATGGATTATCTTGACAAGTTTGTCGTCATTTACATTGATGACATCCTCATCTATTCCAAAACCAATGAAGAGCATGAGGAACATCTTCGTTTGGTTCTGACACGACTTCGAGAACACCGCCTCTATGCCAAGTTCTCCAAGTGTGAGTTTTGGTTGGATAAACTTGTCTTCCTTGGTCATGATATCCGCAATGGTGTGGAAGTCATTCCTGACAAGATTCAGTCCATTCTGGATTGGAAAACTCCAATGTCAGTCAAGGACATCGTAGCTTTCTCGGATTGGCGGTTACTACCGCCGATTCATCGAAGGTTCTCCAAATAGCCAAGGCTGACTGACCTTCTCAAGAAGGAAAAAGTTTGTATGGTCGGCCGAAGCTGAAGAGAGCTTCAAACACTGAAAGCCAAGCTCACGTCCGCTCCTGTGCTTGTCCTGCCGGACACAAGCAAGGATTTCGTCGTCTTCTGTGACGCCTCTCTACAAGGTTTGGGTTGTGTATTATGCAAGATGGCCATGTGGTGGCATATGCTTCTCGCCAACTTAAGCCGCATGAGCTCAACTACCCAACTCATGATCTAGAGCTTGCCGCTGTGGTCTATGCTTTGAAGCAATGGAGACCATACCTGTTTGGTAACCGTTGCGAGATCTTCTCGGATCACAAGAGTCTGAAGTACCTCTTCACCCAGCCGGATTTAAATCTCAGGCAAAGGCGTTGGTTGGAGTTAATCACGGACTACAATGTGAGTCTGAACTATCAACCCGGCAAAGCAAACGTCGTGGCTGACGCGCTAAGTCGGAAGTCCTATTGCAACAATCTGATGATTGAGAGGCCAACCTGCTCTCATGAAGAGTTTGCCCGTTTGAACCTGGAAATTGTTCCTCCGGCTACCTTGCAAATCTGGAGATCAAATCTACTCTTGTGGACCAGATTAAGGATGCTCAGAAGCTGGATGAGGGTATCCTGAAATCAAAAGAACATTGCTAGTGGCAAGGCCAAATGTTTCGGAAGATGAATCCGGGTTGTTTATTTTGGTGACCGCTTGGTGTGCCAAAGAACCGGAATTTGAGGGAGCTGATTCTCCAAGAAGCTCATGAATTCACCTCTCTCATTCATCCCGGTAGTACCAAAATGTACCAAGACCTTCGGCCACAATTCTGGTGGACCCGTATGAAACGGGAAATTGCCAGGTATGTTGCTGAATGCGACACCTGTCGACGGGTAAAGGCTGAACATCAAAGGCCTGCCGGCACTCTTCACCCTATTGCTATCCCGAGTGGAAATGGGATGAAATTGGTATGGATTTCATTACTGGACTGCCGAAGTCTCCAAGGGAAATGATGCCATCTGGGTAATCATTGATCGACTATCAAAAGTGGCTCACTTCCTCCCTGTCCGAGTTGATGTCACAGCCGCTAAGTTGGCGGATCTCTATACTCCAGGATTGTAGTGCTTCACGGCGTTCCCAAGAAGATAATCTCTGATCGTGGAAGTCTGTTCACCTCCAGGTTCTGGACTAGTTTCCAACAAGCCATGGGAACCCGTCTCAACTTTAGCACCGCGTTCCATCCCCAAACTGATGGTCAGACTGAAAGGGTGAACCAAGTGCTGGAAGACATGCTTAGGGCATGTGTGATCTCTTTTGGCAAAGGTTGGGAAAAGTATCTCCCTTTCGCGGAGTTCTCCTACAACAATAGCTATCAAGCTAGTCTGGGCATGGCTCCATTTGAGGTTCTCTATGGAAGAAAATGCCGCACTCTCTGAATTGGTCCGAGACCGGAGAGAGAGCACTCTTTGGTCCGGATGTGATTAATGAAGCTGAGGAGAAGGTTCGAATCATAAGAGAGAATCTGAAGATTGCTCAGTCTAGGCAGAAGAGCTACTATGATAAGCACCATCAGGAGGTTCACTATGAAATTGGTGATAAAGCTTATCTCCGTGTCTCTCCCCTTCGTGGCGTTCGCCGCTTCGGAATCAAAGGGAAATTGGCACCTCGCTATGTTGGTCCTTTCACCGTTCTGGCCAAGCGAGGAGATCTTTCTTATAAGTTGGAGTTACCGGTCAAATTCCCAAATGTACATGATGTGTTTCATGTCTCCCAACTTCGCCGGTGCTTCAAGGATCCTATCCATGGGGTCAATCATGAGGAGCTAGATCTACAAGAAGACCTCACTTATCGTGAGCATCCTATCCGTGTCTTGGATGAAGCTGAAAGAAAGACCCGGAACAAGACTACCAAGTTTCTCAAATTCAGTGGTCTCATCATTCCGAGGAAGAAGCAACTTGGGAACGAGAGTCTAGTCTTCGTGAGAGTATCCCGACTTCTTTGCGCAACCTTAGAATCTCGGGACGAGATTCCTGTAAGGAGGGTAGAATTGTAACAGCCCAACGTTAAGAACCTGGAAATCTGTATGAAATTTTCACTTTTGCTTAGTACATGCATCATAGCATCATGGCATTTCATCTTAAATTGCTAAACCCAAATTAAAAGACGTGGAAACAAGAACACACCTAAATCCACCTCCTTGCAACATGAGATGTGGTTGCTGTCTGATAACCACAACTACAAATACCCATCCAGAGTTGTCAAGGAAGTTTCAGGAGTTCAACATATTGTTTTTGCACTCGCTCCAAATTATTCACGGAGTAACTTTTCGAATTTAGAAGAACTGCTTTAATCCAACACCTTGAGCAAATGTTGTCAAAAACATTTCTTGTTGACCACACCAAAATTTGGGGAGCCTCTATATTGTATTGGGAGGCTACTGGAGTTTTCTGACATTTTTACAAAATGTTCAAATGCCTCTTCTAATTCAAATAAGTTGCTGTCCAAAATTTAAATCAGAAGAGGACCTAATTGTAACTCCCGGAGGACCTGCCCGTGAGGAACCAAATTCTGCCAGGGACCTCGTTGTAAAATCGTCATCTCTCTCTCCTCCGTCGCTGTAGCGACCGAGCCTCCATGCTCGCGCCGCACCCGCGAGTTCGCCGTGCACGCCGCGCCTCGCCTGGACCCGCGCTGCCTCCACCTGCAGAAGAAGAGCCTCACGAGGACCCCGTGCTCACTGCCCCACCTGCTCCCGTTCCCCTCCTCTCTGCCTCTCCACGAGCCGCCATGGCTGGCGCCACCGCCGAGGTCGTCGCCGCCATTTGAGCCCGTCCCCGACGAATCGAGCAACACCACGAGCACCGCCGCGACGTCTCCTTCCTCTCCACCCCAGGAATCGGCCGGAGACGCGAGGAATCGCCGCCGCCGACCTTCTTCCCCTCCGCCACCGCCGCAACTCCCCCACGGGATTACGCCGCCGGCACGCCGTCCCCCACCTCGCCGTCTGCACCAACGCATTCATGGTGAGCTCGCCGTCCCGTGAACCTCTCCATGTCTTCCCCTGCCCTCTCTCGCCGTAGCCACGTCGGAGTTCGTCGCCGATGCACCGTCGACGAAGCTCCCTTGCTCGCTCGCGGACCGGCCGTGGCATCGGCTTAGCCGGGCTACCAACCGGCCGTCTCGGGCCCATAGCCGGCCCAGGAGCCGGCCCAGACCGGGCTGCTGGCCGGTTGGCTCTGTTACGAGGCCGCCTGCCAGCCGGCTCAACCGGGCTGTGGACCGGCCCAAACAGTAAAAACAGTTTTCATTTTTCTGTTTCTTAAATTTAAAACATTTGATAACTATTTGGATGTTGATCCAAAATTTACAAATAAGGTATCAAAATGATCAGCAGTTCAAATGTTATCAAACCATGCTAATCTCACATCAGGATCACAAATATTTATTTGAGGTTATCCATAATTTGATTAAAAGAATTAAATTCGAATACTTGTTTAATTCACTAAGTATTCGTTGGTACTCGGAAAATTACAAATGAGGTACCAAAGTGATCACAAGAACAATACCTATCTATTCATGCCATGTTCATGCATATTGGAGCCACTTCTTAGTAATGTGATAATGTATGAACAATGTGGTCATTAAGCAAAATAGGGGGTTGCCTCCAAATAATTGCACTAGTTATTTGGCTCTCCATTTAATGTTGCTAGATAAACTAAATGATGATATCATTGCATAAACATGACATGTCATCATGTGGTTGTGCATTGCATGGTACACATGTGTGATGATTGATTTGTTCTTCCGTGTTATGTTTCGATAGATCAAGCCGCCGGGGTTACTCCGCAATACCCCGAAGAGCCGTACTACCAGCCGTATCAACAAGGCAAGCGTAATCCCCCCTCTGAGCATATCCTATCCTATTTTCCGCAATTATTTTCTCCACTATAATATTGCATGCGGTTCTAAATGTCTTTTGCCTGGATTAGAGTATCCTACTAGTTGCATTAGAATCCTGTTGCCAATACCTGTTTTACCTTCCTATTACCATAGGTTTGTACTGTTGGCCTGAGATAATTACTATGCTATGCAAATGCTTAGCCATGCTTAGTGAAATGCCTAGTGGTACTATGGTTGGTACATGCTGGAAACAGGTGTTGACTTGTGACAGTAAATGATGGTGGAGGAATTGTGGTGACGGATAATAAAATGCTTAAAGGTGGGGATGAGAGGCCACATGGGATGTGGTGGGTTGTCTCGTTCTCGCCGCCTAAGTGCGAGTTCTCGCCTACGAGCCAAGTTGAGCGTGCAACCATGCGTGGGCATATGGAACCTCGTCGACCGACTAACTTGTGGCGGACTAGCCGAGGGTCCTCTAGTTTGGCTTTCCATTTGCGCGTGCGTTGAAGATGGTGGCCAAGACTGAGATGAGGATGGGTGTGTCAGGAAAATAAGTGGCCGCGGGACAGGGTGCGAGAAGGTACCTCTTGTCCTACCGCCACTGATGATCCTGGGTTAGTCTTAAGCGAGGTAAAGGTCGTAGCCGCTCCCACCCAGCCGGCTTTCCCCGGAAGAGAGCTAAGAGCTAGGCAATGGGCCGGACGGTACGCATGGATAAGAAGCTAGGAGGTCCCTCGGGAACCTAGCGACTTTCACATTGTACACCCCTGCAGGGATAAATCTTTTCGAAAAGCCGTGTCCGCGGTTATGGACGACTTGGTGACGGATTCAGAGATCATAGAATAACTTCAACGGAATGATTAAAAATGGGGTACTAGAGGTACCAATTCCACGAATGTAAGGTTGACTTCCTCGAGGGTGATTCGGGGAGGTGCCTTTGATGAACAGGTACAATGGTGATGTTGGTGATGATTGAGAAAGGGTGATCTCAAAGAAAAGAGTTACCTCTTACCCCTCTTTGAAAATATTCTGATTAGTCGTTGCCAGGGAGTCATGTTTTATTAAATAAAATCAGCTTTATGCAAAAGAGCCATAAAACTTTGAAAGCCTCATCGAGCATATAATAGCTCTTTAATCTTGCGAGTTCGTCGAACTCAACGTCTTTGTTTCTGTTTCAGAGGAGGACTTCACCGACCTCGAAGGTGGGTTCTTTGTGGACGTCGACGAGTAGTCTGGGGTTCCCAGGTGGCAGCTTGGGACATTCCGGAACAGCTGGCGTTGTGATGTTTATCTGTAGGCCTCTTAGGCCATATTTTGGTTCTTGTTGTTCAGAACAACACACTTCGCTTCCGCATGTTGTAATGTTGGGTCTGTGACCTCTGTTTGTCATTTGCTATCTTTCTCTGTATAAGAGTTGAACTATATGTTTTGTGTCGTAGAGTCTGTGATGTGCCAGTTGTTCCACAAGTCTTGATCTTACTATTATGCTTTGATAGTTGTGCCTGTGTTAAGGCATCAATCGGGGTGTTGCGTTGTCTGGAGTGAGGTGTACCCAGCAACGCCTGCCAAAGGTTTTGGCCGGGATTGGTAAACCCGTAACCTCCGGTTGTATCGCTTAACCGGTGACACGCAGCATCACTGTATACTAGTCGGGTCGGGGCGCCACAGCCGCGGCGGTGGCGGCGCCCCCCGCTGCCAAAAAGGTGGTCGGGGGGAGGTCTTCGCGTCCTGCGTGGTGGCGACCGGCCCGTGGGGGCGGCGGCGGTCCGGGATGGGGAAGCCGAGCTGGCGGGCTCGGGAGGAGATGGAAGCCGGCGGAGACCTTCTGGTGGCGGCGGCGGCGTCGCGCTGGGCTCTTCGGTGCGGGGTTGGCCAGCAGCTCGGCCAATCTGCAGGGCCCGATCTGGGCCCATTTGGGCCTGGCTGGCCTCAGCGGCGTGCGACCGTGCGGGCCGTGGTGGTGCTTGCGTCCTGCACTTCAGCGAGGGGCAACACGCGTGCCTGGGAGTAGGCCGGGGCAGCCGATGGCGATGGTGATCTGTGGGGCTGCGGAGTGTGTTGGACTGATAGTGGAGGTTCCGGGCGGCAGCGAGGGGTGGCATTTCATGCTGCTTTTCTCCGGCACCCGGGCAGCGGCCCTGGACCAGTGAGGCGGCAGCGTGCTTGTCGTGGCTTGAGGTGCCGCGACCGCCACGGCTTGCGGAGGAGCTCGGCGGTTGGCGACAAGGCTCGAGAACTCATCTGGTTGCTCCCATCGCTTCACGGTCGAATCGATCTCTCCGGGCAAATGCCTGGCACAGACCTAGGTCGGTGACGACGACGGCGGTGCCCTCGGGCGTCGTTCCCCATCTTGATGGCGTCGTTGTGGAGTCTTGACATTCGACCGACGCGAGTGGTCCTAGGACATCCGGGTGAAAACCCAAGCTCCTTCGGTGCGGGCGACGGCGGCGGACGCGTCGCTGCCTTCTTGAAGGCGTTGCCTTGGAGTTCCTAGCCCTCACGGTGCGACTGGTCTGCGGCAGGTGGGAAGGATGGCTCTGTGGCTAGGGGAGGCGGATGTCGGGGTGGTGGCCCCGGATGGTGGTGGACGTCGAGGCGGCGGCCTCGGTCTCCCACGCTACGATAGTTCTATGAGGCAGAGCCGTTGTTTAGCGTGGATTTGGGTGGCGACCTGGATGAAGACTGCGCGGGCAGAGGGTTCGTCAGCCCATTCGCCTTCGGGCATTGCGAAGGTCGATCTGGTTGCTACGCCGGGGCGGCAGACCCGGAACAGGGTGTTTTTGGTGGCAACCTGGATGAAGACTGTGCGGGAAGAGGGTTCGTCGACCATGACTGGATCGCTTTCGGGCAATGCGAAGGTCGATTTGGTTGCTTCGCCGGGGCGACGGCCCCGGAAACGGTGGCGTGTGTTGTGGTGTTTCGTCGACTTGTGTCGTGTGGGCAGCAGGTCGGTTCGTCTGTGCGGTTTTTTGGCACTGTTTTCCTCATAAACAGGGCATTGTACAGTTTGTATGGTTTTTGGTCCCGGTTTCCCTTATAAACTGGGTCAATTCTTTTCTATCTATTCGAGCGGTGGTACGACCACTTTATCCTAAAAAAAACTCTTTGCCTTTTCATTAATTATAGTCCTCTTGTAACACCATGTCATGCCCGGGAAATTGGAAATGGCTCCCAGGTTACAGAGATAACTTTTTTGAAAAAAATCGAAATCAGCACTTTTGAGTTCCAAATGTAGATGGTGATGAGATCTATAAGCGTGCAAAATTTTAACTCCAAATTCGTTGTATTTTGGGCTTTATAAAAAAACAAGTCGGAAAATTTAAAGTTTTGAAACTGTGCACCCAGACCCACCCATTTGTTGTTTTTGCCCAACCCACAATATAACGAATTTTTATTTAACATTTTGCATAGTTGTAGACCATATCATTATCTACATCTGGTATTTTTTTTCTCGATTTGTTGAAACTTTAAAATGCCATTTTCGATTTCAAAAAAACGAGCTCCATGTAATTCGGGAGCCATTTGTCCTCTCTCATGGCATGCCCTCTTATTTGAGTTCTTGAGGCATCCGATTGGTGTGAATATAATCCATGTTGTACTTGGCACTTGAGCTGAATGGAATTGGCGCCACCGACGCCTCCGTTTGTTCATTCAAAAAGAAAAGAAAAAAGATCCTCATAACGACTTATCGAGGGGATGACGAGACGGCATTGAGACAGTCACACAGAGACACCGGAAGACAACGGTGATCGCCGTACATATGTCGCGCCGGCGTGCCGAGCGAGCTGTCCACACTCCACACAAGTCGAGCAGCGCCGTCTCACCTCGACGTCCAAATATCCATCTCCACCGACACGACGATCTCTCTCCAGGCAAAGGACCGGTCCCTCCGGATCTTTCGCGATCTATGATTCAAGAATAGCCAGGTTGTGCCACGCACGCTTGGCTGAGTAGCACGCGAACTGCCCGTGGCCGCTGATGAAACATGAATGGTGGCCTCCCTCCACTGATTTTGCTTCAGTGCTAGTAGTAGCTGTACAGTACAGTGCTCTCCACTCCTCCTTGCCCGCTTTGAGCATGAGGGGCCACTCGGCTGTGCACCCGTCGCTCGGATAGCTTCCCGTTCGGGGCCAGGAATCCGCTCGTGGCTCGGCAGAGAATGCGTGCAAGCTGGTGTTGTCTCCGTCCCCGGGCACCATGCTGGAATCTGGTCTCGATGGATTTTTTCTCCTCTCTCGATAAAACTCTTCTTTCGTTTACTTTCAGTGCATTTGTTTGCACGTGCAAACATAATAATTCAGCAAGATAAAAAGATAAAAATTAATGGCCCATACAGGTCTCGAACCTGTGACCTTCGCGTTATTAGCACGACGCTCTAACCAGCTGAGCTAATAGGCCTTGTTGGAAACAACAGTTTACAACATATATTAAAGCATATTTGAGGCACAAAGAGTTGTTTTTTACCCCTGAAACTCGAGTCACAGAGGGGCGTCCGTAGGGAGTACAGTAGTACACGATGAAAAATTATGGTACCTGAAAACGGTTTCATCTCTACTCGACTTGCGCTGGCCAAGAATTCAGGTCGACGCACCTCTTCAGCTCCTGGAACTCTGCTCCACCCAGGGTTGCTTCAACCAAAAACCTGCATAATGTTGCCTCGGATGCTTCATCGTCGTCCTTCCTCCTCTTGAGAACCAAATGGCCGCTGAGCTCCCAGACTGCCGGATTGATTCTCATGTCGATGAACTCCTGGATCGCTTTCCCTAGGGCCTGCTTCTCAGCGTAGCACTGATTGTGTCGGACGGAGATCAATGTTAAGCCGATGGATAGTAAACTTCTAGATCATGAATACAGTTCAGAGTTTGTGAAGCTGAGTTTTGCATTTTATAGTACGTACCTGTAGTAGAAGCAAAACTCTCTTGCCAGATTCAGAGATGAAAAGACATTGAAAGGTCTGTTATTCTCTTGCAAGAAAACGGAGCCATTTGAGAGTTGAGACCACATGTGACAAATCCTCCAGGCTCGTTCCGCCTTCAAACAAAAAGACGCTTACTGGGTACTGCACCGGCTGAGAAATGCAGACACCATAGCTTAGCGCCGTGAGTTTCTCCGCCAGCACCTTTTCGACTGGGTATTGCACTTTCACATAACGCCTGACAAGCAGTTTGTCAAAGGAGAGCATAAGACTGAAATTATCAGTGAAGTTTGAGCATGACTAACTTGGAAAGCACATTTCGAAAAACTAACTTGGAAGTGGAGGTGGTTGATAGATGCAACGGCACCCAGACCAACCCCGAAGAAGGGATTCCTTGCCTCCTTGCAACATACATGGCAAGTAAAAAGCTCCCCTGATCAACCCTTTGTGGTAAGCACTCATGGATTCGAAGGCCAGTAAGAAGCTCCCCTGATCAACCCTTTGTGGTAAGCACTCCTGGATTCGAGGGATCAAAAGAGCATGATTTTCAAGCTAAGATACTTCCACATCAAAGACTTTGACAGTAGTAAGCACCTCTTTGATTCATAGGAAAAATGTAGGAAGCATATACTACCTGATGTTTCCTTTACTATGTTAACTGATTCATTTGCTTCCAGATTCACGTTTGGATTCTCTCGGTTTACTTTTTCGCGTGTGGGTTGGACCGTTGGATGACTGGTCTAACATATATTAAACAAAGCTTATGTAGAAACGGACAAAATTGTTTTACTGGACTTTGGTTGCCACAACCACATTTTGGTGATGCACTTTCTAATTGTTGCCTAACTTTATTTATCGATTTTAACTACAATGCCAAAAATATGGTTTTTGATTTAATGATTTCACTTGACACAAGGAATTGCCAAAAGAAGTTTGTATCCTTGCACTCCAAGACAGTAAAACCACATATAAGCGGTATATCTCTTCAACCCGTACGGAGCAAAAGGCCGATCAAATGCAAGTGAAGCAAGCAAGGCTGCCAAAACTATAAGTACAAAGGTAAGTTTGCCATCTTTCTACATATGCTAGTATGTGAACTAATAATTTATTGATTATGTTTCAGTTCAGTTGTTTTTAATGAGTCAAGTATAATCCTAAATACCATACTAATATGTCGTTAGACATTATAAGAGTACATGAATGAGACATTGTAAGTTTACCTTTAAGATGTCATTATATTTCTCTTATCTGAACCCAGAATATGAAATTCTATGTTAACCTCACATTCTATTTCGTAAGATATCTAGGACTATATTTTTTGGAGCTGACAAAATTGTGAGGCACAATCACGAAAGATGGATTGGACATCATTGTTTTTACGTAGATAAAAAAGTGCTCTTAAGGTGGTGCTCGAGTCACGAGTTTCTCATTTCTTATTCTACAACTTCATAATAGACATTCCATAATCTCGTTTGAAGGTGATTAGGTTCGATGGTGTCATCCGGGAAGGGTATGAAATGGTTCTAAGATGAAATGGGATATTCTGTATAGAATGGGTGACTTCGCTATTTCTTGCCTCATCGTTAATTTTTATGATTTTATATGGCTTGATCATTTTTTATTTCAGTTCCAATGTATGATATATCGGTATTTTAGTGTTTGTGGTTTCATCAATTGGGTTGCAATCCCAGCTGTTAGGCCTAAAAATAATATTTTTAAGAAAATGGTTTAAGAAAAACGATGCTAAATAAATTAACTCTGTAAAGGTTATACTTTTTTACTTAAATTTATACTTATCAGTTATCAAGATCTTTTTTTAGCATGTTACAATATTACAAGCATATTTTTGCATTTATTGGCATATTTTAACCACTAACTCGCAGTGTTACTAGAAATTACTTGTTTATTTTATACGGAATATCATTGAAAGAGGGTAAACTGTACTTTGTAACATAAGTCAATTTTTTTACAATTCATAATCTATATAGCTGATATATATTTATCGTAAAGATCTGCAAAGAGTACAATTTAACAAATATCTCAATAGCGGTTTATAGGGTATGATTAAGTACGCATATTTATAAAAACTTTTAGATTACAAATAGAACCAATGTATTTTTTACTCGTTTATCTGGTCAGAATTGTCTAGCAAGTATGTGTGCATGCTCTGTACTTGGTATTAAAATAGAATTGATTAAAATAATCACTAGCGAATATAAAATGGTGTGGATTCTAATATGTTAGTGTATTTAATGTGTTTGCAAAGTAAAGTATATTAAACTCATCGTATTGTACTGTCTGGTTCAATTTTTCCTTTCTCGGTTTAAGAAAAAAGAGGCTTGGACCACCTTTTTCAATGCTTTAAAATAAAATAAATTTTGAGGATATTATGTTTTTTGGGGGTTCTTATTATTCTAAAAAAATAAAATCCGCTGTAAGGGCTTCCCCTACCGCATTCCTTTCAAAAAAAGGATATCATGGTTTTTTAAACTGTATATTCTTTACAGTCAAACACCTCAAAGTATGTTCAAGTGTAGTAGTTTTATAAATCATAATATTTTAAAAAATAAAAAAGCATGCCTCACATATATCGAAAACTCAATTGAGAGTTTTGTGGGGGAAAAGTCATTAGTTTTATATTATGAGTTTGTTATCTTTGTAATGATAGGTGTGACATTACTTTTCTTGGATTAGTTTGGAAGAAATGGATGTTTTCACAACTTATATGGAAACAAGATTGTATATGAGAATGACTAAGGAGCTAGTTGTCGTTCATGTTTCGATTATGTGTGTGTATGTGTATGTAGTGTGCTTAGCTCCACGAGGAAAATATGTTAAGAAACGACCAGACTTACTATTCATTTGTGGGGAAAAGACATTAGTTTTATCTTATGAGTTTGTTATCTTCCTCTTTATACAATATGTTGAAAATATGTTAAGCAGCGACCACGACTGCCCATTCATTTGCAAGCATACACTTCGGCATTTGACCATGTGCTCCTTTTTCCGTCTTTTGACCATTCGTCCCTCTTTTCTTTAGCTATTTGATCACATGCCATTTGCTTTGTTATCTGACTAACAAACAGAGCTCACATTTGCTGAGGGAAAATGGACGTTGTGCGCTTGTTGGACAATTTTGCGAAGAATCCAGAGTCTTCCATAGCGTCGTTGCCGAAGACCTCTCCGACTTCTGGAGGCATGCCCTATAATATTCTGTTTTCCCTTCTCTATCAATAAAACTCGGGTCTTTTTCTTTCGTTTACTTTAGGCGCATTTGTTCGCCTGCAAAAATAAGTTTAAGACATAAGAAAAGAAAAGATGAAAAAGGGGGGCATACAGGTCAGGAATTTGTGATCTTAGGCGTTAATAGCACGACGCCTTAACAACCTGTCACTAGGGTTACACATAAGAACGACCTTGGACCGTTCCCCTCCTCCCGCACAGTAGAGAGAGGCGTTTTCTGAGATCCCCCACTGTTCCCACCTCGCCGCCGGCGATTCGCGTGATTCCCCACCCTCCGGCGGCCGCTCCGGCGGCGGGAGGGTGGGGAATCGCCGGATCCCAATGTGTACATAGTGTAGGTAGCAGTAGGGCCCCAGCCGGCGTCGTCATGGAGGTGGTGGCGTGGCCGGTGTTGTGTTTGCAGGTGGTGCTCGTCCTCTTCAGCGGTGAAGCTCCTTGGAGCTCCACGGCGGAGCGCCGCCCCCTTCCTCGCGCTCGCGGTCCTCTGGGATCGCCGTGTGCGGGGCTCCCCCGTCTAGATCTTGATGCGGCGGATCCAGTTGACGACTTTGAAGCAGATGGTGGTGATGCAAGACGGTGCTGCCGATGGAGTAGGGTGGAGGCTCTTCGGGGTTCGAGGATCGACGACTTCCCATCCGCTAGGGGGCTTCTTCCGTTCCAAGGCTTGTGGGAAGATCCAGCTGCGGCGCGTCATCGGCACGTCCTGCTCCTCGCCGGCGACATCGAGTTGCAAAAGGACCTGTTTGTAATTTCTATCTTTGTGGTGTTTCTTTCTGTCTACTTGCTGTAATCACCAGATGTTTCTTCACCAAAAAAAAAACCTGTCACTAGGGTTGAAAACGGAACAAAAACGGGCGGAAACATGATTTATGATTTTCGTGTCCACTTGTCTCCCTGGAATCGAACACGAAATCGAAAACCCTGGAAATGAATATAGGAGTGGAAATCATTGGAAATGAATATTGAACGCATATGGTATAAATACGATACGTAAGCGAACCTTTGTCGGAACACAATAGCCGTATAAGCCATTGGTCCACACACAAACATACACACATAAATAAGTAGCTACAAGATAGGAAATTGCTCAAAACATCGACAAGCAGTAGTTGAACATAATTGGATTAATTAGGGTAAAGTATTAATGGACCTAACTAGTACACGGTCTGGTTGTAAGCCATGGTCTTGCATGATTGCATGTATCTGTGGTGGTTAGGCTGCTGATGCAGAAACTTTCTGTACTCGTTTTTCAGAATTTTCGTTTCGTTTCCATTTCCGCCAGAATATGCCTTCCCGTTTTCTTTATCTGTCATCTAGAATATTCCGTTTCCATTTCTTTTCCGCAAAATATAGATTAAGTGTTTGTTTTTACTCTCCATTTACTTTTTCTGCAGAAATGACCGGAAAGTTTCCTAACCGTTTTCAACTTGTGACCTTTGTCACAAACAGTTCACATACATGATGAAAGATTATGGTATCTGAGACTTTGTAAACACCCACGGCTACAGCAGTTCGGCTCCCGTCCCAAGGCTGAAACGATTGTACTCCTACAATATATCACCACCTTTTTTTTTGAAACAAGCAAAAACGAACGAATATTATCAGGTACATATGCTCACTTGAAAACTGAACACTTGACGGCGTATCTGAACCAACTTAGCTAACCTAACATTACTGATCAATACCTCCAAACGGTTTCATCTCTACTCTTCAGGACTTGTGCTGGCCAGGAGGAACTCCAGGACACACCTCTTCAGCTCCTGGAACTCTGCTCCAGACAGGGTCGCTTCAACCAAAAACCTGCATAATGTCGCCTCGGACGCTTCATCATAGTCCTTCCTCATCTTCAGAACCAAATGGCCGCTGAGCTCCCAGACTGCCGGATTGATTCTCATTTCAAGGAACTCCTGGCTCGCCTTCCCCACGGCCTGCTTCTCAGCGTAGCACTGGTTCGTTTCGGAAGGAGATCAATGTTAAGTCCATGGATAATCAACTTCTAGATCATGAACACTGTTCAGAACTTGTGAAGCTGAGCTGTGTGTACCTGTAGTAGAAGGAAAACTCTTTTGCCAATTCAGAGATGAGGACATTGAAAGGTCGTTATTCTCTTGCAAGAACATACAGGCAGTTGAGACCACATGCGACAAATTCTCCAGGCTCGTTCCGCCTTCAAATATAAAGCCGTTTACTGGGTACATCGCCAGCTGAGAAATGCTGACACCATTTCTTAAGACACCGAGTTTCTCTGCCGGCGCCTTTTCCACTGGATATTGCACTTTCAGATAGTATGCCTGACGAGCAATATTTGTGAGAGTAGAGCATAAGACAGAGATCGTCAGTAAAGTTTGAGTATGACTAACCTGGAAGTGGAGGTGGTTGATAGTTGCAAAGGCACCCAAACTGTTATAGCCAACTCTGAAGAAGGGATTCCTTGCCTCCCTTGCGACATACATGGCTAGTAAGAAGCTCTCCTGATCAACCCTTTGTGGTAAGCACTCCTGGATTCGAGGGATCAAAAGCGCATGACAGTACCCAATTGGGCTCACCTGTGACAGACCGTGGAAAACAAAAAGATCAGGTACTCATACGACCAGAGGTAAAAGTAACAACAAGCAATGGAAACACACTGACATTGATCAAAACAGCGCTAGGTGAAGCCGAAACAGCGTGAGGAGCACCATCAAAATACCGGGCAGACTCGTTCTCAGTTTCTTGGAATCTGAATATCACCTCCTCTGGTCTAACTTTTGTGAAATTGAACTTGCCAGTATCAAATGGCTGGATGACTTGGTTCATTCCAAATTCAGTCGGTCGCTTCTTCTGGTCACGCCCTTCGATCAACGTTGCCACAAAATTGTGTTCTCCGGGTAGCACCTTTAAACAAGTTGTGGGAAATTTAGCTTGAAAATAATCAGAAACATTCTCAGAATAGTGAATCAGAGAAGAATGTGAAACCTTGGTCTCACAGGCAGTGATGTCATGGTGAAACAAGCCCCTCGCCTTGCGGTCATCCCACTGCAACAACCATTCGTCATTATCCAATACATTCAGTCCTAGCTATCGACATTCAACAACATACTGGAGCGCAAACACTACCAACCTCTTTAAAAAGCTTGCGGAGAAATGGGGATAAATTCGGTTCGTCCTCCTCCACACCAAAGGGATTAGATGAATCAAAACCGTTGCTGCCCATCCCTGCTTTTGGTTTAACTGGTAGCATTGTCAAACCACACAAACATCAGACACTTACTGCAGAATAACGAGACGTTGCTAACAAGCTCCATGCCCGAGTGTTTCCACTTCCACCACATTCGGTAGATTTTAACTCAAATAAGCTGAACCGAAACACTAGCCAGAACACGCTGATGCATCACACAATTTGATACATCAAGTAGTACAGTTCTAGCCCAGGAACACAATCTAGATTTTGGTCTGCATCTGGGTTCAGCTCAACTGAATGAGAGCTTCAAAACCGATCCAATTATAAAATCAAATAAGCGAAACATTTCCCGGGCTTCAGTGTATCTAGAACACGGCAACTCGCCAAGAACACTGTTTACTTGACTAAAAAAAACACAGTAGAACACACTCGACACAGCCACACAGGAACTTCAGAGAAAGTGAACTCGAAGTACCTCTGAAACGCAGCTGCGCGAAGCCGTTTCTGCGAACTCGTGATGCGGCGGGGGCGGCCGGCGTTGGGGTGAGCGGGACGAGAAGGGGAGCGATGGGCATGGAAGAGGCGTCCTCCTCCTCTTGCTGGTAACCAACACGGGCGTGGCGGCAATGGCGGTCCAAGAGAATTGGATCTCACTCAAAGCGAGCCTCTCCGAACCGGGATCCGGGGATGATAGTTTTGGGCGAAGGCGAGCCCGCCATCGGAGAAGACGGCGAGTTCACGCGAGTCCCACGTGGAGGAACAGAGGAGCTGGATCTTGTTTTTTTTTTTTTTTTGAAAACCCTCTGGATCTTGCTTGAAACCTGGGGAGAGCAAGAGCAAGGCCATGGAGACGAAGGTGCTAATGGGCTGGGACGGGCCGTATTGGGCCTCCGAACCAGAGGGAAAAATAAGGCCCATTTCTATGGGAACAACGAGAAAGCTAAGTGGTACTTCCATGGACGTGGTCCACAGCGCTCGTCGGCAGTTCACCGAGACAGACAGGTGGGTCCCAGCTGTGGTCCACGGAGGGTTCGCTCGATGGTGCGGCCCCCTTTCTCTTCCCGTCGCCCGAGAATGGGGAGCAGCGAAACAAAAGGAGGAGAAGCCGGCCGAAAATACTGCGGAGCCAGAAAAAAAAAACACGAGCGCGCAAAACCCTAAACCCTAGCCCCCCACCCACTCCCCGTCTCCTCCACGCGGCTGCAGAGGACGGAGCGGGACCCGCCACCGCCGACGCCATGGCGACCCTCCTGAGGCGCGCCATCGCCTCTGCCTCAGCCGCCGCCGCCACCGCCACCGCTTCATGCCCTGAGGTTCGCAGTGTGGGTTTTCATTTTTGGGGAGGCGTGGGGATGGGAGACGAGGGGACGGGGGCAGAGTGTTTGGGCTTACTACCTCACCTACCTTAGTCTCGGAGATTGATTGTCTGCGTATGAAATCGTTCCTTTTGGGGCCCGATTTCTCCATTTTAGTCTCGATTTTAAATCCGGCCGTGTGTGCCTGTAGACCTCCGTCAGCTTGCTGTATTTGACCAGCGGCGTCGTTTTATTCCCTGTTTCCGTAACGATTCGGTAAGGTTTTCCCCGCCCCTGTTTTCCAGAATGAGCGAGCCTAAAACCCGTTTGCTGTTTGAAACTGCAATCTGCCCGTACTGCGCCATGTGTTATTTTCTTAATTTAGATGGACCTGTAATGTGATTGCTGAAAGTACCCTAGATTAGTCCCACACAATTTTTATCATTGCAAGTTGTTGGCCTGAAGAGTTGTCCTGTGTGCTAGGTCTAAGAAAATCATCACTGGAAGAAGTGTGTTACACGACTAGGATTGAGAAGATGTTTGGGGAGAAATGTGATATTGCAATTTGAGTTTTCTAAGTGACTTTTTATATAGTAAGCTATAAAAGGATGCTGATTTGGGCGGAACCATTTAATATGAATCAATGGTCTAAGATCGCTGGAAACCCCGAATGCTGTTGCTAATGGTTTAATAATTTTTGCAGGCCTATAGGCAGGGGATATGTGGCTCTACTTTTCACTGCCGAGATTTCGCAACTAAAGGTTGTAACGTTATTTCAAAGTCTGTTATTTCACATATTTTATCATGTATACTGAGTTGTAGTGTGTGATTCGATCGATATCTACTGAATTTTGTTGTATTGCTACTACGTAATGAGTCATGTCTTACTGTTACCAGCAATGCATATGCAGTCCTATAATTATGAAATATGTTACTGCATGATTTGCTCTTTTGCTCGAACTATGCTCGGTTCATATGATGTACTGAATCATTTACTGATTCGTTTCTTGTTGTATGCTTAGCCAAAAAGAAGTCAAAGTCAAGTGGAACTGACTCGGGCGAGGAGAATATGTCAAAGAAAGACTTGGCTTTACATCAGGCCATTGATCAAATAACAACTTCGTTTGGGAAGGGAGCAATAATGTGGCTTGGCCTCTCTGAAGGTCATAGAGAAGTACCTGTTGTGTCTACTGGGTCCTTCTCTTTGGATATGGCACTAGGGATCGGTGGGCTTCCAAAGGTATGCATTCCCAATTTCCCATACGGCTGTAGAAGTTCTTTGAGCGGAAGCTCTTTTGTGTTGATTGTGATTGTTCATTGCGTAGTATGGTTTGCAATCTGTAAACTATTTGGTACTACAAAAAGGTCTTTTCACATTTAGCTTGAGTCAGCAGTCCCTTTTTGGACCGCTTATGGTGTTTTTGCAATGATGTATTTTGTTTTGTAAAAGTAGTGTGCCATTGTTCTTTGTAGGGACGTGTTGTAGAGGTTTATGGCCCAGAAGCTTCAGGGAAAACAACTCTTGCTCTCCATGTTATCGCAGAAGCACAAAAGATTAGCGGTGGCGGTAAACCCAAAACTTCATATCTGACCTCTATTTCATCTTATGCTATTCTTTCCTCTTGTATTTGGTTAGTAACCTCGTTAGAAAACCTGCATTCTTATTTAATACTAGATTTTTAGAAATACCCCAGGAGTGACCAGATGGTGAATCAGCAGTATTATTTGCTCAGCTACTTTTGATGTAGCGTAACTGTTGTGATAACTTTCAACTGCGTAATAATGTGAACCTTAGGTGGTCATGTTAATTGTGTTCTGTACATTTCTGTAAAGTGATGAAGCATTGTTCTTCTCAAACCTTACTATTAAAACCTATTCGAACAGTTGGACAGGAATAGGCTCACCGAGTTTCAGAATTATTTGTGCAATACAGGATTAATCCAGTGTGTTCAGATGTGAACCTTGCTGTCTCTATCTGATATATGGTCAGTGGGTTTCTATGCTTAGAGCATGGAATATGAAAAAACATGCCATTTTTATCTGTGCATTATGGAATATGAAGATAAGTCAACCATGGATGGATGGTAGCTCACGTAATTCTGATTTACTTTGTTTCTGTTTGAGGCTAATGATATGAGACATAATGTTTTTCCTAGAATGGTTAACCTTGTTGAAGGATTTTAAATCTTTCTTAAGCATAGTTCTGGTACTTTGGAAATTCAACTTAACGGTTCTTATTGTTTTTTTGTTTGTCTTGTTCTAGGTTACTGTGCATTTGTAGATGCAGAGCATGCTTTGGATCCATCTCTGGCAGAAGCAATTGGTGTTGATACCAGTAATTTACTTCTCTCTCAGCCAGACTCTGCAGAGCAGGCACTCAGTCTTGTAGACACACTGATTCGAAGTGGCTCTGTTGATGTTGTAGTTGTTGACAGTGTAAGACCTTGACAATCTAGCTACCCCTCACATCTGATTTTCTCTTTTCGAGCAGAGCTAGTTTCTGTTAAGTCACGGCACTTCCTCTCATGTTCAGAAGAACATTCTCAAATTGGCACTACAAACATGCTGAAGAATCTTAATAACCAAGTTTCCATTATTTAAGAGCTATATGTACTGATCATCTTATTATGTGGTGCAGGTAGCAGCTCTTGTCCCTAAGACTGAGCTTGATGGAGAGATGGGTGATGCACATGTGGCTCTGCAGGCTAGGCTGATGAGCCAAGCTCTTCGAAAGCTGAGCCATTCTCTTTCACTTTCCCAGACAATATTGCTATTTATTAATCAGGTATCACTTATATGGCCTTTCTCCTGGATATTTTTGTTTAACTTTCTGTCGGCATGTCCTTTTGTGGCTCAATGATGAGTACAGCACCAAATTAATAAGTTTTAAGATGGCCATATTTAAATGTTTGTGAAGGGTAAAATTATTCAGAGATCTCTGAAATTGCATTATGCTAAAGCTAGAAATTGATGTTTTCCAGAGATTAAGAAGCATTAAAACTGATTCTTCTTGAGCGTCTGTTCTTGAACGTTACCACTTGGACATGAGCATCATTTTTATACATGCATCCTGCATTTCTCCAGAAACCTTCTATGTTTGCATTCCACTTTGAAACTCTCAAGCCTTTTCATCTTCACACATTTTGGAATGTTGTATGATTTGTCCTTCGACACGTTGCAGATCAGGGCTAAGGTACAGACGTTTGGGGGAGGATTTGGAGGGCCACAAGAGGTCACTTCTGGTGGAAATGCACTTAAATTTTATGCCTCTGTCCGCCTGAACATCAGACGTATTGGTTTGGTAAAGAAAGGTGAAGAGGTAACTAACTAATTCACGTCCCTTACATTTACAGATTTAGAAATTTGGCCGATACTGAGACATGTGGATGTCGGTGTTCAAAAGAAGACTGCTTTGAAACAGAGATGGTCATATCTGCATGCGACACATTTTTACCGTATCTCCTTGTACTTAATGTCTGTTAGACATGCGATGCATACAACTTTTAGGGGCTTCCCTTTGCTGTCAATGCACTGAACTAAATATTAAGCCATGCGTTTTTTCACTGGATAAACTAAATAGCTGGCCTTACATATTAGCTTCCTCGTATGCTTTGTAAGATGTGCCCCTTGAAACATTACACGTGTAGCTTATCTAGCATGCTCTTTGAAATAATGATGACGATGAGTTTTATTTGCAGACTATAGGAAGTCAGGTTACTGTGAAGATTGTGAAAAACAAGCATGCCCCGCCGTTCAGGACTGCACAATTCGAACTGGAATTTGGGAAAGGAATATGCCGCAGCTCAGAGCTCTTTGACCTCGGGTTAAAGCACAAGCTTATTAAAAAGACTGGGGGTGCATATTATTCTTTCAACGAACAGCAATTTCATGGTAAAGATAACCTTAAAGCTTTCCTTAATGCAAACGAGAGTATTGCCAAAGAACTGGAAGCAGAGTTAAGGAGATTGATTGAAACCGAAGCACCTAAGAAGCAGGAGGCTGAAGATGATTTGCTGGCGATTTGTCTGACGAGATCGTCAAGCCTGAAACATCTTCAGAAGAGGATCTGGCAGCGTTAATCGAAGCTTAACCACTGATGATAAATCAGATACTTGCGGTGCAAACTATGTTTTTGGGTCTTGAACCTCCAGTTCTTATTGTACTGGAAAAATGAGGAAGGATGCTCCAGAGGCCAAGTTATGGTGACTGTTTAGGCTTTGGGCATTTGGAGGGGGGAGGATAGGGATGTAAATGGACACATTATGGCGCCACATAATCCCACATAAATGCCTTCTTAGTTTACTTTTCCAGGAAACAAAAAACGTTTTAAACAGATGATTGAGATAAATGGGACTATGTGGCGCCATATACTTGACCATTTACATCCCTAGGGGAGGATTCAGTGGCATGTTATCATGTATATATGTTGCATGTCTTAACAATTCCTCTTGTCTAAGTAAGGTCCAGCAAAATTCTTGACTGAGGCTGCTGCTGCTGCTCGTGGAAAGAAATTGATTCTCCTGCTACGTTTCTGGCTTACCTCAGAGCAGTTTGCTTTGGGTGGCAGCACTGAATTGCGATGCTTCGAGGAACACAAAGCCCAGAAGCAAGTCAGCAGGAGTCCTCGTTATAGGCCCATCTTATTTAGTGATTCTTTTCTCCGAGGGATTGCAAGGATATAGTCGTTTTTTCCCCTTTCATCTTGAGAGAAAACAAGAGTACAATGTCAACGCCACGGCTCCTCTTTGCTTCCAGAGTTATGGCCACGTGGGCTTCAATGCACCCAATGATTTGCTGCCAGTACCAACGCCTTTTTAGCTTTGTTCGTCGTGGTGTTAGAAGCTTTTAAGGTTTGGTACTTCCTGGCCCTTTTTATTTTTCTTTTCAGCCAAGACCAGAGGAAAAAGTACTCATCATCATCCTTCCAACTGATCATCGTCTGTCTTGCCGCCATTGGCTGACCGTTTCTTTTTCGAGTCAAACCACCCTGATGAATGCTTCATGAAGTAGCGTTTATTAAGGTTAGATGGCGATAACAAATGCTTTTAGTTGAGCCCCCATGTGCGGTATCTAATTAGGCACTGGTACCACTAACTGTTTGTTTAACAACCACTAAATATCTCTTGGGGCGGCACTTCTCTTCCTCAATGAATGCTAACACTATAAGTGATAACCAATGATTTCTTCCATGGGGCACATAGTTCCTGTACTTCTCTGCCAGAAAAATCTGCCATAATTTCGCCAAGGTATCTAGAATGCAAACGTATCATCGTTCAGTAGTCAGTGGCAATTTCCGGCTCGCCTTCTACTCACTCGTATAGTTTGTTGATAGCCTGTTGATCCTTACCAATGGTGGGTATATTTAGCCAGCTCAGTGCAGTGTCGATGCAAACTGGAGTAACACAGGACACAGCAGCAAGCAGCTTATTTTAACTGCGATCCCGGGCGTCGAGTGTCAACACCACCTTGCGCCTCGTGCTCTGCAGCAACCCACCTCATTGATAGATGATGCGGTGCACCTGGAACCATCTCGCCTCGGTCGCTGTCCATTAAAAACTGGTCGAGGCCGTGCAGAGGCAGAGGCCGGGGAACATCGCCATATGCGCCATCACATGCACGTGGAGGCTCGAGCACAAGCTTCTGCCCCTTCGAGTCTTCCCGCCTCCGATGATTCATCCTCAGAAGAAAAGGATGGCATTAGCATATAGTATGACTCATCTTAATTTTTTTATATATTTGACCCTAGACAAACGCCCAGTTTAGTGGTAGTACTGCATATATTTCTGGGCAATTGAATTCGTTTGGGAGCTTAATGAGGAGTGTGTACGGGAAAAAAGGTGCCGAACTTCACATTCCTGGCTATGGTGGCGCCGAACTTGAGATCGGCAAGCTTCTGTCGTGCCGATGTAGGAACACGGGGCCATGGCCGTTCTTTATTGAGTACTAGCAGGGAAAGAAACGAGAGTGCAGGGTCTACTGCTGGATGCATCGCCTGGCGATCGAGAGGCCTCCTCTGAAGCAATCGCCATCTGTAAGCACGCGGCAAGGCGAGACTGAAGCATCGCACAGCACTGGCATTGGGAAGGATGGCAGAGAAAGCGATCGGCCAAGGTACTAGAGAGTAGAGACTACTCTGAACTGGAACAGCACCGAACTGTTCTTTGTTCCGAGTGATCCGTCCAGCCGTTGATTTAACTTGCTGCATGCCACGCGAGGCAGTGCTACGTGGCAAATTTGACCCTTTTAAAATTCATCTCATAAAATGGACCAAATTCAAATCAATTCACAGTCTAACCTTTTTTCACAGCTACTGAGAGGTAGACACACGCGCGCCATTGTGGCCTTCGCGCACACAGCGACGCACAGGCACAGCCCTGATTCTGTGGAGGGAATCTCGACGTCGATGTGGACGGCACAGTTAGGCCGGAAACAGGCCGGCGATGGCTGATCCAAGTTGACCAAGAGTTAGGGTTCTAACAGTGCCTAGCTGTACTACGTCCATGTCGGCCGTTTTGTTTCCTGCCAACTGTACCACTCGATCGATGGGGAGTAGCACTGCACTGTACAGGTAGCTGCTTTGACCGACCTAAAACCCAGCTGGTAGTATTAATTAAGATAGGGGATTAGCTAGTGCCTAGCTCAGCTTGATGCTCTTTCCTAGGTTTCGATGATCGGTTTGATTGGTTTCATGGTCGATGGCTTGTTTAAGAAGGCGATGTGACGCGAGCCCATCGATCGGGCTGGTCTATGAAGCTTAATTAATTAATCTGTGAGGTGATGAGCTGTCTGCCGTGGGCGTACGTACGTAGCCGAATAGAGAGATTGCTGTACTGCCGGTTTAGGCTCACTCACCACTACGCGTTTTGATATGATTCATTTGATTGATCAGTACGTATACGTACGTACGGTGGCCTTGATGATTAGGGTCCTTTTCTCCTAAAGGTGTCCTTTATAGGGTTTTAGCTACGTTCGCTTGATGGAGCTGTATCTCCGCAAGTGATGTTTCTCCCTTGTAAACTATTACCCTCCGTGCATAAATATAAGAAGTTTTAGCTATCCAACATGTTGTCTACATGCATACTAATATGAATGCACATTTTTTAGATAAGGGGGTGCGGATCCCCGGCCTCTGCATCAAAATGATGCACACAGTCATCCGCAATTATTCAACAAAGCTTACAAGTTACAACATTGATCAAACCGAAGTCAGCCGATCGCTACAACTATGATGGGGGTGGTCATGATCAGAGCCGCATGCCTTGACCTCCCACCTACACGCATCATCTACAACCGGAGTACCGGTCCAGCAGACCCTCAACGCGCACCGCATGCGCGCGCTATAGAAGTCGCTTCCGCCGTCTTCCTCGAACCCATCCTCAGGCAAAGATCAACGCCATGGCCTTGCAAGGCCCGCCGGCGACGTCGCCATGACGCCAAACAGCACCACCGCCCTGCCCTCGTCCATTCGCACGCATCCACGCCGAGACCCCACTGCACCATGCTGCCGAGTCACCATTGTCGACGCGGAAAATGGCACGCCGCTCCACTTCTTGCATCCTCCGTCCAGCAACTGCTCAAAAACAATGCCCCCAAGAGGGAGAGCGACACCGAATAGCGCCGTCATCGTCCGGTCCGGGGAAACCGGACCTAGGGTTTCACCTTGAGCAGCGCGAGTATGAAGATGGTGGCTGCAGCGGCAATGCCTTCACGAAGGTAACGACGCCTAAACGCCGCCATCGCCAGTTTGAACGAAGTCAAAACTCGGTTTTCACCGGCAGCCACCCATCTCAACTCGCCGCTGGGCCAACCGGGGACCATGGATCCGCCACAGCCAGCCAGGCCGACCAACTCCGGTGGAGGAGGGGGTCACCACCGCCATGGCTTCCTCATGCCGCGATACTAGACCAGGAGCTCGCTTTCCTCCGCCGGAGTCGACGCACTGCAGCGAACAGAGAGTGGATCGGCCCGATCGAACCCATCTGGGCCCGGAACTGGCCCGCCACCACCGCCGCCCGCCGACCTGCGCCGGTCCGCCGCCATCCAGCAGGGCCGCCTGCCGCCGCTAGCCGCCACACTGCCCATCTTCTTCCTAGCGGGCGCCTCCGCATCGGACCGAAACAGGGCGGAGGAGATCCGCCGCCGCCACCACGCCACCCAAACTTTGCCGGGCGGCGCCCCGGCGGCGGCGGCGGAAGGGGTGTGGGCTGGGAATATGAATGCACATACACACTAAAATATGTCTACACACATCTAGATATATGTGAATGTGAACAAATGCTAAAACATTTTATATTAAAAAACG
Organism: Poa pratensis; assembly: GCA_947311845.1. Taxonomy (NCBI): domain Eukaryota; kingdom Viridiplantae; phylum Streptophyta; class Magnoliopsida; order Poales; family Poaceae; genus Poa; species Poa pratensis. The sequence continues at coordinate 69,405,890 of CAMZMU010000039.1, read as the reverse complement.
GAGGGAGTACGTAGCAAAACCGGGAGTGGCAGCAAGCCTCATTCCCTTTCATACTCCTACAAAACATACATTCTCAATGTGTTCATATGGCAAACAAACTGTAAACTCTGATCTCGGCAAAATAATTTTTATTTATTAAACTTATGAACTATTGACATATTCAAGGAAATTTTGTTCCATGATATAAATCATGGACTTTACGTCTTACATATGTTTTAGCATATCTTGTGGTACTATATGCATCATCTTTAGCAGATTCATGAGCCTTTTCAATTTTGGATCTAGGAACATGTACCAAAGAATCGAATCAACCAACAAAAGGAACGAATTTTTGAACTTGGTGTTGATGTTTCTACGTTGCTGCTTGAAAACTATGGTATGCTTAAAGATTTGGAACATGCTATGTCTACTTTAGCTCAGAAAAAAGATCAATTTCTCTATGTTTCTTGTATTCCAAATGTTCACTTGTGAATGATATTCCTTTACGACAAAGTAATGTTGTAGATCATAATGGCTCTATATGGCCCTAGAACAAGAAATCTAAATATATATAAATGCTATGTCCGTTTATAAATTGTACATGGGAGGGCAAGAAAGGTTTTTCTTTTTTGTTTGAAGGATCTAATTTCTGAGCATGATTTTGATTTTACTGGGCTATAAGATACTATGAAGAAGGAGATCAACATTTCTGTGTGGAAAAAGTTTGACATGATTAACTTTAGAATTGGTTGCCTCTCTTGGAAAACTGGTGGCATTTTATGTGGCATTATATCATATGATTTAATGTCATCACTGCCACCACCTGGAGATCTATGATGAAAGCACATGTTCTTGACGGGAAGCTTCAGAAGGAATACACCCTGATTGTAGTGTATGGGGTTGCACATGATGAAGATAAAGATGTCTTCCTTGTTTCTTTGACCAATGCTTACTCTAATCTAACTCTCACAGTTGTTATTGGACATGACTTCATTATTCGCAGGTTCTCAAATGGACGATCCCATAAAAAATATGTACACAGATCTAAAATCTGATGGAAAATGCAATTTTAAAACCGAAAATTGTCTTGGCAAGACCGGGCCGTGCCCGGGTATGGTCCCCAAGACGCTATGACCTGGCTCACCATCACCAGTTGTTATGCCCTACCAGTTATGGTTAGGTTGCAAGTACTTACAAATGTATGCTTTCAGGGGTGGTACCAATATCACAATTCTACAATAGTAGCTAAATGTGTGTATCATGGCGTAGTGATACCAGCAACTAGAAGTTGGCGATAATGATACATGGATGTATCGGCAAAACTGATGGCCAGATTTTCTGATGAATTGATGATGGCTCACCTCTTAATATGTTAGATGGAATGTGGCGAGACAAGGTTACTTAGGGTGAAGGAGAGACTCCACAACATATGGCTTACCACCTTATTTTGGTAGGAACAAACTAGTTTTTTTCTTTCTTTCGAAATGGGGGTATACCCCGAAGAACTAACTCTAGTCCATCAAACATATAGAAATTCAAGAAAATGGGCATAAACGCGTGTCTTAGCGTGCGAGGCTCCATATACTCCTATCTGCCATCTTTCCTTTTTTTCCATTCTCCGTTCTAGTAAACAAGATATTTAAATTTAGTCCAGAGTCGATGCTTTATGAGTTTGATCAAGAGTTATAGAAGAAGAAAAATGGGCATCTTCGGTATCAAGTAAATATCAACAGATCTATCATAAAAGATTCCTGCATACTTTATGTATTCTACACCGTAATTTTCTTGTATATATTTGGTCAGGGCTCTGATATCCGGCTAAAATTTAGCTATGTATTATTTCGAGTTAAAGCTTTTCCTATAAAGTGTATTACATGTCTTGCACCGCACCGCATCGCTCATAGAGGTGTTTTTAGCAGCTAAGAAACTGAAGTCAGGCCTAAATGAAAATCTAAATGGAGCTTTAACGATTGTTTCACCTGAATTCAGTCTGAACGTTACACGATGGCAGTGGCACCGTGTTTTGCGGCACCTTGTTCCCCGTCCCCGAAAGCCCTACCTACCCTACAAATGGCTGTCGGTGGCCGGGTCCGTCCGTCCGTGCCATGTGAGTTTGTGGCTGATGCCTGAGAGGTGGCTGGCCAGCAATGCCTCGCTTGACACCACATTTCCGTCCATGGCCTCCTAAATATCTGGGACTCTGCCCATAATCCACACGATCCAGGAGGCCGCCCAGCAAGCATCACCGATGACCAGAACACAGCACGAATCTCGCAGGGCATGTGGCCTCATGGGCTATAGCAGGGTTTAGTGCGACAAAAGCAAGCTTTTTATTCCATCCTTAAATGAGAGCTAGTTAGGCGATCATCCGCTAGATCAGCTGATCGTGAGCCCTGCTTCTGGGTTCGGTTTAGCTTATTTCGATGTCTCCGGCCGTAAACTCATTTGTAGATTAGCGCAAAGATGCCTGCAGAATTAGGTTCTCGATCGGCCGGTCTGACATACGTTGTCAGGTTTGAAGTGAACATGAAGATAGAACATGTACGTAGGTGTACCAGGAGTGCATGGCAAGACTTTGTTTGGTTTGGTTTCGTGGTTTCGGTTGGGCATATTGGGCATGCCGGCCGTATTATTTCGAGTAAAGGCGACGGAACCTATACACCGTAGCCTGCATGATCTGCGTATCCATGTGGCGTAACGTGCTCCTGAGCGTGCTCTGCCCCGCCGGTTTGTGTATGGGAAATTAGGTTCACATAATTTTACTGTCGAACGCATCTCACAATTCGTCCAATTATAGGGCTCATGCAGGATGCCCACCTCAACCCACGATTGATGATCCCATTACATGGACACCTACTGCTTCATGCAACTACTACTAGGCCTCTGCCTACAAAACGCAATTCATCGGGTTTTTTTTCCACCTGGTTAGCTGTTCAGAACCGCCTATGGGCCTCCGATCGTCTGGCAATTCGTGGATGGCCTCATCAGCCTGTCTGTCAGCACTGCAAATGCATGCTCGACATATCATTTCAAATGTTGGTACTCCAAATGCATCTGGACGGCAACAGCCGCTTGTCTCTCATGCTCTTCTTTGTTATCGAATATGGGCTCTCGCCGCGACACTACGTTGCATTACTGGAAGGCCAACATGTACAAACATGTGGGCACCATGAATGAGGGAGCCAGGCCGAGCCATGTATATATAATTCACCATTTAACCTGCCAATCTTTCATCTTGATGCATGCTTGTTGTAGCGGTCCCGAAATACATAAACGTGGCTGTGCCACGGAGTAATAGTGTACGGCAGCACAGACGCTACAGCGCCACGTATGCTCCAGAGGACGAGTGGCTGGAGAGGGGACATCGCGCCGCGTGTACCCTCTGGCTGACCTGTCCCATTGATGGCCGCGCCGGGCGGGTGCCAGGCTGTCCCAGTACTAGGACGTGCATGCATTCGTTGGTGGCTGGCCAGGCGCTGCTAGGGTAGCTGAGCAGGGAAATGCAGCGGCTGCCTGACTGAGGGAGAGACGGAGAGGCAAGCACCGGAGAAGGCACAGTGCCCCCGTTGACATTCAACTGTTTCTCGGGTGGGTGAGCATGCACAGTAGCAGAGGACAGTGGCATTTTCGGCAAGAGGCGCCGACACTTGCGTGGGGCGGCAGAGGCAGAGCGCCGCCCAGTTTAACTCGCTGGCCTGTGCGCGTGGGCGCCCGGCTGGCAAATCTCGCAGTCCCAGTCACCCTCCCTCGTTCCCACTTCGCCCCCATGTAATCGCGACATCTGTTGCTCACCTCCTACTTTTCCATCCATGGTTAGCTCCAGCTCTCGGCTCTGATACCAAGTTTGAAGTTTAGGGTTCCGTGGGGTCAAAGCCTCACCACGTTCTTCCTTTATATTGCATGATCAACTCACAATTACAATTGGGTTACAACACATATAATACGTACATGTATACGACAGGACTCTAGACCTATTTTAACACCAGTCACCCTCCCTCGTTCCCACTTCGCCCCCATGTAATCGCGACATCTGTTGCTCACCTCCTACTTTCCCATCCATGGCCCCTAGGCCCAAGATTATTCACTAGTAGCTTAATCAATCTCCCTGTCCTCTCCTCCGACGGAGCTGCAGCTGGACTGACACTGCTGCTGACGTGAGTGTGCGGGTACAATCTTCTTGGACATAGAATACGTGGCCATGCCAGCGGATCGCATCGGGCCCTTCTTTATTACGCGGCCACCAATGGTCCAATGCTGCCCAAAACGTACTTGTACTAGCAGACTCTACTACTATACGGGTTAATTGCGCTGTTAACCAAGGGAAAGGTTAATTACCAACTCGACCCGATGTAAATAACAAACAAACAGTGGTCCATATTACTTGTGTCAATATCGTTGTTGGTGCAGAAACATCAAGCACTTTCTAAAGTAAAAAAGAAAAAGGTAAAAACAAAGAAAAGATAAGGACTAGTGGTATATCATGAATAGACGGGCCAGCTTATTTTTTTTTGAAAGCCCACGTATATTAACATCAAACCACGTACAAAGTACACGGTACAGATACGAAATACAGCACATACGCAGGGGATCCAGGCCTAGAGCAAACCGCAGCTTCTTCACCGGCGTCGTCGACGATGCCCGCCGTCCACCTTCTCACCACGCCCCGAGAGCACCTCTCTTGATCAAGAACATACGCAGTGGTCAATTATCTTCCTTCTTTCTATGTCAGTCCATGGATGTGGAGCCATCTTTTTGAAGCCTCTACGGAACAATCTTTGAGTACACGTAGTAGTGCATCCACTCAGACCCAACAGTAAAATCTTTCTCCATATTCTCTGCTACCAACAAACCCCTAATAATTCCTCGACACGTTCAACCCTAATCATCTGCGACCCAAGTGCTTGTCGCTTAAAGCACTCGTCGCATCTCCTAAAAAAACAAAGCCTATATACTCCCTCCGTCCCAAAATAACTGTCTTAGATTTGTCAAAAAGTGGATGTATCTAGACATGAAACAAATATAGATACATTCACTTTTGGGCAACTTTGAGACACTTATTTTGGGACGGAGGGAGTAGATATATTTCCCGTTACCAAATGCGCCCATTTTCTAATGCGAAAGGAAAAAACGAAATCCGTCTGATGTGATGATTTGATCTGCGCGCGCCCGATCAAGGATCCACGAGAAAAGCAAGCCCTGATCTAACTCTGACGAAATTTTAAAATTCTAAAGGAGGAATCACCGGCCAGTGGAGGGGCCTAATCAAGCTTAATTTTCTTCAGACCAATGAGTTGGTTAGTGCACGATAGTTTAATCGGCAGGTCAAGATGGGTTTCTTTTATGTCTCCCTCTGTCTGCGGCTCTGTTTGGTTTTGGCATCTGACGGGATCAAAGATCCACACATAATACAAGAGCGTATAAAGAAGCTTCAACTTGGAGAGGTCGATCAGTATGCTGTCACTAGCTAAGCTAGATTTCTGTGGTGATATTGGTTCCGGTTGTTAAATTCTGGAGCACCATTAGCTTGCTTGCTGATCACCGCTGGATTGTTTAGAGAGGCGCCATCATGGAGGTGGCAACACTATTTTGTGAATAGTGGGGGTGGCAACTTTTGGGCACACGCAAGTTGGCTTGTATTTTGGGGTGTGACAGGATCATGTGTTGCTTGCCCTCCAACTTGCACTGAGGCATCACATTACTGGTGGGAAATGCACTTACTAAGGTCACCTGCGAGAGGAGGAATGATGCCTCGTTCTTCCACGATTTTACGTTTGTGTTTGCACGCCAAGAAGATAATCAATCATGTTGATGCACATACTTGTGTAAGAGAAGCTCCTAGTTTTGGGGAATCTTTACTAAAAATTGATGTAATCCCCGAAATCCTCCCGATTAGAGAAACCAAGTGGGTGCTCGGGATTGAGCACTTCCCGTGAGTTTTTTACTAGTGCTCCAACTCGCAATCTCTTCTTTTCCGCATCCTATAATTGTTGTTAGCCGTAAGAAATACTTTGTATTTTTGTTAGGCAATTAATGGAAAGAGAATTTGCCTGGTTGAAAAAAGAGAGAGAAAAACCAACATATGACGAAGAAAACGCCAAAGATGATATTGGAAAAAAGGAAGCACATGAGATGAAATTTCATGGAGATTAACGACCTTTAGTACAAACTAATTAAAATTCACCTACTTCATGCTTGTATGCAGGCTGCAGTGACAACAATGAATATACACTTTCTTTATTAAGATAAAATGAGACAATAAAATTACAACAGTTTTGACCAAAGTAGTTTAAACTTCAGTTTTGACATGCTTTGTATTTTTGTTAGGCAATTAATGGAAAGAGAATTTGCCTGGTTGAAAAAAAGAGAGAAAAAACAACATATGACGAAGAAAATGCCAAAGATGATCTTGGAAAAAAGGAAGCACATGAGATGAAATTTCATGGAGATTAACGACCTTTGATACAAACTAATTAAAATTCACTTTTTTCATGCTTGAATGCAGGCTACAGTGATAACAGTGAATATACAATTTCTTTATCAATAAAAAGCAATAACATTACAACAGTTTGACCAAAGTAGTTTAAACATCAATATCACATATGACAAGAGAAGAGGGCAAGAGGAAGAAGCATAACAACATGCCATCGAAGTCATCTCGCTTCGATTTGGATCGTTTCCTACTACATGTATTTGACATGTCAGGAACTAGAAAAACTAAAGTGAGTCCACATGAATCTTGACAATCTCCTACCTTTACTAAAAGGAAAGGTAAAGCATCACACTTAATCGAGGCATTCTTAGGTTGTATTAATACTTGTATAATCCAATGAACTTTTTTTTGCGAAAAGGACCCTGACATTAAAAGAAACACCGAATCGTACAAAACACCTCAACAAAAACAAAAATTACAACGAGATCCTTGAGATGCCCTTCGTCTTCAAGATCCAGACCGTGTCGACGGCGCGCCGCCGCTGCTGCTCCTCCCTGAGCCGGCCTGACGTTGTTGGTTGCGGACGGGAAGTCGCCAAACGGGTCAAGAAGATCACAATCTGTCCCGGTGCCGAAGAAGAAGGATGAACCGTCGATGAAGCTACACGACGATCCGGAGATCATCACCGTCAGAAAAAGCCCTTGAGAAACACACCACTCCCACAAGATTCTCGGCGGGACTGAAGCCGAGGAGACCTTATTGAAAGAGACGCCCCCCAACAAAGCTTGACACGAAAACCAGAAAACGGAGCCCTCCCGTCGACGAGGGCCGAGATCCACCGCGCCTCCATGGCCCGAAGGCCACAGAGGCGGGGGAGATCAGCGGCGGCGCCACTTTGAACGCATTGTCTTATGGTTGCTCTGCTCCACATCTGTCATAGGCAACTAATCAAAGCATTTCCATGATAAAAAACCCTATCCAAACTCCATCAAGAGCTTGATAAAAAGAGGTGAAATAAATAACACAAAACACAAAAATGAAAGCTTCAACCATATTTATTCCCATGATGAAAACCTTATTTATAAATGATGAATATACACTTTGATGACTAAATAACAGGAAACCCCACACATCCCGTTTTCCATGGCTGCCCCTGACATGTGAATAAAATCCACCACTCTCCAACGCCCCCCGCTCTCCATTATTCCTCCCCCTCTCGCCTCTCCCCTTCCCTCCCTCCGCCGCTCCACGCTGCTCCTCTGCCCGCCGCCGCCGAGCTCCGTAGCCGCGTGGGCGCCTCGGCCGAGAGTTCTCCGTCCGCCGCCGCGCCCCTCCCGAGGCATTACCCCTCGCTATCTACGCTCGAGACGGTGCGTATTCTGACTCGTCTCTTCGCCGCCATGGATCGTTCCTCGCTTTTTCTTCCCCAGATGTTCGGTCCAAGATACTAGGAGGATTTAGAGCCGGCTTTGGTGCGATAGGACGGGGCCTTGGGTGGTCTGTGGCTGTGTTTTTCCGTGCGTATGTTTTGCCCCGCTCCATTTCCTGAGCGAGTTCTACCATTGGGGATCTCTAGCAAGCTCGCCGAGTTCATGCGGTTTCAGCGTGCTAGGCTCGAAGACTTTCCTATTTTTTATTTTTTTCGATTTTTTGTATTTCGTTTGGAAAAATAATCAAGTACAAATGGCGGATTTGTATAGGTGAAAACGATGTTTCAGAGCGCTCCTTATCTTGTGGCCTTGCCCACTCTGGAGGAAACTGCTTTAAATTCTATATAATCAGGCTGAGAGATACTACTTCAGAGCAAGCTGCCGACATCTGCTTTAAATTCCATTTTGTTTTATTTTTGAGGACGCGGTGAGTGAAATGCACAGCACTGGGAACGGAACACCCGTGTCCCTTGGATTTGTTCAGGAGAGGCGAGCTTGGTAAAAATCACGGGCTCCAGGAGCTGCGAATCTCGATTTTAGCATGGAAAATGTCGCGCTCAGTTAGTAGTTTTCCGAAAGGTGCTTCCTGGAGAACACTGTGTTGTAGGCTTGCAGTGGGTAGATTTCTTACCATTCCCATCTCTCCTTTCGTACTGACGCCGGGAAGGTTGTTTTGTCCCATCCTCTTAAGTCCAAGCCTGTTCTTTTCGCTAGTCTGAAATGTGTGCAATGTTGAGGGTGATCTGCCGATCTGATTTTTCTCTCGTTCTGAATCCTGCAATCAGATGTTGGAGCTGACGATATAGTGAGCATGGACGCAATGGAGGTCGAGGAGTGTCCTTTTCTGGCTAATGATGCAAAGGTAATCATCTTAACGGTGGTTTTATCCTGATGCCAATGAGAGCATCTATTGTTCAGGCTATTAATCTGTATTTTTTGTAAATAGATTTTAAAAGCTATTGTAGTCTGTTAAGGAGATCTATTTTGTTTTGTTTTGTGAACTTACAGCTTACTAATTGTTGTAGCAGCTGCCATATTTCTGTTTTGCCTCTATAGGATTTTTTAAGGATATTTAACAGATTTTGTACTGTATAAACGAGAGTATTTAAGAAGTTGGTTCAACCCTATCTCTTCCTTTAGTGATTTGGGTATTGCTGCATATTCTTAAGAATTTTTTCTTTGTGCAGTTACATGCTGGAATGTGCAGAGCATTTCATCCTGTGGTTTCTAAACTTATAGCAATTTTCCCATTCATCGAAGCATCAAGACCCAGAAGCAAGTCTGGCATACAGGCACTGTGTTCACTGCATGTTGCTCTGGATAAATCCAAAGGTCTTCTTCAACTTTGTGCAGATTGCAGCAGGCTCTACTTGGTATGTTGTTGTACCCCTCCCTCCAAAGCACCCTGGATATATAATTAGGTTGCAAAACTGCGAGGGGGCATTGGCACCATTGCTTTCGAATATTTGTGTCGTTAGAATCATTAGAATGTTGAACTCTTATACTGGTATTATTCACTTCCAGGCCATCACTGCAGAAACTGTGCTTTTGAAGTTTGAGAAATCAAGAAGCCAACTTCAGGAAAGTCTTAGACGTGTCGAAAGCATAGTAACAGAAGATATTGGTCACAAGGTATGCTATGACAAATTCTAATTAGCATGAGTAAATTTTGCTTTTTTTTTCTTTACTTGGATTGCAAATCCCACATTATGCATTAGCTATTTAATGGTTACACAATCTAGTAAGTTTTTTGGATTTCTTGACATCCTGAACCTGTTGGTGTGCAACAGATTGTAGAGATTATTGGCGAGTTGGAGGAAGTTGTATTTACATTGGATCAGTCTGAGAAGGAAGCTGGTGATGAGGTGATCAATTTGCTCCAGAAAAACAGTAAAATGAATAGTTCCAGTGATAGTGGGGAGCTTGAGGTCTTTCATATGGCTGCTCTGAAGCTGGGAATTACATCTTCTAGGGCAGCACTGACTGAGAGAAGAGCCCTCAAGAAACTAATTGAAAAGGCTCGTTCTGGTGATGATAAGCGGAAGGAGTTTGTTGTGTCATACCTGTACAATCTCATGAGGAAATACTCGAAATTTTTCAGAAGTGAGACAGGTGATGATACCGATTCTCAAGGATCAACTCCATGTTCACCTACAGTATTAAGCATGGAAGACATGTATGGCCCCTGCGGAAATAGCCGAGCATTCAGCAGACAGCTGTCGAGCATTCAGTCATTTAATTCGAGGTTTGGATCTTTCAATTCGAGGCTTGGATCATTCAATTGTAGGCCGAGTGGTCCAAGGTCCGAAAACATGTCGATCCCACCTGAGGAACTCAGGTGTCCCATTTCTTTACAGCTGATGTATGACCCGGTTATTGTTTCATCAGGGCAGACTTATGAGCGTGTTTGCATTGAGAAATGGTTCAATGATGGTCACAGCACATGTCCCAAGACTCAGCAGCAGCTGGCCCACCTTTCATTGACTCCAAACTACTGTGTTAAGGCTATGATTTCCAGCTGGTGTGAGCAAAATGATTTTCCAGTTCCAGATGGTCCACCAGGAACCTTTGATGTAAATTGGAGGCTTGCTTTATCCGACTCCCAGGCAACAGCCTGTGTGTCTGTCGATAGTTTTGACACTAGCAACATCAAGGGCGTCAAGGTGGTTCCCCTGGAGAACGGGAGAAAAGAAGAACCAGCAAACAGCGAATCAGGGACATTGGATGATAGCTCTTGTTGTGAGTTCGATATGAATGAGGGGTACCGGAACTTGCTGCTCATGCTTAATGAAAGAAACAACATACTTAACCAGTGCAGATTGGTTGAGCAGATAAGGTATCTTCTGAAAGATGATGAGGAAGCAAGGATTCAGATGGGCTCAAATGGGTTTGCTGAGGGGCTAGTACAGTTCTTAAGGAATTCCGTGCAAGATGGAAATGAGAAGGCACAAGAAATTGGTGCGATGGCTCTTTTCAACCTTGCAGTCAATAATAACAGGTATGTAGTCTACTTTTTTGGTTAAATGGTGCTTGTGATTGCAACTAGTTGAGCACTTCATTTACAGCATTTTGACCTTGAACTTTTGAAGTGCCTTTTTTTCTTACCAAACCTTATGGTGGTCTATTTCAGAAACAAGGGGCTTCTGTTGTCTGCTGGAGTAATCGATCTACTTGAGCAGATGACAACAAATCCACGTCTATCTGCTGCAGCCACGGCCCTCTACCTTAACCTGTCCTGCCTCCCCGATGCAAAGAGTGTCATTGGTTCCAGCGAGGCTGTGTCATTCCTAGTGGACCGTCTGTACAACCAGGAGGCCTGCGACACGAAAGCTAGCTCCTGCAAGCACGATGCACTCTACACACTGTACAATATCTCCACCCACCAGGCCAGCATCCCATCGCTCTTGTCCGCGGGCTTGTGGATGCTCTCCACTGTCTCTTTACAGAGTCTTCGGTGTCCGAGGGCCTTGGATGGACAGAGAAAGCCCTCGCAGTGCTCATCAGCCTCGCAGCGAGCCAGCTGGCAGGAAGGAGATCATGTCCACCCCAGGGCTGGTCAGCACGCTGGCGATGCTGCTGGACACCGGCGAGCCAACGGAGCAGGAGCAGGCTGTGTCCTGCCTCCTCGCCATGTGCACGGCGGATGACAAGTGCATCGCACCCGTGCTCCAGGAAGGGGTGGTGCCTTCCCTGGTCTCCATCTCGGCGACCGGGACGGGAAGGGGAAGGGAGAAGGCCCAGAAGCTGCTTAAGCTGTTCCGGGAGCAGAGGCAGCGAGACGGGGGACAACCACCCGCGTCGCAGCAGCCACAACAGCAGCCCCCGTCGGAGCCCGGGAACGGCGGCGCCATGGTGTGCCACCGGAGTCGAAGCCGCTGTGTAAGTCCAAGTCGAAGAAGCTGGGGCGGACGCTGAGCTCGCTGTGGAAGAACAGGGGCTTCTCCCTGTACCAGTGCTAGCAGAGTTCTGTTTGAGCTCGAGTTGATCGGTAGAATATGTGTACAATCTCCTATTTCTTTGGTCCGCCTTTTTTTCTTCTTCTTTCTTGCTGTGGTTGGTTTGGGTGAAGTTAAAAAGAACTTTCTTCCCCCCCTGCTCGGTGGGGTGATGTAGGGCATTTTCCCCTTTGCCTTGTTCAGGACATGTAACATGTACATATAGCCTCGTTACAAGATGCTGTTCTCTCCTTTTTTTTAATCCATCCAGTACGTAGTTAAGCAACCATTTATTCTCTTTGTCTATACGATGTTCTGCTGTTCACTAACAGGTGGGCTCCATGATCCTGAGATTCTTTTCTGGTATGCAGTAAAGATGTTCTTATCCTTTGAAGCCTCAATACAATTATTGGACTTGCTTACTATTTACATTAATCCTGTTACTGATGCAGCTAAGCTTCTTGTTTCCCCGTTACCCTTGCTTATTGATGGTTGATGAGAAAAAGCTCTGCTTGGCAGTACCTGCATAGGGCACAATCTGATGTCACCTAAAGCCTTGCGAAGATAATGGTGCGGTGACATGATGAGGGCCGACATGAATAGAAGTATGAACAAGAAGGACCGTGGCTTTCACCATTGATTTTGACATCACAGGCTCCCGTGTCATCTGTTGTCAAGAGGAAGACACCGCATACCTGCACTGGCCTGACATGCTCCTAACCAGGATTTTAAAAGCCGTTTATCTGTGGCGGGAAATCAACCGCGGAGGCCGTGTAAGCCGTCGATTCGATGAGACGCGGCGGCCGCCGGCAACGCGCGACGGGCGTGCACGCCTCCACTCCACCCAGCGTGACACAGAAAAGAGGAAGGACAAGGGCAGCCAAAACTGAAGAGAGAAACAAATCCCAGCTGTGCAGTGCAGGAATCCAATTCCACCCTCATCCTCCCCTCCCCCTTTGTTCCATAATTCCATATTCCTGCCTCTTTCTTTTTCGGCTCTCATATTTCCATCTGCATCCCCTCCGTGCCCCGCAGGAGGAGGAAGAAGAGGATCGTCGGCTTCGTCGCCGGTGCGGCGGATGTCGGACCGGGAGTTCCGCCCGCTGCGCTCAATCCGTATGTCTTCTCTTTCTGGCCTGGGTATATGAAAAAGGGATGGTTGTTTTGGTGGTGATCAGTGCTCAAAAGAGGGTTCCTTGCTTCCTTTTTGGTCGTGATGATTTGTCTGTGACAACAAAGAGAGCGGAAGAAAGCAGAGATAGGTGTATTTGAAGCTGTATTTTAAAATTAATCTAGTAGTGCTCTGTACTGTATGACTAGTTTAAAGTTCCAGTCTCACAGAACTGGGCATCTCCTTTGCCAAATTCAGAAAAGGGGTCAATATATTTTTATTGACCCCTCTTAGGATATTAGCAAGTGTGAATCACCCTTACCCAAATATTTGTTTCTGTGCAACTCGAGTGGTTAATTCTGTTTTGACATATATTCTTCAGACAGGTTGAGGCTATAGATTTCTGAATATTAGGTACTGGACTTATGTGCTGTCTTCAACATTTTCAGGAATAACAGGGGATGGGAGATGCATGTTCCGATCTGTTGCTTATGGCGCCTGCTTAAGGAGAGGACATCAGTGCCTAGTGAGAGCATCCAGAAGGAACTCGCCGATGAGCTTCGCTCAAAAGTGACTGAATTATTAACGATTCTTTTCGTTAAGCATGACATTGTTCCATGCAATTTTAGCCACAAAAAGAAATCGTATTCTTGCTGACACATTGTTGGTCTGTTTCAGGTTGCAGATGAGTTCATCAAGAGAAGAGGAGATACCGAATGGTGAAGTATTCTTCCGCCTAACATTTTACGTCGGATTCATTTTTTGCCTGCAAAAATGTAAAAAAATATGCTTGAAATGGAGGATTAAACTGGATGACTCACCATTATCGTTCGACAGCTTTAGCCACATGCCTTGTCTCTGTGTTTCATCGCTAAAACTGCTTCAAACATAAAGAAATACCGCCACAATAACATGATATTTTGCTAACAATATTCGGTGCTATGGATAGGTTCCTCGAAGGCGATTTCGAGAGCTATGTGCGCAAGATGAGAAAGCCGCACACTTGGGGAGGAGAACCTGAGCTCCTCATGTGCTCCCATGTTCTTAGGTAGGCACTTTTCTTGCGTAAATAGTTAGGTATACCTTCAGATACATGATTGCTAGCGCGGAATATCGCACTGCAGGATGCCCATCACTGTTCACATGTACATCAAGGGTTCTGATAGCCCCAGGATCATAGCAGAATATGGTCAGGAGTATGGCAAGGACAATCCTGTCCGTGTTCTCTACGACGGTTATAGCCACTATGAAGCGCTGCAGCCATCTCTTGTAAGAACACAATCAAGGCTGTAAGTGCAAACACTGTACAAAATCCGACAACTTTGGTCTACTCTTTGAGGAACCAACCCATCCTGTAATTCTGTAAAATTGCAGGAGAGGAGTGTAGCTAACAGGAGAATGCGTTATCTAAGCTTCTTCTACTTCTCTAGGACAGCCACATAAGTGCCGACATCTGCTACAACTTGATTTTGCTCGATTTGGCAAACCTTATAGGACACATGGAGTTCAGCCCGGGTTTCTGCTTTCTCGTTCGAGCTTCTTCGAGGCTGATGTATAAATAAACTTGAGATGTGTAAGTCCTGGTCCAGTCAGAAACTTTAACTATATATAACCTTACACCACGTCCAGCTTAAGATAGAATGTCGTGTGAAATTCTGCAACATTTTACTCTTAAAGCTTGTTGCTGGACACATAACATGCCCATAGTTGCTTCAAAGAAACTAGTCTATCAGCAAATGTGAATAAGTCTTTTAAAGGGTATGAGTCTATTTTTTATTTTTTATGTTTGCCTGTGATTTTCCTCTAGTTCTCCTGAGAATGCTATATGTCAAATTGGCCATTTACTAATCTATCCCATTGCTGATTAAATAATCTGTGCAAGTCTAGTAATTCAAAAAATTAATTTGATGTCAAGTGGACACACAGTATCCCTATTATAATTTGCCAGGGGCAATGATGATAAACAGAAGAAATCCAGTTTGCGTTGAGAAATGAAAGATTGCCGATGCCTTACATCACATACTTAAGTTACAATAATCTACTTGTCATCTCCTAGTCTTCAAGCCATTGAAGCTAATCCATAGTACAAAGCAAGAAAGGGCAGCTGGCACGGAAACCACTTGACATGCAGAACGACATTTACAGCTTAATCTCCTGAAGGAAAACTTGGGCTTGCCAATCACATTGGTACAACATAACTTCCAGATCTAGTTCTCCAGCCTCAGCACTCCTGTTTGGCTAGGCAAGAGCAGTTTCCTTGGTCCTGTTTTAGTTTCTGCATAAATCAAATTTAACATAATAAGTTTTACTACATTCTAGTATCATTTTCAATAATTGTCTCATTACTTAGTCGGTTTATACTTATGTAGTACGGAAACATGTTAATATGCAGTGGAAAATGAAAATATTAACAACGCCTCCTAAAAATTGTGCGAAATATAACAGCTGTTTTGTGGCGAACATACCTCAATTTGGTCCTGCAGCACTTTGATGTAATCTACAGCAATGTCCAACATGTCTGAAGTATTTGTTTGCTGCATAGTCAAGAAGAAACTGGTTAATATTTCTGTGCAACATGACTTTTGTTCGAGAATAGGTGAACAAATGTAAAGTGTTAGGTCCCACTCGTTAACAACTATGAACTTCCGAGGTTTTGGATTTTTGTCTGTCAGGACAATACTTCACTTTTGGTTAGTAGTTGTCAGTGTTACTCTGTATTTTAGTGCTTTAGTAGTTCAGTGAGTACGAACTTCTGTATTTTTAAGTTAAACTTTCACCCCCATCTGCTGACAGAACTGACAGTGGCCAACTGGCCATCATCACTTACGACAGTTCAACTTGTTCAGTTACCTTGTCCATGTTGGGCACGAGGTCTTGCAGCTTCCTTAGCCTCTTGCTGATCCTTGTTCTTCTTTCCTATACATCATAGGGAAAAATAAAAAATGGATTCAGTACAAACATCCAAACACCAAGATGTAAAGGAACCATCATGTTAAATTAAGTCGAAGCCAATGCCGCAGAAAACTAACCCTCTCGGCGATGCTTCGCGGGTGCGTCGCGCATCCACGCTTGGCGCGGACTCTGCAGGCGATGGAGTCCTGCTGCAACTGAAGGTAGTCGTCCATGCCGGACATCTCCAGAGACGAGCTCCCAAACTGAAATTGGGCCAAGGTGTTAGAACCTACAGGTTGTGACAAACAATGGCAGCTAGCAGCCTAGCACAGCCTGGAAGAAGTATATATCAGGTCTGGCCTACTTACCATGCCATCGTCGCCGTCGACTTGCACCTTGGCCTTCTTGCTGGGTGAGGAGAACATGATGGAGTTGGCGTCGTCCCAGGAGCCCATGGAGAAGCTCCTGGACAGGTCGCTGGTGGCGATGCTCTCCCCGATGTTGTCAGCGGCGCCAGGCGGCATGGCAGCCATCCCCATCTCCGAGATGTGCGGCATCATGTCCTGCCTCGAGAAGCTCCACTGCGAGCTCAGCCCCCTCTGCTGCGCCATGGCTTCGATGTTGCTGCCTCCTGCTCCATGCGAGTAGCTCCCCATCACTGCTCTCGATCCAGCCATGCCGCCATTGCCTGGCAAACGGAGGAGAAATGTTAAACCGAATACTCGATGCATGGAACACTCATGCTCGAACGAACACATAACTGGGATGGATGGAATAAGATTTTGATCATTAGAGAAGACTAGCAGGATTGATTTTATGTGGAGCACGGGCTCCATGAGCATCTCTAGTGGAACGTGTATATTTGGACGTGTATATCTCCATATACACGTCCATATACACCTGGGTAAATTTTACACCTCCCAGTTTTTCAATGGAACGTGTATCAGGACGTGTATATTCCAACGGCTTATTTTCAAACGGCTATATTCCAACGGCTATATTTCCAACGGCTATATGTTCAACGGCCATATTTCTGGTGCGTATCGAGGTAGCATCAGTGCGTATCGAGGCAGCAACACCTCTCTCCCACCCTCCATCGAGCCCTCCCCCATCTCCGACCTCCGTCGCGCCATCCCCATGAAGCAGCGGCCCCAGCCCCTACCCTCTCCATGGCGCGGCCCCAGCAACGTGTACACCTCCAGGCCGCGGCCCCAGCCTCTCTCCCCGCCCTCCCCTCTCCATGGCGCGCGCCGCCGCCGCCAGATCTGGCCAGCGGTGCGGCGGCCGCCCGACTCCCGCGCCTCCTCTAACCACTTCTCTACAGACGGGAATGGAAAAAAGAGAGCGAGAGAGAGCTTACCTGTGAGGGGAGCGGCCGCCGGCGAGCTTGGATGGGCACCGGACGGAGGCGGAGCAGAGCGGGAGGAGGGCGGGAGAAGAGCAGTTTGCCTCGTTTCTGTCTTCCACGAGCGTGGCGGAGGCGTGTTTATTTCCACGAGGAGTAGCCTCGTGGATGGACGTGGATAATTTGCACCCGTATACACGTTCCGCTGGAGACGTTTTTCTGCCCTCCATCGTGTATATCTCCTTTCCACGCCCGTTTAGAGGAGCCACTAGAGATGCTCTGAGGGTGCTGTTGTGGTCGGCAGAAGGTGTGATTGTAGACTCCTACTAGCAGGCAGGTGTGACGTCACACGCCCCACCAACTGGCCAGAGGACACACGGACTACTACCACCCTACAGCCCTACAACTCGGTCCAGTGAGCAAGAAGCTCAAGACAAAGGCGGATTTGTCATTATCTCCCGTTGAGGTAGTACTATGCCCGAGCATTCGTGAATACATGTTCGGGGTGGCGTGCCGTTCGGGGTTCGTCCCTTCATCATGATCAGCATTCTAGCTGTCGATCGAGCATTGGAGCTGCTCCACTTTTTTGGCGTTGCGTAAAAGTTACACGACATGATTATGTAAAACAGATCGATGATTTAAGCTTCTATACCGGCTCTACGTACCATAGAGAGGTTCCTGTTGGTTATCCCCGTTTCTGTAGCTCTCACTCGCTTTACGCCGGCGGAAGCTTTTATTAACTCCACAGACTGTGATCAGTGACTTGACTTTTCAAAGTCTTTGAGCTCGAGCCGAGAAATAGCTGACCATACGTTTTTTTGTTTCGTCAACCACTGCTCCACAGCCACAGAAAAGAAGAGAAAAACTCTATCGCTGCAATTTTTAAAAATGTTTTTAACTGTCGCCGTTGGCTCAGCTTTGATGCACGACACGTCAGCTCGACGTGGACACGACACTAGCGATATATAACCAGCCACATACCGGCCTTATATGTGCCTTTTAGCTCCTTTCTGAATCTTGTTCGCTGAGAACCAGGTACGTACGCAAGTACTGTATCAAAGACCAGCTGTACTGAATCGTACGAGTACAGTAGTACTGAACGGCAGACAAGTGGCGTGCCTCGTCGGAGAAAGGTAGAAACAAGTGGCATGTGTCCAGGTTGTCCGGTGCCAGCAGGGAAGGACAGCGCCAGGTCAGCCAGATACGGTGCACCAGGCAGCAAGCTGCACTAGGCCCGGACTTTGTTCTACAGGTAGGTAGGTAGGTAGGTAGGTTCAGTGCATATGTGCCCAATGATTGAGTGATGGTGCTGCATCGGAGACAGATAAGGAACGAAAAATGGAGGAGAGGATGAGGATGCGTGCTTTTTATCCCTAATTAGAATAAGGTGATTGATTATTCCACCCCGTTCTTTCGTCGCACATGACATGACAGGCACCCAGATTAGAAGTATACTACTCCGTAGTATGCGCCATTGACCTTCATCGATCTTAGCCGTATTGGCACTATCGATCTAGTTACAGCTGCACACTGCACGCGATAATTAGTTAAGCTAATCAGTTAAGCTGCCACTCGATGGTTGTAGCCGGGGCACAAGGCCCAATTTCACTCCGTCGTTTGTACTAGTTGTGGTATTGATGGTGGATTTAGCTTGTATTCGTTCGTTGTAAGACTTGTCAGCTATGTTGAATAAAATAAATAAATCGGTCGTATGCATCATTTTGATGCAGAATCCTTTTCTAAAAATAAAAGTTAAGCTGCCACTACCAGAGACAGGATTGATTAAGCAGTAAGTAAAGCTGGCAGATCAGGCGTACGAGTTGTCAGGCGCCACCGCGCCCAGTAAGCAAAGCAAATGTTGCAGAGAAAAAAAAATGAAGTAAAGGAAAGCAAATACGAGAAGGAGGCCGGAGAGCCGAGAGCGCGGTCACCGGCTCACCGTCCGGCCAGAACGAGACGGGAGGCGACACATACACGCAATGGATTGAGGACACGGCACGCCTACAAGGTATGCTCGTCCAGAGGAACGAACGATTGATCGATCGAGAGGAGCAGGTGGTAGGTAGGAGTAGAAGCGCGTACCGTGCGGGTCGGCCATGAGGCGCGAGAGCAGGCCGGCGGGGGAGCTGCTGTGGCGTAGAAGCCCCGGATGCTGCTGCGTGGTGGCCGGTGGCGGCACGTGGATCTCGCCGGAGCCGCCGTAGGCGCGCTGGAGCGTGGGGACGGCGTCCGTCCGGCAGGTGGACTCGCAGGACGTGAGGCCCGACGACTCCCCGGAGAAGAACCGGCTCACGACGGCTGCTGCTGCTGGCGCGGGGGCGGGGCGCGTCGCCGCCGGCACCGCCGTGCACGATGTCGGCGACGGCGGCGAGGAAGGAGCCTGGCGCGGAGCCGTACCTTGCCAGCGCGTGGTGCGGCGGCGGCGGCATGGCCCGTGGCCGTGGCCGTGGTGCGCCTGCGTCGGGCGGTTCATGGCCTGGATCACTGGAGTAGCTAGCTGAAAAGGCGATCGATCGATCGATCAGGTGGGCGGCGCGAGCAGAGCAGAGCGGAGCAAAGGGAGAGCGAGCGGTGGCGGCTTTCTGCGTGCGCGCCCCCTGCTTTGTAGCCGAGCCCAGGGGCCAGGGGGGATGGATGGATGCTGCGGCAGTCAGTCGGCACTCGGCCAAGTGCCGTTTTACAAAGGTGACAACTCAGAGGAGCCACCCACCGGCTCGTCGTTTTTCGTGCAGATTGGCAAGTCCACTCCTGGTGATCATCAGATATTACTGATTCTAGTTTCTAAAAAAAAAAAGATATTACTGATTCAGACGCACGCACGGACTTTTCTTCCTGTTTCTTTCCCCGGCACGCACGGCACCAATTACGTGCACAGGGTGATGCGTCTATCGTTCCTCGTCCCCGGCTCGTCGTCGTGGTTTGTCGTGGCTCGGACTGGCTGTGCCTTTCGGGTGGGCGACTGTTTATTCTTCTTCTTCCACGCCCGCTGCGTGACGATGGGTTTAGTTTTAGTGGACGGGGCTGTCGCGAGCCCATCCACACATTTATCTTCTCCTCCTAAGAACAGAAATTTTCAATGGAAAACCTGTAGTCTAGGAAAATACACGGGTCTCGTTTCTAAATAAAATGTATTCATTCTCGGTCTCGGTCCACGTACTCGTGGCATTATATGGTATGGGCGAGCTGGGCGGTTCGTTGGTCGATTTTCTTCCCCTGCTTCTTCTCGGCGTCTCCGGCTGGACGGAACGGCTGTTCACGCGACGACTTACATCAACCAATTAGATCGGATGTGCTTGATTCAAGTCAACCAAATGTTCTTTATACTCTTTTCTCCAAGCAGAAAAGTGTTACTCCCTCCGATCCATATTAGTGGGCACAACTTTGTCTAGATACACATGTATCTAATCTAAATATTTAACTAGATACATATGAATTTAGACAAATCTATGCCCAAATATGGATCGGAGGGAGTAGTATATTTACCTATGGGATTAACATAAACATGACCTGATCGTACCTTGAAACACCTATAGTGATTTAGGCCACCTTCAATGCAAAACGCTCAGATGTGTGCTTTGGGAAATAAAACAAATCACTTAAGATTAAAACCCGTCTAAGCGCTTATCCTACCAACGATAACGCTAATTAAAACCCTATCGAAGTGCCTGTCGTAAATTGAAAGGAAAACACTTTAGCTAATCATGCAGAGGGGCCTCTGTCGACGGTTTGGCATGAGGACCCCCTGATTTTTTTTTTGGCGAGCACGCCAAAGCGTACCATATATTGATAGTAGAGAGAGTTTTAATTACAAGAATACAGCCCACATTTGCAAACAAACGGGGTTGCAGAACTCACACACTCACTCACTCTCTATGACTACTCATGGTGGATGATATCTCCTCCAGCGGCAACTTGCTCCCAAGTTAACCACTCCTCCCTGATTCTCCTAACTAACTGCTCCTGGGTACATTGGTTCTTCCTATTGTTAAAAGCCCAAGCGTTTCGGTGCTTCCAAAGGTTCCAGCAGACAAGGATTATGAGTGTGTACCTTCCGCCGATCCTGCTCTGAAACCTAAACCTAGTGTTCTGCCACCACGCCTCCAGCTTGTCAGTCACCGACGGCAACTGCAGTGTTACTCCAGCTCGCGTGCACACCTGAACCAGATTTTTGGCATAGAACATTGAAGCAGTAGGTGGTCGACAGTGTCTTCTTCTTGCACGCAACCCCTGATTTTCTTAACAGCGTAATCGCGGATGATGTAACTTTGTTGCCTGTTGAATAAATCCGCCATGATGGCCTTCAAATTTTTTTTAAGGAAAACGCTTTCGTTAGGGCGACCTATCGCGCCCTCGCGTTGCGTATGTCGCCAACGAGCCCAACATACAGTTAGCTGGATTGAATTGTTTTGCTAAGTTTTTTCTGATTTTTATATTTGCATACATGCGTTAGATTTATAACAAAACACCTTACTAGATTGTTGTAAAAACACCCGCTAGATGTTTCTACTTTTTGGGCGGTTGCTTTTTGTTGTTCTCTCGAGTTTTCGATGTTGCTTCTATTGCAGAATCACACGACACATGTTACAAGGTTTTTCTAGGCGTTTTGCAAGTTTGGATGCCCCCGTTTTTCGATGATGTTTCATTATTTTGTTGACGATTGTGTTATTTGTTGCCATATGTGGTTTTTTTGCAATGAATTTGCGGCAAAACATTTGTTTCTTGCCCACTTTATAATTGCTGCAAACACATGTTTTTTATTGTAATCGTTTTGTGATTTTTGTTGTAATTGTTGGCTATTTTGTTGCAAAAATATGCGGCTAAAATTGTTGTTTAACCACTTCTTTTATTGCTCTAAAAACATGTTTTTTTGTTATCAATATTGTTGATTGTTGTTGAAATTGCAATTGATTTTTTGTTGCAAAACAATCTGTTGTAAATTTTTTGTTGTTGTTTAACCTTTTTTACGTAACATTACTTGTTTTTTTTTTGAAAAGTCGCGGGGATTTGTTGTACCTCTTTTTTTTAAGTGGAGCTTATGTGTAGTACGGGTGAGTTTTTTTTTCCACGTGTAGGGCGATCTACGCTAGCACCGTCTAATTGAAAACCCATAGAGTAACTTTTAGTTCCACCATTCAGATCGCACCTCATAAGAAGGTCGGGGAACAGAAACAAGACTAGTTGGTTTTGGGTTTTCGATCAAGCTAGGCACTTGTGTGAGGCAAACAATATCGTAAAATCACTCTCATTAGAAATAGGATGGCTATGGGGGTGGGGATGTGAGGGGGGGGCAATTGCCCCTCCCCACCAATGGATCTTCATTAAAACTCGATATCTCGGACGTCTGTCCTTTTTCAGCATACCCCTCACCCATGTAAATAAATGGTTTACACTATTACTACATTGTTGCAGAATTTTAAAAATACGAATCCAGCAAACAACATGGTTATCAGGTTATTCAGCAGAACCCCACCAATCGCAGAAAATGTGCATCATGAAGGAGATATGCCCTAGAGGCACTTAATAAATATAGTTTATTTGTCATATCTCAATTGGTTCATTATTTTTATACCATGCTATAACTGTATTAAGCAGAAACATTAATACACGTGTGGTAGATAAACAACCAGGTCCCTAGTAGCTCTATTTAAACTGTTCATTGTGCAATCGATGATCGAGGTTTCCCGATCATGTGACATTGATGTCAGTTGACAATGAAGTCATGTCATTGGGTGAATGACGTGATGGACATACCCAATATTTGTAGGTCGTAGTCATTACACCTTTGATCGTGAGATCAATCTTATCGCTATTCCTGGAAGATGCTTTGATTGCATCAAACGTCATTTCTTATATAGTATGACAATAACGGTGTCCCCTCGGGTATCGGAAGGGAGATGTTGAGATGAGGGACCAAGAGGGGATTTGCAATTCGCATAGCAGGATAGATACTCTGGGCCCACTCAGTGAGATTATGTCAAATAAGCTTGCAAGCATGTGACTAGGTCACGGGGACATATTATCACGGACGAGTTGAAGATAGTGTTGTCGATAACGAGATCTAGCTAGGTATCATGTTATCTATGAATGAGTCTCGGACACGCTAAGTATCGCCAGGCAAAAGGTTTAAGACTCGACGTCTAGGTTCGAACGATAAAGTTATTCGTTATCCCACAGGGATTAATTCTGGGTATCCAAGGTCCACGAATTAATCATTATCGGGAGAGCGTGAAAGGACAATGATGTCGCCTAGAGGGGGGGGGGGGGGGGGGGGGGCGGGGGGGGGGGGGGGTGAATAGGCGATTAAACTTTTCGGTTTAGGCTTGCTAATTGCGGAATAAAACTAGGTGTTTAATTAACAAGCAACAACCTAATAAAAATAGGTCACCTATGTGCACCAACAACTTATGCTAAGCAAGACAAGCAACAAGGTGATAGCAACATAGAATACTTCAAGCACGAAGGCTATCACAATGTAAAGTGCATAAGTAAAAAGCTTGGGTATAGAAATACCGAAGCACGCGGAGACGAGGATGTATTCCCGAGTTCCTCCTTGAAAGGGAGTACGTCTCGTTGGGAGTGGTGTAACCGACACAACGGTTCAACACCACAAAGGTTCACCCTCTTCTCGATGAACCGCACCACAAAGGTTTGGTTCACCTTCACTATCGGTATTCCTTCGAGGCGGAATTCGGAGCTTTCAACAACAATCCGGGCACAACCCACAATGGGTTGGGGGCTCCCGAATGACTCTCAACAAAATCCGAGGCACAACCCACAAAGGGATTGGGGGCTCCGAACGGCTTCAAGTGACCACACAAGGGTCCAACCACAAAGGCGTCTAGGGCCCGAAGACCAAGAGTAACAAGTTCACAAGATTTCAACTTCCACGAATCCTCGTGGGGTGAGCACCGATGCACCAAATGCAAAAGGCAAGAGCACAAGTGCTCAAGTCCTCCACTCTCAAATTCCAACAAAGCAACAAATGCTTATGGGGGAATAAGAGAGGAAGAACAAAGAGGAGAACCACTCAAGAACTCCAAGAACTAGATCCACTAGGTTCCCTCACTTAGAGGAGATATTGAATGGTGGAAATGTAGATCTAGGTCTTCTCCTTCAATCCAAAGATCAAAGAGTTTGGGTGGAGGATTGGGAGATATCAAGGAAATGAGCTTGCAACAATGGAGGAGAGAGAAATCTGGGCGAGCTACTCAGCTGGAGGTAGGTGGAGGGGTATTTATACCCCTCCCAGAAAAAGAGCCGTTGCAACACTTCGCGCAGATTCACTTGGGCGGAACTTCCGGTTGGGCCGGAACTTCCGTCCGGGAACTTCGGACCCCTAGAAAAGCGACTAAAATGCTCTCTGTACTCGGCCGGAGATTTGGCCGGAAGTTTGGCCGGAACTTCCGGATGGCAAACCGGAAATTCCGCCCCTCAGAAAAACTGCAGAAACACTGAACACGAAAACGAAGATATCTTGATCATCGGACTCCGTTTTCGATGTTCTCGGGCTCGTTGGAATCGCAACGAAGAGCTTTACAAGATCATGCAGAGAAACATCATAGTCCAACAATGGAAGATAAAGCCAAATGGAGAAAGGTATAACCTCTCTAAAAGGAAAGATCGGCAAACCTCCAAAACGAAAACGTAACAAGTTTTCCATACGAAATTCGTTTTCGATGACTTGGGCTTGTCGTGAAGATCACAACAAGCACCAAAAGTCAACAAGGAGAAAACCAAATAAGAACCAAGAAAGATGAAATGCCAAGTATGCAAAGGTTTGAGCTCTCCACAAAGATGCGATCAAGTTTACTACTTGAGAGCTCTTGATAGTACGCCGTCTATCCTAAAACCCGGTCTCCCACTAACAACATGAGACCGGTAAAATAGAAAACCTATCAGATCATACCTTTGCCTTGCGCATTCCTCTTGAGCTCGATGATGACGATCTTGCTCTCTCAAGTTGGAACACCTTTCTTGATTGTGCTTGCAAGCACATGCTTGATGAAGACTTCTCCAAATGCTCCCCCATACTCCATTATGGGAGGGCCTCGCTAAGCTCCGTTTCATGTCTCCTTTGCAAGCTTCAATCAAATGATGTCTTTCGAGATGGATCATATTGAGCTTGCACTTCATCTTCTTATCTTGATATAGATGATGGCTTGGAGATAAACATGAAGTTCACACAATCTTCTTTTCCAAGCCATGCTTGCAATAAGCTCAACTCTTCACATGACCATTCTTCATATAAACCTTGGATGGAACCTTGGTCATCATGAAATCTTCTAGGTCCAACACATGAACTCCAATCTTTACCTATGGACAAGATCTACAAGTGTATCTCAATGCAAACATTAGTCATAAGGATTGTCATTAATTACCAAACCACGCATGGGGCAACACATGCACTTTCAGCGTGTCTCGATTATGTCTGGCGAGATCTCGAACCGCTAGGGTAACACACTTAAGGGAGGATGACATTTATAATAGATTGGAAACAGAAGAGAAAATAAAAGAGAGCACCGGAAATGTTCCGGGAGAGTTCCGATGGAGATCGGAGAGCGACGAAATAGTTTTCGGAGCTGGAATTAATTAGATAAAATATATTTGATATTAATTAGTTGAATTAATGATTAAATATTTTTTTATTTAATTAAATTCGAATTTTAAAGGTTGTTTTTCATAAATGGGCCTTAGAGGCCCTTTAGGGGAAAAACCCCAAAAAGAAAAGAAAAAAAAAAGAAGGGGGAGGGCCAGCAACACAAAGAGCAAGGATGCAAGAGCAAGAAAGGCAAATGCTTGAGAACGAAAACTAAAGCATAAACCAACAACTCTTAAACCCTCTAAACTTCCCCATTTGGCAACGATTGCCGAAATGGGTGAAAAGTAAGAAGGCCATAATAAGAGCTCCCCCATAATGTGTGCATTTCTCATAATATGAGTGAAATCAAATGCACACATATCCAATAACGAATAGTTGGAAAGGAGATCAAACTATATTGAGGACCCAAAGATTGCAAATGAAAATCAAATAGAAAGATACTTCAACGAAAGAAGCAAGCAATCAAAAGGATCCGAAAAATGTTCTAAATATCAAGAGGGAACTCCCCAAGGTACGTGCACAAATAGGGTTTCTATTTCATATAGTGTGCACACACATGGAATCCTCGCTCCCTCCTAGATAAATTCGAACACAAGCCC
Organism: Poa pratensis; assembly: GCA_947311845.1. Classification (NCBI taxonomy): domain Eukaryota; kingdom Viridiplantae; phylum Streptophyta; class Magnoliopsida; order Poales; family Poaceae; genus Poa; species Poa pratensis. The sequence goes on along the minus strand of CAMZMU010000039.1, from coordinate 69,379,570 downwards.
ATGCAAGAGAATATAAATGAGAAGTGAGGCAAAAAACTTGCAACAAATACACTCATTTTGCAACATGAGCAAGGAGCGGCAAATAAAAGGATGGGTGTGAGATATAAAGACATTTTAGGAGACTAATACAAGGATGAAAATCATCAACATAGTCTTTCAAAAAGTGTTGCAATTAGTGCATCTCCAATATACCTAAAACACATTCAAGTACAACATGGTACCCAAACTCATTGGGTCCAAAGTAGTTAGAGCAACTACAATACATAGGACAAACTCCACATAAATATGTGCATATTAATGTGAAATTGAATTTCATGCACATCTTAGCCATTTAGGATTTGATGGAGTTTATCCTATATATTGGATCAACGAAAGTAAGCATGCCAAAAGATATACATATAATAAATATGCATGCACATGACTTTCAAGAACCAAACGAGATATAATTTAGACAAAACACCAAGTAAACCAACAAAGCACACACAAGTGTGACAAGAAAACAAATTGTCCAAATTATATCAAATATCCAAATCAACACATGAGTGAAGATACCACTTTGAAAAGATACCAAATGAAAATGCGGTCAAGGAATAACCAAACCCTCTACATTTTTCATGATGGCACAAAGTACCAAGACGGAAAATGCTTGTCTTCAAAGAGACATATCATCGGGATCAAATACCAAATGAAGACAACTAATGTTCAAAAACATATAGGATTGCTCCCCCAAGATGTGTGCATTATTTATGATTTTGCATTTGAATACAAAATGCACACAAATGAGATCATCACTCTCCATAAATATATTATTCGACCACTAGTCATGTTCAAGAAGCGCAAGAAATTGCAATACCAATTTAAAGAGCGGTGTTTTACTCAAAGTAGGATAGCTTCCCAAGGAATAGTGCATTATCAAGAAGTATGACTTTTGAAGATCAATGCACAAGAATTGGTTCATTGCTTTTCCCAACTCAAGAAAGCACAAAACAAATTTCAAGTAGAGCAATAAAGGATCCAAAGAAAACAAGGAAGACAAACGAGAGTTAGATCAAAACAAATCCTTGGCAATCAAATAAGGCAATTCAAAGCAAGAGCCAAAGTGAATATGATCAATATATTTACCACAAATATGATTATCACTTGTCAAGACAAGTAATGTATGGAGATATTTCTCGGTGGTGGATTGCAAAGATATATTCAAGATCATATTCACAAAACATAAGCATATGGCAAAGGATAGGAATTAAAAGCCATGCTTAGATAGATAGAAATTCTTGATAGCTTCAAAAATCACGCAATAATGCAAAGCAACTCCAAGGAGTAGCTTGAAGCAATTGGTTTCCCAAAGAGATATATGAGAACATATTTGGGAAAGCCATACCAAGAAATTCCATCACAAACAAGATCCAACGAGAGACAAAGCAAATGATCAAAAGGAACTTGTTTGAGAAACATGCCACAAGGAAAAGGATAATGACAATATCAATTCTAGGTGGCAACACCTCACATATTCACATTTTCTAGGCTTGTAATATGCACATAGCTTATTACTCCCCCATAATGTGATAATCCATTTTCTTTTAAAGCAAGAGGCAAACAAAACCAACTCGAGAAATTAATGGACAATAGAATTTGAATTTCTCATGAGCATGACATACCACATAGAGAATAGATAAGATTGATATATCATCACTAAGTGGTATTCCTCATGTACACACATTTTTGGTTTGTGAAGTGCACGAAGCATATCACTCTCCAAAAATGGAATGGTCCATTAATCTCTCAAAAGAGAGCCAACAAGATAAGATATCAAATAAAAGCAATAAGGCTCAACAAGTAAATGGTGTGCAAACCAACATACACATACTTGATTTCTCAAGATAAGTAAGTAGAGAGCACAACACATACAAACACTAGCAAGGTACAAAACCAAACACATGCAAGGGTGCAAGCAACTTTCAATGTATATATGATTTAAATAAAAGTTACCGCAAGGAGGAACATTGGATATGAGATAGAACAATATAATCCAAATGACTTGCTTGAGAAATATAATTGATGAAGATCCCTTAATTCTTCATGATGTAGCCAAGTCTCCAATGCCCTCCAACAACACCTATTGATCAAGTTTTAGCTTGTTGGTCCCCAACCAAGTTGGGTCCTAAGAGGTTAGTCACAATAGGTTTGGCAACCCAAATGGTTCTTTTCTTGACACCACTTTGAGTCCCAACATATTTGGCAAACACATTGCCAACCTTATCCTTCCGAAGAGAATAAACATCATCAATATAATGGGGTTGGATAAGGTACCATTTGTGCATGAAGAAGCAAGGTGACCCTTCTCACGGCATAGGTAGCAACATCGACTTCCTCCTCTCTTCTTGGTTGGAATCTTGACTTGAGGAGGGTAGTGATTCTTCTTGGGAAGAGGTTCGTTCTTCAACTTGAGGAACTTGAGGCTTCTTCCCTTGTTGCTTCTCACTAAGAGCCTTCTTCTTCAAAGGGCAAGATCTAACATGGTGCCCTTCAACTTTGCACTTGAAGCAAACAATCTTGGCCGAATCTTTAACTTGTTCTTGGCCCTTGTTCTTCTTGATAGACTTGGACTTGTTCTTGTTATTGGAGTTGAATCCAAGTCCACTCTTGTCATTGGGGCGTCTTTGAACACTCAACATATTGTCAAGTGTGGACTTCCCAACATGACGCTTTTCCAAGTCTTTCTTCAAAGAAGTGACTTGGGCCTTGAGCTCATTTAGTTCCTCTACATGGTTAGTATCAACAAAAACACTAGAGGAAGTAGAAGCTTCATTGTTAGAGCAACAAGGCAATGAAAGTAATTCATCACAAGATGTAGCAAATTGTGAGTGGATGAATCACTAGGACTAGCACATGGCAATAAAGCATTTTAGTAGAAGTTGTGCCAATTGTCCACATGAGGCTCACAAGATGTTACCTTTGTCATAATAGCCTCATGAGCTAACTTTAGCCTAGCATGGGATGCTAGAAGATCATCATTAGAGCTAGAAAGCTTTTCATGACTTTCTTCCAATTTCCCATACTTGCTAGATAGCAACTCAAGTTGAGCCCTTAGCTCAACATTCTCCTTCAAAATAGATGCTTCACAAGAAGTGGAGTTAGTAGCACAAGCATCATTAATATTAGAAATAGAAGGAGACAATTTGGCAAGCTTATCATTCTTAGATAGTTGAGTTTGGAGTTGATCATGAGACTTGATAAGGAGAGAGTGTTCACTTTCTAAAGCCTTGTGAGCTTTGTCAAGTCTCTCTATGTCCTCACTTAGTCTAGCATTGCCAACACCAAATTCAACTTTTTCCTTTTTAAGCACTTTAATTTAGCAAGGGCATGATCTCTTTCCTTAATGATTTTAGCAATAATAAGATCATTAGACTCATCAAGAGATTCAAGTCTCTCTTCAAGAGAAGACCTAAGTTCTTCTTCTTCTTCAAGAGAAGCTTTCAAGGAAGCTATAGTAATAGAGTCATCCCTCTCAATTTGACATTTCTCATCAAATTGACTTTCCAAATCCTCAATAAATTCCCTACTCTTAGTAACATAATCAATGATTTCACAAGAGGAGGGATAGCTTTACTACCTTTGGGGAGAGCACCAAGTACCATCTCACCCATCTTGGTTAAGGATTCAAAATCAAAACCTTCTTCATGAGAATCCTCATCCTCATCATCACAATTTGGATTTGAGGTGGGAGACACCTCGGAATCCTTAGCCATAAGGCAAACATGATTAAAGAAAGGAGAATTACTTGAAGCACCATTTAGGTCCATGTCTTGTTCCAACAAATGTTGGGATTCCTCTACATTGTTAGTCACAAGTACTAGAGGATATGGAAGCATTGTTTTCATGGCAACAAGACATATGAAGCATATCATCATGAGATTTAGTTAAACAACTATTACATGATATGCAAGGACTATCAACTCTAGCATGTATGACATTTGGAGTGCTAGAAGAGTTTAAGTCCAAAGATAGAACATTGCAATGTGATAGAGAAGAAGTATAATCAATAGTAAGTTCACCATCACCAATGCAATTTCTATCACCACTCACCATATCATTACCTTGTGACAAATCACATGTTGGTGAAGTGGAAGAAGTTGTGAACTCATCACGGCCGGAGTGGAAGGAGAACAATCATCCTCAATAATTTTGGACACTTCATATATATCTTGAAGCTTGGTCCAAAGCTCATGAGCGTTCCGAAAAGGCATGATTGAAGCAAGAACTACATCGCTCAAAACACATATAAGACCATTAGAAACTAGAGTCTCGAGATGAGAGTTTTTCATCCTCTAAAGATAATTCTTGAGAATCCTTTGGAGGAGAAAAACCCACATCCACAATCCTCTTAATATAATTTGGACCCATGGCCCTAAAAAGATTAAGCATGCGAATTTTCCAAACATCATAATTTGTGCCATCGAATATGAAAGTGGGATCGTGCACTAATTCCCTAAACGACATCTTTTACTCTCTAGGCGGTAAAGCCCAAAAAGAGAGCCCAGGCTCTGATACCAATTGAAAGGACAATGATGTCGCCTAGAGGGGGGGGGTGAATAGGCGATTAAAACTTTTCCGGTTTAGGCTTGCTAATTGCGGAATAAAACTAGGTGTTTAAATTAACAAGCCAACAACCTAAATAAACTAGGCTCACCTATGTGCACCAACAACTTATGCTAAGCAAGACAAGCAACAAGGTGATAGCAATATAGAATACTTCAAGCACGAAGGCTATCACAATGTAAAGTGCATAAGTAAAAAGCTCGGGTATAGAAATAACCGAAGCACGCGGAGACGAGGATGTATTCCCGAGTTCCTCCTTGAAAGGGAGTACGTCTCGTTGGAGAGGTGTGAACCGACACAACGGTTCAACAACCACAAAGGTTTCACCCTCTTCTCCGATGAACCGCACCACAAAGGTTTGGTTCACCTTCCACTATCGGTATTCCTTCGAGGCGGAATCCGGAGCCTTTCAACAACAATCCGGGCACAACCCACAATGGGATTGGGGGCTCCCGAACGGCTCTCAACAACAATCCGAGGCACAACCCACAATGGATTGGGGGCTCCCGAACGGCTTCAAGTGACCACACAAGGGTCCAACCACCACAAAGGCGTCTAGGGCCCAAGACCCAAGAGTAACAAGTTCACAGCTTTCAACTTCCACGAATCCTCGTGGAGAGCACACCGATGCACCAAATGCAAAAGGCAAGAGCACAAGTGCTCAAATCCTTCACTCTCAAATTCCAACAAAGCAACAAATGCTTATGGGGGAATAAGAGAGGAAGAACAAAGAGGAGAACCACTCAAGAACTCCAAGAACTAGATCCACTAGGTTCCCCTCACTTAGAGGAGATATTGAATGGTGGAAATGTAGATCTAGGTCTTCTCCTTCAATCCTCCAAAGATCAAAGAGTTTGGGTGGAGGGATTGGGAGATATCAAGGAAATGAGCTTGCAACAATGGAGGAGAGAGAAATCTGGGCGAGCTACTCAGCTGGAGGTAGGTGGAGGGGTATTTATACCCCTCCCAGAAAGAGCCGTTGCAACACTTCGCGCAGATTCACTTGGGCCGGAACTTCCGGTTGGGCCGGAACTTCCGTCCGGGAACTTCCGGACCCCTAGAAAAGCGACTAAAAATGCTCTCTGTACTCGGCCGGAGATTTGGCCGGAAGTTTGGCCGGAACTTCCGGATGGCAAACCGGAAATTCCGCCCCTCAGAAAACTGCAGAAACACTGAACACGAAAACGAAGATATCTTGATCATCCGGACTCCGTTTTCGATGTTCTCGGGCTCGTTGGAATCGCAACGAAGAGCTTTACAAGATCATGCAGAGAAACATCATAGTCCAACAATGGAAGATAAAGCCAAATGGAGAAAGGTATAACCTCTCTAAAAGGAAAGATCGGCAAACCTCCAAAACCGAAAACGTAACAAGTTTTCCATACGAAATTCGTTTTCGATGAACTTGGGCTTGTCGTGAAGATCACAACAAGCACCAAAAGTCAACAAGGAGAAAACCAAATAAGAACCAAGAAAGATGAAATGCCAAGTATGCAAAGGTTTGAGCTCTCCACAAAGATGCGATCAAGTTACTCACTTGAGAGCCCCTCTTGATAGTACGCCGTCTATCCTAAAACCCGGTCTCCCACTAACAACATGAGACCGGTAAAATAGAAAACCTATCAAGATCATACCTTTGCCTTGCGCATTCCACTTGAGCTCGATGATGACGATCTTGCTCTCTCAAGTTGGAACACCTTTCTTGATTGTGCTTGCAAGCACATGCTTGATGAAGACTTCTCCAAATGCTCCCCCATACTCCATTATGGGAGGGCCTCGCTAAGCTCCGTCTTCATGTCTCCTTTGCAAGCTTCAATCAAATGATGTCTTTCGAGATGGATCATATTGAGCTTGCACTTCATCTTCTTATCTTGATATAGATGATGGCTTGGAGATAAACATGAAGTTCACACAATCTTCTTTTCCAAGCCATGCTTGCAATAAGCTCAACTCTTCACATGACCATTCTTCATATAAACCCTTGGATGGAACCTTGGTCATCATGAAATCTTCTAGAGTCCAACACATGAACTCCAATCTTTACCTATGGACAAGATCTACAAGTGTATCTCAATGCAAACATTAGTCCATAAGGATTGTCATTAATTACCAAAACCACGCATGGGGCAACACATGCACTTTCAGCGTGTCTCGATTATGTCTGGCGAGATCTCGAACCGCTAGGGTAACACACTTAAGGGAGGATGACATTTATAATAGATTGGAAACAGAAGAGAAAATAAAAGAGAGCACCGGAAATGTTCCGGGAGAGTTCCGATGGAGATCGGAGAGCGACGAAATAGTTTTCGGAGCTGGAATTAATTAGATAAAATATATTTGATATTAATTAGTTGAATTAATGATTAATATTTTTTTATTTAATTAAATTCGAATTTTAAAGGTTGTTTTTCATAAATGGGCCTTAGAGGCCCTTTAGGGGAAAAACCCCAAAAAGAAAAAAGAAAAAAAAAAGAAGGGGGAGGGCCAGCCGGCTTAGGTGGGCCAAATGGAGCCCACCTAGGGGCCGGCTGCCTCCTTGGCCGGCAAGGCCATGTGGGGTTTAGTCCCACATGGCTTAGCCAAGGGAGATGGTCTCCCTCCTCCACCTATATATGGGTGCCCCCTTTGCCTTTGAGAACGCACCATATTCTCTCTCTCTCTCTCCCGTTTAATCGTGACTCCGCAATTGGAGTCGTGTACGAGGTAAGTGTTTCTCCACCATAAGCACACCGCCGTGCTACTGGATTTCTGGTCCAAGTGTTCCGCTGCTCGTCCCTGGATCGGAGCCCGGAGGAAGTCATCTTCACCGTATGTGTGCGACTCCCTGCGAGGCACCACACTTGGGGTGCTAGGAGGTGTTCATCTGTAACAGCCCAAAGTTCGGAAACCTAAAAACCCGATTAAAATTTTCGCTTTTGTGTTGCATTGCATCATGGCATCCATATTAAGTTGCTAAACAACACACAAATTGGGTTTGACAACATTGGAAAACAAAATGCTAAACTTGTTTAAACAAAATCTCAAATCAAGGAAGGCACTCAACTTGTAAAACCAAATTACTTTGACATGTTATATTTGTCAAGGAAGTTCCACGAGCTAAATTAAATAATGTTGGAACTTTAGGAAAATGCCAAATGTCTTATAAAAGGAAGGACATTCAATTTGGCTTGATCCAATTGAATTCAAGCACTTTCAAAATCCTTTACACATTCAAAACAGAAGGCATGGATTGCTTCACCATGATGTTGGGAGCCTCCACTCTTTTCCTTGGCGACCTTTGGGAAAGTAATTTATGTTCAACTAATTTTATAAAGAGGAAAGCCCCAGATGCCTATTGCTTTGCTTTCAAGTTTTGAAGTAATTGTTGACCACCAATTCCCACTTTTAGTTTCATATGTGTCAACAATGTTCGAGACTTCAAAATATACTTTTCTCAAAGATAAATAAATGGCTAAGTATTTTAAATCTTGAGAATACCAAAAATGCCATATCCAAACACTCTAAACAAAAGTTATTCAAAACTTTTAATCTTGAATTGCCAATTTTTGTGGTGCTCCTACTTGTTAGTAGGAGGCTACTGGAATTTTTCTCAGAATTTAATAAAATGTTTAAGTGCCCTAATAAAATCCATTGAAATGCTGCTGGATATAAAAGGGTTTTAGAAAGAAAGCTGGGAAGGACCAATCTGTGATGGAAGATTTCTGCCAGGGGCTTGTTGGTAAAAACTCTTTCTTCTTCCCTGTAGCGACCGGAGAGCTCGCTCCCGCCGGACCAGGGTCGCTGAGCACGCCGCGCCGGGCCCTCCCCTACTCTGCCCTGCACTGTAAGGGGACAAGCACTCGACGGTCTCGCTACTGCTCCCACTCCCCATCGATTCTTCTCTCCCTCTCTCGTTTCCCCACCCTGGCCGCCGTGTAGCTTGAGCCGCCGTGCTCGTCGCCGCCATTGGAGCGCTCCCAAAGCAGATCGAAGAACATCCCCGGCTCCGCCGCATCCCCTTCTCCTGCTCCGCCAGAGCAATCGAGCCAGGACACAGAGAATCGCCGCCGCCGACCAACTTCCTCTCCGCCCCGACGCAACTCCGCCGCCAGAATCCGCTGCCGTCGACCTTCCTCCGGCCACCCCGACCCCCCCAACGAGCTCGTGGTGAGCACCCCGTGCCGTTGCGCACCTTCCCCTCTCCCTCTCGCGCTGCTTCGCGCTCCACTCGCCGTAGCCGTTCGTCGCCGTCGCCGAAGTTTCTGTCACCGTTGCCTCGCGCGGCCGGCCGCGTAGCTGGCTTAGCCGGGCTGAGGGCCGGTCCCCTCTGGCCCATAGCCGGCCTGCCAGCCGGCCCAGGCCGGGCTGAGGACCGGGCGCCTCTGGAGCCAGGCCGGCCTGCTAGCCGGCCCAGCCGGGCTGGAAACCGGCTAAGCAGTTTTTTTCCTGCGCTGTTCCTTTTTCTTTTTCCCTCGATAGCGCATGTTCCCCGCTACCCCCTCGCGCTTATAGAGACATCGAACCCCGGTGAATCACATGTCCCATCTCTCCCTCGAGTTCGAGTAATTAAGTGTTATTGTTGTTGGAAATAATTTAATCAAAAGTAATTATTTAAAAAGAGGAATTAATAAAGGTGATAACTATTTTATCGGGACCTCCGAAAAATGTGTTCCTTATATCGAAATGCTCAGAAAAACATGAGTGATCCAGAATCATCATCATCATGCATAATTGCTCACAATTACAATAATGTGCTCTCGTAGTAATTATAATCACTAAGTTTAAATATGGGGTTTATTCCAAATAATGCAATAAATATAATGGGGACCCCATTTAACTTGTTGATCATGTTCAATGCTTTTAGGGTGCATTTTAAAATGTCATATCATCATTTTTGTATGTATTGCACAATTGCCATGTGTTGATTGTTGTTTTGCTTTCCGGTGTTGTTTGCTCTCCGGTAGATCACGAGTTCGGAGTTGAGCATCATTACTCCGACGAGCAGTTTGACTCCTCCGCTCAACAAGGCAAGCGTAATCCCCCCTCTGAGCATGTCTTCTCCTATTTTCCGCAAATATTTTCTCCACTATAATATTGCATGCGGTTCCAAATGTCAATTTATTGGATTAGAGTATCCTATAGTTGCATTATGATTCCAATGCCATTACCTGTTTCCCTCCTATTATCCATAGGTTTGTATTGTTGGCCCGAGATAACTACTATGCTATGTTGATGCTTAGCCCTGCTTAGTAATTGCATAGCGGTGCTGTGGATACTTCATGTTGGAAACAGGGGATGAGATGAGAAAGATGGTGGAGAATTGTGGTGATGGATAATAAAATGCTTAAAGGTGGGGATGAGAGGCCACTGAGGAGGTGGTGTTTTGTCTCGTTCTCGCCGCCTAGGTGCGAGTTCTTTACCTCTTGAACCAAGACTGAGCGTGCAACCATGCGTGGGCCTATGCAATTGCAGGAACCCTCATAGACTAAATAACTCGGGCGGGACTAGGCAGGGTCCTCTAGTTCGGGCTTCCATTTGCGCGTGCGTGATGATGGTGGGATGAACTGAGATGAGGATGGTGGTGTTTAGGAAAATGAGTGGCCACGGGGCAGTGTGTTGGATCGCTGCTCCGTCCTCACTGATGATCCTGGGTTAGTCCTTAACGAGGGATAAGTCGACACCGCTCCCACCCAGCCGGCTCTCCCAGGAAGAGAGCTAAAGGCCAGGCAATGGGCTGGACGGTACGCGTGGCAAACATTGTACACCCCTGCAGGGTAAATCTTTTCGAAAAGCCGTGTCCGCGGTTATGGACGAACTTGGGAAGTGAAGGTAAGATCATAGAATAACTTTAACGGAATGATTAAAAACTGGGTACTAGAGGTACCACTCACAATTGCAAGGTGAGCTTCCTCGAGGGTGATTCGGGGAGGTGCCTTTGATGAACAGGTACAGTGGTTGATGATGGTTGATGTTGAGAAAGGTGATCAAAGAAAAGAGTCACTTCTTACCCCTTTTGAAAATATTCTGATTAGTCGATGCCATTGAGTTGTGTTTTCATAAATAAAATCAGCTTTATGCAAAACAGCCATAAAACTTGAAAGCCTCATCGAGCTAATGCTCTATATATAATCTTGCGAGTTCGTCGAACTCAACGTCGTTTGCTTTGTTTCAGAGGAGGACTTCACCGACCTCGAAGGTGGGTTCTTTGTGGACGTCGACGAGTAGTCTGGGGTTCCCAGGTGGCAGCTTGGGACATCCCGGAACAGCTGGCGTTGGATGTTTATCTGCAGGCCTCTTAGGCCATAATTTGGTTCTTGTTGTTTAGAACAACACACTCCGCTTCCGCATGTTGTAATGTTGGGTCTGTGACCTCTGGTTGTCATTTGCTATCTTTCTCTATTATAAGAGTTGAACTATTATGATTTGTGTCGTAGAGTCTGTGATGTGCCAGTTGTTCCACAAGTCTTGATCTCTCTATTATGCTTTGATAGTTGAGCCTGTGTTAAGGCATCAATCGGGGTGTTGCGTTGCCGGTGATCAATTCCGAGCAACGCCTGCCAAAGGTTTTGGCCGGGGATTGGTAAACCCGTAACCTCCGGTTGTATCGCTTAACCGGTGACACTCAGCATCACTGTATAGCAGTCAGGTCAGGGCGCCACAAGTTGGTATCAGAGCAGTACTGCCTGTAGGAAACCCTTCTACTGGTCGATGTTGAGTCTAGTGTTTGTGAAAATATTTTGAACCTAAAAATGAGTTGTGAAAACCATCTTAGGATTCTTTTTACTCCTTATCTGGTTACCCTCTAATCTCGGAGCAATCTTACCTCGGTTTGACTTAAAGGTTTTACTTCTCATCTGTTACTTCAAAATGATTAGAAACGTGGGTGGGGTTCGACCGTTAGTGTTATATGTCCAGTTGCTCCCGCTGCGTTGCAATCCCAAATCAACTCAGATGTTTGGACTCTGTTACCCAACGAAAGAATAAGTGATTATCCTCAATTTTGTCGGGTTTTAACCCACGGTCTTGAACCGAAGGTCCCGGATTGTACTTTGGTTCTGGTATGTTGAATTATGTGGGTTGTTACCCATGTGATCCTCATGCTAATTGTGAATCCCGGTACATGAAGCTGACCTTTAACCCAAGTCCTTTATGTGGTCTGTGTGGTAAATGGTTGAACCTTAATTTCCCACACCTCAGCTGGCTATGTAACTTCAGCTCTCCCCTAGGATTGCTTTAGGTTCTGTCATGGAACCACTGGGGTTACGACCAAGATTCCCCTAGCGAGTCTCACAACTATGCTCGTGACTCTGCTGCATATCTCCTCTTTGGGCATGGTTATCACAATTGAGTAATAACCGGTGCATCTTCAACATCTTAGGATTCTCCTGAGCATGTTTCGTACTCTGATCTGCTTTCCAACCTTTGTCTGTCAGTTGACAGTAAAGTTTTATCGTGTGTTGGTACGTTCCGCTGCAAGTCACCCTCTTGATCCGTCAAGACTTTCCAATTCATCTTGTTAGGAGAAACAAACTCCAGTACCTTGTCCACTTCTCGGACTAGGTCAAAGTATTGTAATCTGCAGAATAAGGGCCGTGTCTAGCTTTTGTTCTGCTCCACCTTAGAGTGTCACACTCTTTATATCAAGGGGTCAATCTAAGTACCATGATACTCTTGATGAAGTGATGCTCTTACTCCTCGTTACTCTCTGTTTTCCGAGTGACTTGTTACTCGACAAGGATAAGTCGTGAGCACTGATGTGGCTATCGGATATTCTTAGCAGTTTTCACTGTGCGGAAATCCAGGGATATCCATTGTCCTCCTTAGCATGATTGGTTAGCCGATCAATAAGTTGAGTTGGACTGTGTTCCCAAGTTCGTTTTCTCTGTTGCTCTTCCTCGGTCAAAGAGCTAGGTTCGTGCCAAAGCTCCCAAGACCACCTCGTTGTGCCTTGAAAGGCATGATCCTCTCTTGAACTCAAGATCCACCGGTATGTTGTGATATCCTATATGTGGATCGTGATATTCTGGAGGTCTTTCCAGAAGTATCGCCAGGTTGTCACCTGACCGTGATGTTGAGCTTATGAGTAAGCTGGTTCACTGAACAACTCACTTCTCCAAGAAAATCGTGCTGGATGTCCAGAATTATTCGGTTGAGCTTAAACAACTTGGAGAGTTGAAAGATAACAGCTCTATCCCGATATAGTTCCTTCTCAATGGGATGTCTAGTCTGTCCGTGTTGAAGCAAGGTGGTATCTCCTTTTTGGATATGCTACCCTCCAAATCTTTTGATTTGAATTGGGCTATCGTCAAATCAAACTCAGACCGACCTACCTGAATGTGTTAGTCTGACCAATACTAATGCCTCGTTCTGGTGAAATATGATTCTACCGTCTCGGAGTATCTGGATAAGTTTGTTGCTGAGCCCATCAACTACCTTCTTATCTTCTCCATGTTTGAGGAGATTCATATTGGATATTGGGCGTTAGCATTGGAAAATTGTTGGAACTAACTTTGTGTCTTCACAATATATGTGTTCTGGAGTTAGAAGTGATTTTCCCTGGTTCACGTGCAATTGCTGAAAGATGTCGCCGTGGATCTGAGTGAATTGTCTGGTTTCCTCAGAATCATTTCAACTCGATCATGCATATGTAGAAGATTCGTGGAATGGTATGTTGTTACCTCCATTCCTTGGGAATCTCATCTATGCATCCAAGCCACTACTTAAATTGTTCCAGAGAGGGAGGAAGTCTGAGAACTTCCTTGTCTTCTATGGTGCCTCCCATCAATAACTAAATCGTGTCTCGTTGCAAGTAAATCAAGTAGGGCAGCTGCCCTCTTACAAGTTACTAATACGTGAGTTCCGCAATCTCGTTCCTCCTCTGGAGTTAGATCTTTTAGTATAGCTCTTGGGTTCCTAGCAATTGTAATCCGTTGGTACGCACTGCAAAGCTTCCTATTCCTACCGGTGCTGAGTCTGAAGTATCTCTACACTTCCCAGGTTTGACTCTCAATCAGAAACGATAGTTGGTGATCCTCAAGAAGTTTGTCCCGATGTCTGGAAAAATCAAGAAGTGTTCCCAATACTAACGTTTGCGGAGTTTCTGAAGTTCCCTCGGTTCATTTTTCCCGACCCTTCTCCTGTGATCCGAAATGCTCCTCCGTGAGGAAAGTTCTACTCAAGCCGACTAGTACAAGTTACCTCTTCATCTGTTGGAAGCTTGTTTCGACACTCCCTCAGAGATTTTAGGCCTTGTGCAAAGTTCATATTCTGAAACTTAGAGAAACAATTGTCTACCAACTGGAAACTCCTCCTCAATCTCCCGTCACTCGCAGGTGTCTCCTAACTATCAATCCAAGGGATGCTTGAAGTCTCATCCTAGGTTTCTACTAGGAGGTACTTGATCGTGGTATATTCTCCAAGATCCATCCTTCCGGTGAGGTTTCCTTCATTCCGATGGTGTACGTTGGTAGTGACCTCGAAGTGAAGCCGATGAAGATCTCCATGATGCTTTCGGTCAATCTCTTCAAGAAAGAAGCCAACTGAAGCGAGAAGATCGTGTAGTACCGTTGTAACCCTTTTTCCCTCTTTCCTACTCTAAGAATCTCGGGACGAGATTCCTGTAAGGGGGATCGAGTTGTAACAGCCCAAAGTTCGGAAACCTAAAAACCCGATTAAAATTTTCGCTTTTGTGTTGCATTGCATCATGGCATCCATATTAAGTTGCTAAACAACACACAAATTGGGTTTGACAACATTGGAAAACAAAATGCTAAACTTGTTTAAACAAAATCTCAAATCAAGGAAGGCACTCAACTTGTAAAACCAAATTACTTTGACATGTTATATTTGTCAAGGAAGTTCCATGAGCTAAATTAAATAATGTTGGAACTTTAGGAAAATGCCAAATGTCTTATAAAAGGAAGGACATTCAATTTGGCTTGATCCAATTGAATTCAAGCACTTTCAAAATCCTTTACACTTTCAAAACAGAAGGCATGGATTGCTTCACCATGATGTTGGGAGCCTCCACTCTTTTCCTTGGCGACCTTTGGGAAAGTAATTTATGTTCAAATAATTTTATAAAGAGGAAAGCCCCAGATGCCTATTGCTTTGCTTTCAAGTTTTGAAGTAATTGTTGACCACCAATTCCCACTTTTAGTTTCATATGTGTCAACAATGTTCAAGACTTAAAAATATAATTTTCTCAAAGATAAATAAATGGCTAAGTATTTTAAATCTTGAGAATACCAAAAATGCCATATCCAAACACTCTAAACAAAAGTTATTCAAAACTTTTAATCTTGAATTGCCAATTTTTGTGGTGCTCCTACTTGTTATTAGGAGGCTACTGGAATTTTTCTCAGAATTTAATAAAATGTTTAAGTGCCCTAATAAAATCCATTGAAATGCTGCTGGATTAAAAGGGTTTTAGAAAGAAAGCTGGGAAGGACCAATCTGTGATGGAAGATTTCTGCCAGGGGCTTGTTGGTAAAAACTCTTTCTTCTTCCCTGTAGCGACCGGAGAGCTCGCTCCCGCCGGACCAGGGTCGCTGAGCACGCCGCGCCGGGCCCTCCCCTACTCTGCCCTGCACTGCAAGGGGACAAGCACTCGACGGTCTCGCTACTGCTCCCACTCCCCCTCGATTCTTCTCTCCCTCTCTCGTTTCCCCACCCTGGCCGCCGTGTAGCTTGAGACGCCGTGCTCGTCGCCGCCATTGGAGCGCTCCCGAAGCAGATCGAAGAACATCCCCGGCTCCGCCGCATCCCCTTCTCCTGCTCCGCCAGAGCAATCGAGCCAGGACACTGAGAATCGCCGCCGCCGACCAACTTCCTCTCCGCCCCGACGCAACTCCGCCGCCGGAATCCGCTGCCGTCGACCTTCCTCCGGCCACCCCGACCCCCCCAACGAGCTCGTGGTGAGCACCCCGTGCCGTTGCGCACCTTCCCCTCTCCCCTCTCGCGCTGCTTCGCGCTCCACTCGCCGTAGCCGTTCGTCGCCGTCGCCGAAGTTTCTGTCACCGTTGCCTCGCGCGGCCGGCCGCGTAGCCGGCTTAGCCGGGCTGAGGGCCGGTCCCCTCTGGCCCATAGCCGGCCTGCCAGCCGGCCCAGGCCGGGCTGAGGACCGGGCGCCTCTGGAGCCAGGCCGGCCTGCTAGCCGGCCCAGCCGGGCTGGAAACCGGCTAAGAAGTTTTTTTCCTGCGCTGTTCCTTTTTCTTTTTCCCTCGATAGCGCATGTTCCCCGCTACCCCCTCGCGCTTATAGAGACATCGAACCCCGGTGAATCACATGTCCCATCTCTCCCTCGAGTTCGAGTAATTAAGTGTTATTGTTGTTGGAAATAATTTAATCAAAAGTAATTATTTAAAAAGAGGAATTAATAAAGGTGATAACTATTTTATCGGGACCTCCGAAAAATGTGTTCCCTATATCGAAATGCTCAGAAAAACATGAGTGATCCAGAATCATCATCATCATGCATAATTGCTCACAATTACAATAATGTGCTCTCGTAGTAATTATAATCACTAAGTTTAAATATGGGGTTTATTCCAAATAATGCAATAAATATAATGGGGACCCCATTTAACTTGTTGATCATGTTCAATGCTTTTAGGGTGCATTTTAAAATGTCATATCATCATTTTTGTATGCATTGCACAATTGCCATGTGTTGATTGTTGTTTTTTGCTTTCCGGTGTTGTTTGCTCTCCGGTAGATCACGAGTTCGGAGTTGAGCATCATTACTCCGACGAGCAGTTTGACTCCTCCGCTCAACAAGGCAAGCGTAATCCCCCCTCTGAGCATGTCTTCTCCTATTTTCCGCAAATATTTTCTCCACTATAATATTGCATGCGGTTCCAAATGTCAATTTATTGGATTAGAGTATCCTATAGTTGCATTATGATTCCAATGCCATTACCTGTTTCCCTCCTATTATCCATAGGTTTGTATTGTTGGCCCGAGATAACTACTATGCTATGTTGATGCTTAGCCCTGCTTAGTAATTGCATAGCGGTGCTGTGGATACTTCATGTTGGAAACAGGGGATGAGATGAGAAAGATGGTGGAGAATTGTGGTGATGGATAATAAAATGCTTAAAGGTGGGGATGAGAGGCCACTGAGGAGGTGGTGTTTTGTCTCGTTCTCGCCGCCTAGGTGCGAGTTCTTTACCTCTTGAACCAAGACTGAGCGTGCAACCATGCGTGAGGCCTATGCAATTGCAGGAACCCTCATAGACTAAATAACTCGGGCGGGACTAGCCAGGGTCCTCTAGTTCGGGCTTCCATTTGCGCGTGCGTGATGATGGTGGGATGAACTGAGATGAGGATGGTGGTGTTTAGGAAAATGAGTGGCCACTGGGCAGTGTGTTGGATCGCTGCTCCGTCCTCACTGATGATCCTGGGTTAGTCCTTAACGAGGGAGAAGTCGACACTGCTCCCACCCAGCCAGCTCTCCCAGGAAGAGAGCTAAAGGCCAGGCAATGGGCCGGACGGTACGCGTGGAAAACATTGTACACCCCTGCAGGGTAAATCTTTTCGAAAAGCCGTGTCCGCGGTTATGGACGAACTTGGGAAGTGAAGGTAAGATCATAGAATAACTTTAACGGAATGATTAAAAACTGGGTACTAGAGGTACCACTCACAATTGCAAGGTGAGCTTCCTCGAGGGTGATTCGGGGAAGTGCCTTTAATGAACAGGTACAGTGGTTGATGATGGTTGATGTTGAGAAAGGTGATCAAAGAAAAGAGTCACCTCTTACCCCCTTTTGAAAACTATTCTGATTAGTCGATGCCATTGAGTTGTGTTTTCATAAATAAAATCAGATTTATGCAAAACAGCCATAAAACCTTGAAAGCTTCATCGATCTAATGCTCTATATATAATCTTGCGAGTTCGTCGAACTCAACGTCGTTTGCTTTGTTTCAGAGGAGGACTTCACCAACCTCGAAGGTGGGTTCTTTGTGGACGTCGACGAGTAGTCTGGGGTTCCCAGGTGGCAGCTTGGGACATCCCGGAACAGCTGGCGTTGGATGTTTATCTGCAGGCCTCTTAGGCCATAATTTGGTTCTTGTTGTTTAGAACAACACACTCCGCTTCCGCATGTTGTAATGTTGGGTCTGTGACCTCTGGTTGTCATTTGCTATCTTTCTCTAGTATAAGAGTTGAACTATTATGATTTGTGTCGTAGAGTCTGTGATGTGCCAGTTGTTCCACAAGTCTTGATCTCTCTATTATGCTTTGATAGTTGAGCCTGTGTTAAGGCATCAATCGGGGTGTTGCGTTGCCGGTGATCAATTCCGAGCAACGCCTGCCAAAGGTTTTGGCCGGGGATTGGTAAACCTGTAACCTCCGGTTGTATCGCTTAACCGGTGACACTCAGCATCACTGTATAGCAGTCAGGTCAGGGCGCCACATCATCTCCACCACCATGAGGTCGGTGTCACCATCGTCATCGCTGTCTTCGTCGCGCCAAGATCTTCGCGACCTCGAGGTCGGCTACTGTAGGGACCCCTCGTACCGAAGTCCGAGAAGCCCACGTCATGTAAAATGATCACGATCCCAATGATCAGTGCATCGCGATCACATAACCAACATGGTATACAGAGTTACATCATCCAACTCGATTAGTACAAGACTTACATAAATGGTGGTCACACGACCAAGCCTGCAACCATCGTCACGCAGGATGGTATTAACCACTATATAGCGGAAGCTTTCGGCTAGCGTCGACCCTCGTCACAACCGGACGCACTCCCACAGAGCAGTTGACCGGTGACACTCAGTTGACGTAGTCGTCGACGCACTCCTCATCTTCGGCGTAGGTCTTCTCGTTGAAAATCTGGACATTGGAATATCCAGGGACACAGCCATAAGTACAATTACGTACTCGAAAGACCACCACCAGGCTTAAGTTTTCATGGTAATGCAATAAGAGCGTTTTCGAAAACTGGGATAGCTGATATATATGACTATAGGGCTTAATTTTCGCAAACGATGCTTTTAGACATAGAGAAGACAACATCTCTATATCTTTGTTGAAAAAGGCACTTGGAGATATAATTCTCCTTCCTTTAGGAATGGCAGAAACCATTTCCAAGTTTGAAAACATTTTTATAAAACTTTTTCAAACACCAGGATAGGGATGCCCCTTTTTCCTTTCCGGGTTCCGACTGGTTGACTCCCCGAGACCAACCATCTTCTCCCAAAATCCGTACCTCCCAGGTACCTCCTTGATGTCTCCTTTCTCCTGTGCCGAAAATAGTTTCTTTTTAAAACATAAAATGCCCATACGCCTAGATCGGTGGCCTTTCCAACCGTCCATGACCGAGGACTCGACTATTCGAATAGATTTACACTCTGCAAAGGGGGTGCACTTTCACCACACCAAACAGTCATTCCGCCGTGATCAGCCACGGTCCTCATACGACAGTATGCGGTGTTTCGGACAACTTGATCAAAGCTTTCCACTAATCCACTCTAGTACAGAGGACTCCCGCTAGGTTTGTTCCCCTCGGCACCGTGTGCTCCACTAGACCCCTGGTCTCTCTTAGGACGCCACATCGCCACGGCAAGGGACCCAACGTAATCGTCCGGCGCGGGTCCATCCGCATGTGTATTGCCTCGTACAGACGACAACCCGGCTTCGAGGGACTCTAACCCTTATAGAAGTATGAGACCTTCCGTACTAAAATGGACAAGCTTCCGGCTAAGCCCTACCCATATCAGGTAGTGTGGTGGCACGGGTTAATTGTTCGGGCGGCCGCTAGGGCAGTACTTTGTTTTTCAAAACATCTCCACCTCCGACTGCTCCCAGCAACTCGGGTTTTCACAAACTCTCCGAATGCTCCCAGCACTTCGGGTTTTCATAAACTCTCCGAATGCTCCCAGCACTTCGGGTTTTCATAAACACCTCCATTTGCTCCCAGCAACATGGGTTTTATAAAATACTTTCTCGCCGATCGCTCCCAGCGACTCGGGTTTTTCCTCTGGAAACATTTTACCAAAGACCAGGCTCCCATCCTATAGTTTTGAGATAAGGATATAAGGATATACTACTAGAAAATATAATTTTCTTGATAGCGCCTTCAGTAGAAGGCTTCTCAAGTGAAGACTTAATTTTTATAACACCTATTATATTCTAGTAGATAGCTTTGGCCAAACAATATTTTATAAAATAGTTTTGGGTGGCAAAGTGCCACAGAAGAAATAAAACATGCATTATTTTATTTTGAAAACAAAACATGCTTTAATGAAATAATAGGATTTCAGTAGGGTATGGTGAGGTGGCTTGCCTTGCTCAGCAAAGTGTCCCTGGTATTGCTCTTCTTCGTAGACAGGTTCCACTCCCAAGTATTGCTCCTCCTCTTGCGGTTCTATGGTACCGGAAAATTAAACGCGACTACCGTTAATTCTAGGTAGCGGGTTGACAACAATCTAAAGTACTTAAACAAAACAACAAGCATTGCACAAGGCACTAAACTAACACTCAAAAGCAGACAACTCACTTAATTAAAACAGCAACAAACAACAAGTCCATATAACTAGGACAAACAACAAACACACCTATGACAGTATACACAACAACCCTAATAGTTACGAAGGTGGTTTTAACTAAACACAAAGGCGAAACCCCCCTTAGGGTGATTGGATCATTTAACAAGGGCTGCTACATTAGTTCAGGAAATACTTCAGACAAAAGTATCTTAATAGTTAAGGAAATACTTCAGACAAAAGTTGGGTAGCATGCAAGCATTATCACAAGCACATAGCACACTCACATGCAAGCATGTCACTAGCTCTAGGACACACAACACTAGGTAGTTAATCAACCAACAAAGGTTAACACCACTGTTCACACAAGTTTTTGATTAAGAGCCAACAAGGTGCAGTTGGCTTTTTATAGAACACCACCAATAAGACCACTACAACCATCAAGCCAAACAGGAGCTACTGGTTGCTTATTGGTAAAAACTAACAGCACTTAAAATCTAAATAGTTTTAAGGTTCAATTGATGAATATTTCATTTATATAGAAACATGATTAAAAACCTTTACTTAAGTAAAAACCTTTGTAAATCAAAAACAGAGGACCAACCCTAAAAACATAGTGTTAACAACAGGAGTTTGTAAGGATGAGTATAACCAGATTGGGTACTCAAGTTTAATAAAAACAGGAATTAAAATAATTCATTTTCTTCTCTTAAATGGTCCTGCTTTAGGAAATAATTCGCTACTCACAGAATAAAGCTCCTAAAAATAAACCCTTTTAACACAGTACACCTAGTAACCATATGAAGCTATGAAAATTGGATTTGCATCAAAAGCTATTTTTAAAAATGAATTAAAAATCCTCAAATAGCTACTGGTGTCAAATTTAAACTTAATAGAACTCTAGTTTAACAAATCTCCTGCAAGCAAGATTAATTTCTAAAGCATGGTGTTGATTTTATCTTTCTGTAGAAATTGGATTCACTCCAATTGGATACTCCTAGCTCATGCAATCCTAAAAAGAGTGGAAAGTATACTTTTTAATAGATTTAAAACGCAGCACAAAATATAGAATATTTTAGGACCAAACAAGTTCTGCATGCTCAAGAAAACATCCAGGCATCTACTAAAAATACTCCTAAATAAATTGCACAAACAGATTAAGCACAAATTAATCAAACTAGACCCACACATTTAACAGAAACCAGAAATAATAAAACTGTTGCTAAAAAAAAGAACTTGGGCCGCGCCTGGGCCAGATCTGGCCGAGGCCAACACGGATCTGGCCAGCGGGTGAGCTGGGCCGGCCCAACTGCGCACCGCAGCGCAGCACAGCGCGCGGGAGCGGCCCGCGGGGCGGATTTGAACTGGGCCGTTGATCTCACGATCAACGGCTCACGTTCTTCTTCCCTAGCGCAACGCGTACGACGGCGGCCACAGGCAGGGGAAGATGGCGACGGCGAGGGGCTCACCTAGGGGCTCTGCATGCGACTGGGGAGAGCTGCGGACAGCGGAGGGGGTCGAGGGAGAGGCTCGGGCGTGAACAGCGTCAGCTGGGGTGGCCGGAATCCCTGGCGACGGCGGGGTGTCCTTCTAGGGTCGAGGTCGAGCACGGCGTCCACGGGCAGCCTCTGGGCAAAAGGAAAGGGGGAGAGGTTAGGCCTCGACTAGGGGAGCTTTGCGGGCCAAAAATGGCGGAGGGAGAGGATCAACGGCCACGGCCGTGTCTTGCCGGCGGCGACCTCGGCTTCCTCCGGCGGTCCCGAGCAGCAGAGGCCACGGGGATGGGCTGGGCTTCGTGGGAGGGTGGTGGGGTGAGGTGTGCGTGCTCTGGGGGACAGAGGGGTGAAGGGGGAGGCCGGGGTCGGGTGTGGGGCGAGCTCACCCTCTTCTAGGGTTTTCGGACAAGGGAGTCAATGGGGTGGCGTGGGGAGCTCCTACTGGCTGGCTTGGGTGGTGAGGGAGTGGGCAGGGTGGAGGTGGTCGGGATGATGTGTCTTGATCAGTAGGGAGAGGAGGGAGTGGAGCTCCATTGGTCCATGGAAAAAGAGAGGGAAGGAGAGTGGTGGAGAGAGTGATGGGGGAGGCTGGCAAGTGGGTCCAGGGGTGGGGTGGTTCTGCTCTGCTCCCATGACAGAGGGAGAGACGTTGAGGAGAGAGAGGGAGGGTTGATGGAGTGGGGAGAGGGTTGGTTTAGGCTAGGTTTAGGGTTTTGAGTCATCACTAACTTGTTTTTATTAATTTTACTAGCAAGGCTAAAAATGAACCACACCATGAGCTAAGCAACAACATGTGTGTGGTGACCTAATTGAGGGGATGCAAAAGTTTCCAAGCCTAAAAGGATGAAGAAAGAATTTTAGAAACTAAGCAAGTGGTGAAAAATGACCAAATGGTCACTGGTTTGAGTAGGCCTAAAAACCTAGATGGTTTTGTGCTAAGCCAAGTTTGCAAACAATGAAACCAAGTAAAAACTAAAATTAGAAAGTCCAAGGAACAAGATGGTCAAGGTGCATTTCAAAAATAACTCAAGGGTTGCCTAATCCAGGGCTCGAGATTTGATATGTTTTAATAAACATGAAGATCATTAAATTTGATCTAAACATGCTAAATTTGTATTTGTGTTACTATCAAAGTATACCACCAGTCCAATTAAGCTCAAGCAAAACAATAAGCTCACACAATCCAAGCATCAACATAATGTTAACTTATTAATTCACATGCTCACAACCAAGACACATAAATCAATCATAAGTCAAATAGTTTCCAAAGAAATATTAAATTAGGAGTTTTTGAAATAAGAGTTGCTAAGACTAGCCACACATTAAACTCAAGATATATTAGGACTCATTATATGGTCTTTTATAGTGTTGCAAACTTATAGCCTTCGGAAATAATTTTATTTCCTCAAAATAATAGGTCTTTGGGTAGTTGCTAATATCAAAAATAGAGTTTGTTAAAAATAAGATGGGAGGAGATGTACGGAATATTCCTTTGGTCACAACAAAGATTAAGAGGAAATTTTTCTACTAAGTTGAGTTCAAAGTTTGATAAATAGAGATGTCATCAACTCCCACAACAAACCACAGCAGGTCACCCAGAGCAAACAGAAGAAAAACATACCCATAAACAAGACATTTCAAAAAGCTTTTGTTGGTTCCAAATTTTGGTCTTAATTAATCAAGTTTTTTCTTGCTTCCAAAATTTGGGGCGTTACAGACCTTCCCCCCTTAAAAGAATCTCGTCCCGAGATTCCTAAGCGGGTACTAAGAGAGTGCAAGGTTAGTGGGTTTGTTGCTCCTTTATCTTCCGGGATTGTCGATTCTCAACTGAGGTCTCCTTGTCGAAACGTCATCGGATTTTCTTCCGGAAGGCTTTTGGGTCTTAGCTGAAGGTGCTGTCATGAAGGTCGATGCTGATCAGCGCTCTTGTCGAGTTGACTTCAAATACTCTAGAGTTGGGGCGCAAAGGATAGTTTGCCAAAACTCCCTAATAAAACTAGCGTATGTCTTCCCCCCTTAAAAAAGGGGCCTTGAAGGGTAGCTGTTGAAGGTATAAGTTGTTGCCGACTTCAATATGTTGTTGTTCTTGGGTACCACGGCGATCTTCGTCTTGGTCGTAGCTCCTTGGCGCTTGCGGTTGATGTAGACACTCGTCCAGATATTGCCGTCTCGAGTGGTTAGCAGTTAAATATCTGCCAACAGTTTCCAAGCCTCACAGGGGTGTCAGGTCCGTAGACTTGACTCTCTCCGGTTTTTCCTTGCTTAGTGTGTTGTCAACAGCAACAGTCTTCGGGCCTTTCGTCGTTCTTGGCGTCTTGTTAGATATGATGTCTTCTATTGTGCCCACCTTCGGTTTAGCTGACGAACAAAGTAGATGAAGACTTCCTTGGTTCGTTGACTTCATGACGCCACACACTATCGTTCAGAGGTCGGTTCTATCTAAATTAGCCTAGAAGATTAGTTAAGATACCTATTGCTATCAGTCTCGAGTCGGGCAAGTCGAGTTAATAAGTTTGGCGCATTGAAGGCACTTATGACTCTTGCTTCGGGGTTCATCTTGATGTAGACGATCTTCAGTGCTGGTTGTCTTCGTTGTTGCTGACCTCGATCTCCTTCGGACTTCACGACTTGAGGGCTGCCGATCTTTGAGTCCTTCGTGTTGCCGTTTGTAGGTCTCGAGGAGGTTAGCTAGTAACACGTTACTGGTGTTAGATGTTACTCTAAAGTTAGATACGCTAAATTAGTGATGGTATACTGGTAATTCGAAAAGTTAATTAAACTAGGCAAGGCTCGTCGCATCACGGGGACAGGCTTTCTCCGGGTGGTTTTCTGCATCAGGTGCAGTTAAAAGCTCTCACGTAACAAAGTTTAGATCAGAGGCAAAACATTAAAGAGAGGTTTTCTATACAAGTTTTGAAATGCATCACGATGCATCTAACGCTAAAAAGGGGCCAAATAGGTATTTTGTGTAGAGGCAAAAGATGTTTAAACAAAAAGGGAAGTTTGGGTCTAACATATGCTGCCGGCCAAGAGTGCTTGCGAAACACACCAGGAAAACAACACACCAACGACAAGCATACGAATCATCGTCAACCATTAGGTGCATCAAGTCTTAACAGAAGCAGCTCACACGACAAAGTTCCGCACATGGGCATAGTCTTTGACCCGAAACATAACAACAAGCTAACTTGCGACTGGGAGGGGAACATGACTTCACTCCACCATCACAAACTACTAGATGAGGCGCTTCTTGGAAGATTCGTTCTTGGGGAGGGACTCTTTGTTTGCCTTCAAAGCTTCAATCTCCTCATAGGCGCCCTTGAGATCCTTCCGGGTGTTGAGAACTCGGTACTTGAGTCTTTCTCCCATTTCATCAATGGTGGCCCATGCAGCGCTCCTTGCTGACTCCATAAAGGAGGCGTACTGAGACTCGGAGTTGGTGAACATCATATATCCCGTTTTGTTCTGATCATCACCTTTGTTCTTGTAGAGGTGGAGTTGCACCCACCAAAGCTCTTGTCCATTCAACATCCAGGGAAAACCCTTGTAGACTGCGGGCCCTTCAAGTTCGAAGCTCAGCATGAGGTTCTCCAGGGCCTTGGGAAACTCAGTGGTGCTTTCCAAAGTCATGGTCATCGTCGGGCCCTTCTTGAGTGATTCGATGAGGCTCGACATCTATAAATAAAGAAAATGTCTTAGGAGGAGGCGTAAAAATAAAAGAATCAAGGCTAAGGTATCTCGAGGAAAGGTAGGGTTTTCAGTCCTCAGGTCCGTTCCTAGTTTGACGTCATTCCTAAGGTTCTTATTTATGTCTAGCAAGGTACACACAGACACGGGGCATACCGTCAACTAATGCTTCAGCAAAAAGCACACAAGCAAGACACACACTTAAGCAAAAAGCATACCAGCAAAAGAGCACACATGACACTTATAGTACCAAAAGGGCACTCAATAATCGTGATAGTCGGGTAATCCAACCAAAGGTCATATCCTACTTCATCCCATGGGGTTTGGTGTTGCATGGATACTGAAGTCCTCATTGGATCCCTTGGGTTCTTGCCGAGAAGTTCGCGATTGCCCGGTTTGCTGATGGAGTAACATTGTTGAGGTTGAGTCGAGGGAGCGAAGATGACTTTGCATTGTTGTCTTGCATTTTGCACATCCGAGGTATTTGGAGGTCCTGCCTTTGCTGTCGTCGATGAGCTTGGTCTTGCAGACTGTGCATCTGAGAGCTCCTTGATGCATTGTAACTTCTTAATAAAGAAATTCGTCGTCTAGGTGCTAGCTACTTAGGTCTCACTTGGGTTCCTCGTCAAGTCTAAACAAGTTTTGAATAGGGACAAGAGAGTAGAGAAAACTCTTTTGAAAATACTTGAAGTTAGAGGGCTAAGATCAAGAAATTTTTGAGAATAGGTGAGGAGTGGAAACCATACTAGGCTTACCTTGAAGAAAATAGATTTCTGTAGAAATAAGTTTTAGCAAAATATTTCCTTCCTAAGCTAACGACCATGCTAACTAAGGTCTCCTAAGGTCAACGATGGCTCTGATACCAAGTCTGTAGGACCCCTCGTACCAGTCCGAGAAGCCCACGTTATGTAAAAGATCACGATCCCAATGATCAGTGCATCGCGATCACATAACCAACATGGTATACAGAGTTACATCATCCAACTCGATTAGTACAAGACTTACATAAATGGTGGTCACACGACCAAGCCTGCAACCATCGTCACGCAGGACGGTATTAACCACTATATAGCGGAAGCTTTCGGCTAGCGTCGGCCCGCGTCACAACCGGACGCACTCCCCCAGAGCAGTTGACCGGTGACACTCAGTTGACGTAGTCGTCGGCGCACTCCTCATCTTCGGCGTAGGTCTTCTCATTGAAAATCTGGACATTGGAATATCCAGGGACACAGCCATAAGTACAATTACGTACTCGCAAGACCACCACCAGGCTTAAGTTTTCATGGTAATGCAATAAGAGCGTTTTCGAAAACTGGGATAGCTGATATATATGACTATAGGGCTTAATTTTCGCAAACGATGCTTTTAGACATAGAGAAGACAACATCTCTATATCTTTGTTGAAAAAGGCACTTGGAGATATAATTCTCCTTCCTTTAGGAATGGCAGAAACCATTTCCAAGTTTGAAAACATTTTATAAAACTTTTTCAAACACCAGGATAGGGATGCCCCTTTTTCCTTTCCGGGTTCCGACTGGTTGACTCCCCGAGACCAACCATCTTCTCCCAAAATCCGTACCTCCCAGGTACCTCCTTGATGTCTCCTTTCTCCTGTGCCGAAAACAGTTTCTTTTTAAAACATAAAATGCCCATACGCCTAGATCGGTGGCCTTTCCAACCGTCCATGACCGAGGACTCGGCTATTCGAATAGATTTACACTCTGCAGAGGGGGTGCACTTTCATCACACCAAACAGTCATTCCGCCGTGATCAGCCACGGTCCTCATACGACAGTATGCGGTGTTTCGGACAACTTGATCAAAGCTTTCCACTAATCCACTCTAGTACAGAGGACTCCCGCTAGGTTTGTTCCCCTCGGCACCGTGTGCTCCACTAGACCCCTGGTCTCTCTTAGGACGCCACATCGCCACGGCAGGGGACCCAACGCAATCGTCCGGCGCGGGTCCATCCGCATGTGTATTGCCTCGTACAGACGACAACCCGGCTTCGAGGGACTCTAACCCTTATAGAAGTATGAGACCTTCCGTACTAAAATGGACAAGCTTCCGGCTAAGCCCTACCCATATCAGGTAGTGTGGTTGCACGGGTTAATTGTTCGGGCGGCCGCTAGGGCAGTACTTTGTTTTTCAAAACATCTCCACCTCCGACTGCTCCCAGCAACTCGGGTTTTCACAAACTCTCCGAATGCTCCCAGCACTTCGGGTTTTCATAAACTCTCCGAATGCTCCCAGCACTTCGGGTTTTCATAAACACCTCCATTTGCTCCCAGCAACATGGGTTTTATAAAATACTTTCTCGCCGATCGCTCCCAGCGACTCGGGTTTTTCCTCTGGAAACATTTTACCAAAGACCAGGCTCCCATCCTATAGTTTTGAGATAAGGATATACTACTAGAAAATATAATTTTCTTGATAGCGCCTTTAGTAGAAGGCTTCTCAAGTGAAGACTTAATTTTTATAACACCTATTATATTCTAGTAGATAGCTTTGGCCAAACAATATTTCATAAAATAGTTTTGGGTGGCAAAGTGCCACAGAAGAAATAAACATGCATTATTTCATTTTTAAAACAAAACATGCTTTAATGA
The DNA here is from genome assembly GCA_947311845.1 of Poa pratensis. Classification (NCBI taxonomy): domain Eukaryota; kingdom Viridiplantae; phylum Streptophyta; class Magnoliopsida; order Poales; family Poaceae; genus Poa; species Poa pratensis. The sequence continues at coordinate 69,351,708 of CAMZMU010000039.1, read as the reverse complement.
AATAATAGGATTTCAGTAGTGTATGGTGAGGTGGCTTGCCTTGCTCAGCAAAGTGTCCCTGGTATTGCTCTTCTTCGTAGACAGGTTCCACTACCACGTATTGCTCCTCCTCTTGCGGTTCTATGGTACCGGAAAATTAAACACGACTACCGTTAATTCTAGGTAACGGGTTGACAACATTCTAAAGTACTTAAACAAAACAACAAGCATTGCACAAGGCACTAAACTAACACTCAAAAGCAGACAACTCACTTAATTAAAACAGCAACAAACAACAAGTCCATATAACTAGGACAAACAACAAACACACCTATGAAAGTATACACAACAACCCTAATAGTTACGAAGGTGGTTTTAACTAAACACAAAGGCGAAACTCCCCTTAGGGTGATTGGATCATTTAACAAGGGCTGCTACATTAGTTCAGGAAATACTTCAGACAAAAGTATCTTAATAGTTAAGGAAATACTTCAGACAAAAGTTGGGTAGCATGCAAGCATTATCACAAGAACATAGCACACTCACATGCAAGCATGTCACTAGCTCTAGGACACACAACACTAGGTAGTTAATCAACCAACAAAGGTTAACACCACTGTTCACACAAGTTTTTGATTAAGAGCCAACAAGGTGCAGTTGGCTTTTTATAGAACACCACCAATAAGACCACTACAACCATCAAGCCAAACAAGAGCTACTGGTTGCTTATTGGTAAAAACTAACAGCACTTAAAATCTAAATAGTTTTAAGGCTCAATTGATGAATATTTCATTTATATAGAAACATGATTAAAAACCTTTACTTAAGTAAAAACCTTTGTAAATCAAAAACAGAGGACCAACCCTAAAAACATAGTGTTAACAACAGGAGTTTATAAGGATGAGTATTACCAGATTGGGTACTCAAGTTTAATAAAAACAGGAATTAAAATAATTCATTTTCTTCTCTTAAATGGTCCTGCTTTAGGAAATAATTCGCTACTCACATAATAAAGCTCCTAAAAATAAACCCTTTTAACACAGTACACCTAGTAACCATATGAAGCTATGAAAATTGGATTTGCATCAAAAGCTATTTTTAAAAATGAATTAAAAATCCTCAAATAGCTACTGGTGTCAAACTTAAACTTAATAGAACTCTAGTTTAACAAATCTCCTGCAAGCAAGATTAATTTCTAAAGCAAGGTGTTGATTTTATCTTTCTGTAGAAATTGGATTCACTCCAATTGGATACTCCTAGCTCATGCAATCCTAAAAAGAGTGGAAAGTATACTTTTTAATAGATTTAAAACCCAGCACAAAATATAGAATATTTTAGGACCAAACCAGTTCTGCATGCTCAAGAAAACATCCAGGCATCTACTAAAAATACTCCTAAATAAATTGCACAAACAGATTAAGCACAAATTAATCAAACTAGACCCACACATTTAACAGAAACCAGAAATAATAAAACTGTTGCTAAAAAAAAGAACTTGGGCCGCGCCTGGGCCAGATCTGGCCGAGGCCAACACGGATCTGGCCAGCGGGGCGAGCTGGGCCGGCCCAACTGCGCACCGCAGCGCAGCACAGCGCGCGGGAGCGGCCCGCGGGGCGGATTTGAACTGGGTCGTTGATCTCGCGATCAACGGCTCACGTTCTTCTTCCCCAGCGCGACGCGTACGACGGCGGCCACAGGCAGGGGAAGACGGCGACGGCGAGGGGCTCACCTAGGGGCTCTGCATGCGACTGGGGAGAGCTGCGGACGGCGGAGGGGGTCGAGGGAGAGGCTCGGGCGTGGACAGCGTCAGCTGGGGTGGCCGGAATCCCTGGCGACGGCGGGGGTGTCCTTCTCGGGTCGAGGTCGAGCACGGCGTCCACGGGCAGCCTCTGGGCAAAAGGAAAGGGGGAGAGGTTAGGCCTCGACTAGGGGAGCTCTGCGGGCCAAAAATGGCGGAGGGGGAGGATCAACGGCCACGGCCGTGTCTTGCCGGCGGCGACCTCGGCTTCCTCCGGCGTTCCCGAGCAGCAGAGGCCACGGGGATGGGCTGGGCTTCGTGGGAGGGTGGTGGGGTGATGTGTGCGTGCTCTGGGGGACAGAGGGGTGACGGGGGAGGCCGGGGTCGGGTGTGGGGCGAGCTCACCCTCTTCTAGGGTTTTCGGACAAGGGAGTCAATGGGGTGGCGTGGGGAGCTCCTACTGGCTGGCTTGGGTGGTGAGGGAGTGGGCAATGTGGAGGTGGTTGGGATGATGTGTCTTGACCAGTAGGGAGAGGAGGGAGTGGAGCTCCATTGGTCCATGGAAAAAGAGAGGGAAGGAGAGTGGTGGAGAGAGTGATGGGGGAGGCTGGCAAGTGGGTCCAGGGGTGGGGTGGTGCTGCTCTGCTCCCATGACAGAGGGAGAGACGTTGAGGAGAGAGAGGGAGGGTTGATGGAGTGGGAGAGGGTTGGTTTAGGCTAGGTTTAGGGTTTTGAGTCATCACTAACTTGTTTTTATTAATTTTACTAGCAAGGCTAAAAATGAACCACACCATGAGCTAAGCAACAACATGTGTGTGGTGACCTAATTGAGGGGATGCAAAAGTTTCCAAGCCTAAAAGGATGAAGAAAGAATTTTAGAAACTAAGCAAGTGGTGAAAAATGACCAAATGGTCACTGGTTTGAGTAGGCCTAAAAACCTAGATGGTTTTGTGCTAAGCCAAGTTTGCAAACAATGAAACCAAGTAAAAACTAAAATTAGAAAGTCCAAGGAACAAGATGGTCAAGGTGCATTTCAAAAATAACTCAAGGGTTGCCTAATCCAGGGCTCGAGATTTGATATGTTTTAATAAACATGAAGATCATTAAATTTGATCTAAACATGCTAAATTTGTATTTGTGTTACTATCAAAGTATACCACCAGTCCAATTAAGCTCAAGCAAAACAATTAGCTCGCACAATCCAAGCATCAACATAATGTTAACTTATTAATTCACATGCTCACAACCAAGATACATAAATCAATCATAAGTCAAATAGTTTCCAAAGAAATATTAAATTAGGAGTTTTTGAAATAAGAGTTGCTAAGACTAGCCACACATTAAACTCAAGATATATTAGGACTCATTATATGGTCCTTTATAGTGTTGCAAACTTATAGCTTTCGGAAATAATTTTATTTCCTCAAAATAATAGGTCTTTGGGTAGTTGCTAATATCAAAAATAGAGTTTGTTAAAAATAAGATGGGAGGAGATGTACGGAATATTCCTTTGGTCACAACAAAGATTAAGAGGAAATTTTTCTACTAAGTTGAGTTCAAAGTTTGATAAATAGAGATGTCATCAACTCCCACAACAAACCACAGCAGGTCACCCAGAGCAAACAGAAGAAAAACATACCCATAAACAAGACATTTCAAAAAGTTTTTGTTGGTTCCAAATTTTGGGTCTTAATTAATCAAGTTTTTTCTTGCTTCCAAAATTTGAGGCGTTACACCTACGTCATCTACTTTGACAACGCTTGTTGCAGGAGCGTAATCCCCGCTATCGGTCTACGAGGGTACGTACAACGATCTTCTGCGTATTACTATATCTGCATAGTATAGATCCTGGCTAGTTTAAGGTTATCGTTGTTAGGAATTTTTTTTGTTTTCTGCCTACGATCCCCTTCAGTGGTATCAGAGCCGATCTATGCGTAGATATAGCTATACCGGTTTTAGAACCCATGTTCTCATGGGGGCATCGTTCTTTTAGAAGCTATCCTCTAGCGTGCACTTGCTATTGCCGGCAGCATTGAGTTGATGAAGCGGCCCGGACCGACTTTACGCGTACGCTTACGCGAGACTGGTTCCACAACTGACATACGGCTTGTACCGTATATATGGCTGGCGGGTGTCTGTCTCTCTCTCTCTTTAGTTGGCTTTGCATTTTCAATGGAGGGCCCGAAAGGGATACATAAATATCGACTATTTGATCGTTGTTGTGGTCGGTTCGTAGGTATGAATCGGTTCTATTTACGAAAGCCCCAAGCCACGTAAAATATGCAAAAGATAAAATAGAAAACGTCTAACTTTATTTTGCAGGGGCAATGTGATATGGTCAAGATAGGTTTGATAAATTGTTTATAAATTGTGGGCACGAAGGAGACCATCGGCGCAAGGACCATGTCACGTCGCATTGCATTTTGATGTTATGTTGTTGTTTGCATCTTATATTGTGTATATATATATATATGGTTATATATTAGTTACACGGCGGTAGTAATATAAGATGATCCCTCCAAAATACCATTAGTGTTCTCCCTTTTGGCGTGCACCACCAAGAAAGTTCTACGTTATGAGGCAGGCCGTGACGATCGGGTGTCAGACATATCGTCGTTCGCATACGGTGGGTGTAAGACATGTTTACACAAGCGTATACGCTGAAGGTTATTATGGCGAGCCTAGCATGTACAGACATGGCCTCGGAACACGGTGACCGAAAGGTTAAGCATGAGTCACAGAGTTGTTGTGATTGACATGTCGATGTCTACCTTTGAAGTTATGTTGCCGGCTCTGACGATGAGGGGTTGCATAATGGATGAGGATCGTGTAATCACTAAAACGATTCGAGGGATATTCGTTTTGAGTGGGAGTTCTGGTAGTTTTATTTTATTAAAACTTGAACCCATATTTTTATTATGAACAAAGTCTTTATGTTTTTGCAAAACCTTTGTAGATATTAACCAATGTAATCGCCATCTTTAAAAATTAGGCACATTCCTGCGATTGAGAAACTTAAAAGGTTGGGTCCAAACTTCATAGTTTTATACGGTAGCTTGAGAATACTCCTTGTTTAAACTGTTAGCTCTATGTGATACAATACCCGTTAGGAGATAAACTCGGAGATTCCGCTAGCAAAAGGATAATTTGGATTATCAAGTTTTGTGAGGATAATATCATCATAGTCCAGTGTATGCTATAATCTCTACCATATAGAATTAATTGTGGGTGCGAGTTGTCAGATCGTGAACATATGAGATGATCGTTGAACTCGAGATACGCCGCAAGTTGGGTTGATGAAGTTTATCAGTACTTTGACTGTTTTCTTCTCAACCAAGATGGAAGAGAACACTCACATTAAAGGAGCACGTGGCAGTCATATTTGATGATATTGGTCATACACGATGACATTGGTCATACTTGATGACATTGAGATGCCTCGCTCAACTCGATCACTGGATGACAGACAACGTTGCCAGGTGCAAATAGTTTGTCATAGACTATATCATACAAGGGGAATCGTTCACCTTCATGAATTCTTGATTGCATTGTAGAATTAAGAATATGAAACAGATCGTCGGGAAGTCATCAATGATGATGGTGTATATATGATATACACATTATGAATGTTTTACATAAGCAAGTACTCGCAGTAGTGACTAAGTTTTAATACTGGTCATGTTTTATGAAAACAAGATTTTCTGCTTGAGTAGCTTGGAAGGATGAGGAGACAATGTGTGTTGATGATGGCATGCAATATGATTGTGATGGCCATAGACACTCTCCCTCTGCATCTACCATTTGAGTAAATTCTTTTGTGATCGCCTGTTAGTATGATCGTTATAAGTGTGTCTCCTCCAGCGAGACGATTGTTCATACATGTTAGTGACAAAATCGTTGTCCTATATTTATGAAGTAATGATCATACACCGATTTGAATTTAGATGGTAGAAGCTCCCACATTCATAATATTAATGCCAAAGGATACAAACTTAATAAATACACCACATTGTTGTGGCACTAACGTTTAAGTCATGTCAATGTTATAGTCAATGAAGAAGCTCCATACAGATGGATCTACAAGTCCTTAGATTTGATCTTTTGACACTTGCAAGATAACTAAGATACCGTTTTCGGAAAGCGGACTTATAACTTATTGATAATCATGCATATAGATGTATGTGGATCAATGAAGTAATTAACGTGTAGTGGAAATCTTTATTTCGTTAACTTCACAAATGATTCGAGTAGATATGGATATATCCACTTGATCAAATGTTGGTCTGAAAGGTTTTGATTTGATCAAACAAGTTCGGAGTGAAGTAGAAAGATAAACTTAACAAGAAAATCAAATTCCTGTGATACAGATCGAGAAAATAAAGATTTGAGTTATAAGTTTGGCATATCATTGGAAGACTTGTGAGAAAAGTTCCACAAATTGCGTTGCATGGAACACCATAGTGTTGTGGTGTGTTTTGACGTCGTAATTACACTCTATTGGATAGTGTGTGGTAAATAAAATCTCTTATCGAATTATTGTGATCATTGGAGTCATATGGTAGAAACATAACATTCACGTTAGATAATAGGGAAACCATCTAATCTGTCGGGGTCATCGGCGATCATGTCGGGGTCATCGTCGACCTGGCCATCCGCGCCGTGGCCGGTCTCGGCGCCGTGGTTGCCGCCGTTCTCGGCGCCGTTCTCGGGCGGAACGAGCCCAAGCTCTTGCAGGATCGCGGCGCGATACATGTTGTGCGCCGCCCTCGCTAGCGGGTCCAAGTTGGAGACATCGGCCGTCAAGATCATGAAGTCTTGACTCCTCTTCTTGACGGCGGCTTTCTTCTGCTCGAGGTTGATCTTGACGTCGGCCTTCTGCATCAAGGTCGCCCACCTTGCGTTGTTCTCCTCGCGCCTCAAGCTCGAGTTGGAGCAAACATCGGCGAGGACCTTGTCGATGGACGACTGCACTCTGTCCGTCTTTGCCGCCGCTGCCAAGGCCGCTTTCGCCTTCTTGTTCCCGATTGGCCGCCCCTCCGAGTTTTGGGGATCGACGTTGAGGTCGGCGCGGCCGTTCTTGTTCAAAGTCCGCCGGTGCGCCTTCCATTTCTCACAATTTTGGAGAAGCTTGTAGCAATGCATCAACTTGAAGTCTTTCTCCTTGTTGATGGATTTTACAACACAAGGGCGTCCATGACCTACAACAAAGCAAGCCGACGACGATCACAATTGTACTTAAGCAACAAAACAACAAGGGGATTGCAAGCCGGCGGTCACCTGATCCGCCGGGCCCTTCCCGCTCTCCTTCCGGTCGACGATGTTCTCGTGGCAGCCATGGAACTTGTTGACGAGGCATTGGACGATGCGCCACCTATGCTCGATGGCGCCTTGGCCGCGCACCATGCTCACCTTGTAGAAGTCCTTGGTGAACCGGCGCTCGTCGAACTCGTCCTTGATCCGGGACCAGTAGGCGGTGCTCGACTGGTTTGTGCCGGTGATCTCGCCGGTAGTAATGACCTTCCATGATTCGACCATGCACTCGTCTTCCTTGGTCGTCCAGATTCTCAATCCTCCTGCCTCATCGCCTCCGGCTTCTCCCTGGGCGGGGGGGGGGGGGCCTTGCGCTTGACGCCCAGTGTCTTCCCCGCCGCCTTCGTCGTCTTCGTTGCCTTCCCCTTGGGTGCCGACGGCGCCATGGAGCTGGCGCGGCGCGAGGGTTTTTCTTTTGGCGGGAGAGATGGCGGGAGAGATGGCGGGGGAAATGCGATTTTTGTGGACGAATTGGGGGAAGCCGGCAATTATTGCGATCGCCGTCTCACTGCCAGGCGTGGCCCGCGCGTCGGAGGCCGACGTCGCGTCGCGTTTCCTTCCATCCGGGGCCGCCCCAAGCCTCCCCAAGTTGAGGGCGTGGGCTAGGCGTGCCGGACACAAAACTGGGCCGCGCCAGACCGAATTTGTGTTTGGGCGCCGCGAGTGCGGGCGATTTTGTGTCCGGCACGCCCCAAAGGCGTTTGGGCGGCCGTTTGGGCGCCGCGAGTGGAGATGCTCTTAGTTCAAGTCAACCAAATGTTCAATACTCCCATCTAAAAAAACGAAATGTCCAATACTCCTTTATTTCCAGGCAGAAAAAAACATGTACTAGAACTGTAGAACAACGCACGCAAGTGCAGAAAAGGCAAGAAAATGCTTGAAGCTCTGTTGATCGCTCCGTGGAATGTGGGTGATTTACCTGACCCGCAGAAAAGTAAAATCCAGAAAAAAACACAGCAGGAGCATCCCATCTGAATCTGAATGTCATTGGCCCATTGCATGATACATGTCCGAAAAGTGCGGCCTTGGCTCTTTCTCTCTGGCGGCAGCATTCGCGCGGTTTTTGATCGTAGACAGCCTTGGGGAACATGCATCCTGTGTGCGCACGGCCGCGCGAAACCATGCCGGTATTAGTCTCCGTGCCGTGCGCCCCATGTGCGAGGATGGTGCGCACACGGCGGCATTGCCGGCTCTGTCTGCACCTTGTCCCTGCCTGCTCGAGGTAGTGGTAACATAGGCAGAAATTAACTTGCCATCGGTTAAAACCCTTTGTTTATGCCTACACGTACAGGGAACCACACTGGAGTTGAGACTCTAGGCCAAGTGGCGTGGGCATAGATCGGCAGGTGCGGTTAATCCACTGAAGCTGTTTAACTAAGCCAACTTGGCATGTTCCCACGCACGCACATGCTGCTTAATCCTCTCTCTTTTTTCTGCCGAAGATGCTGCTTAATCTAGGAGCACAGCCTTGCGAGATGCGTCGCTGATCATGTGCCCCGTTGCATTGCATTGCTGGCTGGCGATGTGTGGAGTGAGGAGCCAAGTCAAGGTCAGCAGCAAATTAGCGGAGGTCGTCGTTCCGTTGTTTATAAAGTTGAGAGCGTTGACATGATATATACTCTAGTATTTGAGGTACAGCTTCTCTGTTTCGTGGCCGACTACACTTGGGACCGAGCACTAGCTCGCTGCGTTGCTCAGGTTTTCAAACTTGTTTTTTTTTGGGTGTTTTTTTTTAGAGTTTTTTTTTTGGGTGTTAGTCGCTTTCATTAACCAGCTTAGCCAATTCGCCATTCGGGTCAGATAGCCCAGTAGCTACGCGAACCGTGCACGGGGAAGACGACGAGTTGCTGGAGAGCATCTATCTCACTCTGGCGGTCCAGCCCACGCTAAAATAGGCCCTTTCTCTCAGGCGCACGCACATGGTTGGTGCTCTTGAAAGCTCTCAGCCCACGATGCTGTGAATCCAGGAAATGTAGCCAGGTTTTTCCACAGCCCGCTCGAAGCCAACTGCCCAGTATGCGCACCACTTCTCTCACTGAGCCGGCCCCATTGGCAGGCAATCTTTTCTCTCCTTTTTATATTTTTTCTTTCTTTGGCAACCTTTTCTCGTTTAGCTTTTTACTTGTATAAATTGGCATGCATGAACATTTTATCGGACGTACATGAATATACTTGACGTATAGTGAAACATTTTCACCTGACCTAGTTGTTTTGTCAAGGCTACACCATATAGAATCGTGTGGATACATGTTATTTATTTATTTTGCGGAGAAACAACTGCTATATTAAAGCAACACTTTTACAGAAAGGACCTCCACAAAACATAAAAATACAACCAAGTCCTTCTTTTGTAAAGCGATGACGTCGACGAAGAACAGAACGCTCCGATGGCGCGCCGCCGCCGCATCTTCACACACTCCTTGGATCGGAAGATGTCCCTTGGCGGACGGGAAGTCGTCGGTCCTCGAACTCCGAAGAGCCTCCATCCTGCTCCACTGGCCGCACCGCTTGCTTGCTTCAAATCCAGCTGCTTCAGGATCTTCAAAAGCCGGAATCGCCATCCTCAAACTCCGGCGCGGGGAATTCGCCCACGGCAGCTGCACCGAGCTGCGAGCGCGACGGAGGTAGTAGATCCACTACGGAACTCCACCGGAGCGCCGCCGTCGAAGGGGAAGATCACCACCTGCAAAACTCCACTCCGGCCGCGCCACCGCCTTCCCGCCGCCGCCGGCTGGAACCCCACACACACCTAGACTATGTACAGGCCGAGATCCGCGGATTCCCCGCCCTCCCGCCGCCGGAGCGGCCGTCGGAGGTCGAGAAATCCGGCGAATCGCCGGCTGCGAGCTGGTACGCGCGGTGGGTCCAGAAAATCGCCCCTCTCTACTGTGGATGGGGAAAGGGTTCTTTGTGTGAAGAAAGGTCCTCCACTGACAAATCAATCTTGGTCCCACCAAATCCGCAAAAAAAAAAAAAAGCTAGGCTGCCTGAATCAAGGAGTACACAGACAGATGTATTTAAGGGAGACCCAACCAAATGAAGGTTATCAATCATCAATCGGCCCCTCATAAGTAATCCAAAACAAGTCAATGTGGTAGTACTCCCACAGGTTGACTAATCGAGCAACCAGAATGCCTAGCTAGCTGGTACAGTACAGTTCCTACGTGCACGAATAAAGGCCGTAGCAAGCCGAGATGCCGATTAACTCCCGACATTACGAGTCGCGGGCTGTACTACGTGGCCTCCTGGATCTGCTCGCTTTTGAGGTTTGTTGTTGGATAACGCGTCGGTTGGCTGGCTGGTGTGGTGGCCACGCGAAACAAGAATTCGAAGCTGCTGGTCGAAAACGACCCGCGCGCGCTCTCCGTGCTATCCCAATCGACGATCGGAGTCTCCGTCCCTGTCTTGTTCATCATACTCAGTGATGTATCCCTAGCAGTGATACATCGATCGATGTCAATCTGAAACGAAAATTGGCGCAGCTACGTACCTCTCTATCCATCCAATGCTCAATGGTGGCGGTGACAGTCACAGAGCTAGACAGATTGAGATGCACAGAGAGTGATCGAGGGTGACAGTATATATCAGTATGGTTGCTTGATCGGGTGAAGTCGATGCGCGGAGAAAAAAGACACGCTCGCTCGCTCGCCCTCCCGCGGGCGATGGGCGAGCCTAGCTTCTCCTCCTCCTCCGATACCCTCCTCCTGCCTCTCCCCTGCCACCGCCGCCGGCGTAGCCTGCCGGGCTTCTCCCGCGCGGGGCTGGTGGCGGCGGGCCGACTTCTTCCCGTCCGTGCGCAGGGGGGCGGGATCTCCTAGCGGCGGCGGTGCTTCTCGGCTGGCGGCGGCCTGGCCCGGCGGCGTGAACTCCCGCGTCCGGGTGGTGTGCGAGGCGGCGGCGCGGCCGTTGGCCGCAGGGAGTCATGGTAGCTTGCTCGCGTCCAGTGATGCCCTGCCGGCCCAGATCTAGGCCCTTTGGGGCCCATCTGGGCCTAGGCGGGCCGCGGCAGCGTGGTGGCGCCTCCTTCGGTGGCCTATGAGCGAAGACAGGTGCTAGGGATGGCGGAATCGGCGGTGCCCCTGCTGCAGTGTGGCGGCGGGACTTCACGAGCCCAACCGGGCTAGGCCGGGCCGGTGAGGGCCTGGTTTGTCCTGCTGCTGCATCCGGTCGGCTACCGCCTCCCGGCGGTGGAGGTAGTTCCCTCCCGTGTGCCGATGTACTGCCGACCCTCGCCGGCGTTTTTGCTTCTCGGTTCTATCGGCCTCGCGTCGGGGGCCACGGTGAGACGACAATGATGATTGCAAGACCGTGGTGGCGTGCGTTGGTGGGCGGCAAGTTCGGTGGAGCGTCCCGGAGTGTCCGGGGTGTGGTTTTTTAGAGACCAGGAGAAATCCTTGTCATCTCGGCACCGACGTGGTGACGCCCGCGGGTGTCGCCTTCCTTCCTGAAGGGCGTCGGATGTATCTCTTCCCTACCCCCGTTGCGGACCGGGGGAAACCCTAGGATGTGTACCGGGGTAACCCATGGTATGGTCCGGGCAGCTGCGTCGTTATCGTCGCTTCCCTTCTTGGAGGTGTTGCTTGGTTCGCGGCATTTCGGAGCGCCAGGAGCGTGGTGGAATTCTTCCGAGGACGCAGCGGTTGAGAGTTATCTCTGTTTTCGTCGAACCGCCGGGTGTCGGCGTTGTTTTCTCTTTTTTTTCCTTTTTGTTTCTTTTGAGCGTGATGTGTGCTGTTTTGCTCCAGCATTGATTTCGCGGTTGTTCGAGGGAAGTCGATGCGCCGAGCTGCAGCTCGAGAGAGCGCGCGAGAGATCGACCGGTTTCAGTTCAGGTCGACATGGCCAATTGCCGGCCATGCAAATCGATCACCGAGAGCCCGAAGAGGAAACCGGCCGTTCCAGATTTTCTGATTGGCTTTGTTGACATCGATCGCCGATAGAAACCAACCGCCGGCCGGAAGAAAGAGTACCTCTCCAGTTAACTTGTGGCTCTGCGCGCGGACGCCTAGCTAGCTGCGTACGATTATCAGCTTGCTTAGCCAGTACCATCAGAATCGCGGTGCGTTTCCGACCGGCCGGCCAACTTGTTGGTTCATGTTTTCCGAGTGCATCGATGTTGATCTGGGAAGAAAACCGGGATCGATCCAGCTGCAGGGGTCCCTCTCTGCACGCAGCTACGCTCACGTAGCCTTCTGTCTATCCCAATACTAATGACAGGCTAGTGTAGTGGTCGTGACACACGCCCGTAAATACGGAACGAGCGACCGATCGATTCCCGGGCTTCCCAATCAGGCCTTAATTTTATTCCAAAGGGGATTGGGATTGGGACAGATTTGGTGTGAAATACTTCGTTTCACTCCTCAAATCGCCACAAATATTATTCCACGCCAATACACTACTATGATGTAGCGGTTCTAATTCTTTCAAAAATAAGATGGTTCGCCGGGATATCTTGGGATTATCCCATCTAAAACTGGATTGGTAAATGGATTATAAAGTATTTTTTGGAATCCGGAACATTCCGTTCCAATCCCCTAAAATATACTCAAATACACTAGACATAAACAAGGCCTCCGCAAGATCGAACGAGTATGAGAGAGAAATCTTGTCGCTCACAAAAAAGTCTGTTTTAATCGTTTAGAACATGAAAAAAAATTCTACACAACTACTTGAAATATTCTTTGCAAGTGTTGTTTACCATAGTAACAGGCATGTTTGTGCCAAAAATGGACCCGTTACAATGAAAAACTAATTTGGAAATGGTCATGACCTTGATAATTTGGATTAAAAGACATGAAATTTATACCTAGAAAACCATTAGGGACTAGGGATTTGCGGCAAGGTATTGTGTGGATGTGAGACATGCGGCGGCGGATAGGCGCAATTTCTGACTTATCACACACGGTGACGAGTGTGTGATTTACACAGCCAAAACTTGTGCGGCCAAAGGCGTTTCAATATCGTTTTGGCATGCAATTACATTTCGATAAAGAAAGATTATAAAAACCTTTGATTGTGTCTAGGCATTGGTGTGTGCAAGGCAACGTGTGCACGCATCATGTGAATGGCGGAGAGCCAGAGATGATCTTTATATGGCTTGGCGATGTGGATGAGGAATGTGCTTCGTGTGCAATGTGTGGCAAGCGAAAGGAATATGAATACGCAACACATGTCATATGAAAACCGAAAGGTAACTTGTGTGAAAAGGAGCACACACGACTAATATTTTCCTCCTTTTTGTGATGAGGGGAAGAATCACACATGCTTGTTTTGCGCCAACGTAGTAAAAATGCCACTCATAGTTTATTTAAGAAAATTGTGTATGATGTGCCACAACAATGCGTACGTTTGCTCCATACAACCGAGCGTGGTATTTCTCCCATGATTCGCTGGGAAAAGGCGTATACAATTTATTGGACATCACATCACATACGGTGTAACATATGCTTTGCGATTCATCACACATCACACACACCCATTTTAAATGATCCAACCCGTAGTTTAATTCACATTCTTACCAATTTTCTTTTCATGATTGGAAACCTCAAGTCTTCTACGTGGCAGTTCTAGCATGAAAACTTCGTCGTCACACTGTCAAAGTCAGCATAATAGCCAATCTGAGTAGCTAGGACCTACATGTATAGTTTTTGGGTTAATCGGATAAATGTCACTGCAATTCATGCCGAATCGAGAAAGAGCACTGCAATTTTTAACTTTTGAAAAATGCCACTTCAATTTTTGAATACATCTAAAGATGCCATTGCAGCCATTTTAGCTCACTTTTGGTCGAAAGTTTGTCAAATATTCATCGTGTTTTCTTTATTTTTGACCAAAAGGTGGAGATTGTATAAATGGATGCAGTGGCATATGTACGTGTATTCAAAAATTGGAGTGACATTTTTCAGAAGTTGAAATTGCAGTGGTGTTTTTTCGATTCTCCATGATTACAATGACATTTATCAATTAATCCTATTTTTTTGTTGGCATGGGACCTACATGTATAGTCTGTACTAGGAGTATACAATACGAGCAGGAGAACATTCATCAATTATTTATGCTAGCTTCGTCTGGACGTTTGGATTGCGAGATTTTGTTCCTCGGGCAGGATCAGGCACGCGATATACGCGAGCTGCGTGTCAGGTGTCATCAAGATCCTCTGCAGAGGAGGACACTGTTGTGTCGGTGTCCCCTAAAACTAATAGCAAGATATGGTTCGGAAATTCGCTTTGGAGCTCGGGCTCATATGCTCCCGGTAGTTTCAAAAAATATTAAAAATTTGAAAACTCATCAAAAAAATCTGAAAAAAATCATGCACGTACCTGACCCCGGTATGCACCACCGTATTTTGTTTCGCGCCGAAATGACATCGTACGCGCCCTGTACAAAAATGACAAATTTCCTGTCAGAAATTCAAAATTTGAATCTCATTTTCTGACAGGAATTTTGTCATTTTTGTACAGGGCGCGTACGATGTCATTTCGGCGCGAAAACAAATACGGTGGTGCGTACCATGGTCAGATACGTGCATGATTTGTTTCAGATTTTTTTGATGAGTTTTCAAATTTTGAATTTTTTTTGAAATTACCGGGAGCATATGCTCCCGGGAGCCAAAACGGCGCTCTCGATATGGTTCGGTTTTCTCTATGTATTTCAGAGACAGCAGGAGAGAGATTCGACAGCTGGCCCGCCTCAGTACGCCCGCGTCACCACTGCTCCATCAATTCACAAGATTTTATTGGTGGGACCTTGTTACTCTGTCTGACTAATAACCATGCATGGTAATCTAGCAAAGTAGACATCCCATGTCTAGCCAATGAAAATATATTGTAAAATGGATTGTCTCTTAGTGTTATCTCTAACAATGAATGCATACGTCTCTTCTAAAAGAAAACTTTTTAGAAAATATGTAATAGAGGGAAGACATGTAGAATAATTAGAAAAGTAGTCGTCTTTTAATGGCTAAGAGATCATCACTTAGCTAAGCGACATTAACCTTCTCTCTTCATTTTTTACCGCCGAGACACAAAAATTTCATAATTAAAAACTAACGTCACCTAGAAGTTCTTCTCAGATACAAGTAAATGATTCAGTTCTAGAGACAAAGATCGTAGTTCTTGAAGTAGCACCCGAAAAGATTCAGCAGATCCTCGTTATTAGTGTTAATTCTTTGCTCAAACGAAAATAGTCTGGTTACATATATTTTCCAAAAAGGAGGACGACTGTGTGTCTCTATGAACTAATGCATGCAAAAAAGTTAGAACATGCGTATAATGATCCACTTTAAAATAATTATTTCTAGGATGACCTAGAAGTAGCGATCCATTAGCTAGCATATTGTCCAAGATTACAAGCGGTTTGAGTGGTTTGTGATGGTTTTGTAGAGAGTGTAGCCATTACTTGCTAGCATCGAGTCCATCCTTCGCTGTCATCGTCCAAAATAACTATTCTGCTGTCATCCGTCCTTCGTGCTCTTCCTACTTACGCTATGGGAGTTATCTTGCTTCCCATTGGTCTCATCGAACTAATCTAAAAATGCTCGAGAGCCTTCTTTTGGACAAGAGAAGATCAAGTCCACGACGACCAATGTAAGATGGCCTGGGACGTGCATTTTATCCAACGGACTGAGGGGGCCTAGGTCTGAAATGTCTTCGTACTCAAAACTGCTGTCTAATTCTTAAGCTTCTCTAAAAAAAATCACCACGTTTGCGTCGATTCACCGTGGGTCTCTTGTTTCGTTGCAACAACGGCTGGAATGCTAGCCGCAATCTTGGCGACTCCTGACGTGGGGTTACCACGACAAATCCCATGGATGAGGTACCTAGGGTTTTGTGTAGGGATAGAAGTATGGCACTGGTTGAAACGACGGCTAACAAGGAGAAGGTTTACCCAAGTTCAGGCCCCCGGAGGGTAACACCCTACTCCTGCTTGTCTAATCTTGATTGATGATGATGATTACAAGGTCACAACAATGGCGATGGTGATGAGATGCGATCTCGCTAGGGTTCTGGCTACCCTGCTCGGCGGCCCCTCCAAGCCTTTATATAGGAGGCTGGGTCTCGGGTGCCCATGACCGAGTTGGCTACAAAGTCGGTGGAAACTAGGGTTTCCTAAGTAACTTACTCTGTACTCCATGAGGTAACATATCGTGTTTGTTCGTAACGTTTGTATGGACCCGATCTTCGATGGGCTTCATGGGCCTCCCAGTGGGCCTTTGGCTTAACCGCACCAGGTACACCAATGATGGGGTACCCGAAGGGTAGGCCCATGTCAACTCCCATTACCTCGACTCCGCCGTCTGGAAAGACATTGCAACCACCATTCTTTCTTTCGCTCCATCTCCAGAGTCTCGGTTGGAAACGAGTTGTCAACGTATTTCTGGCTTGACCTTTGGCTGGACAACCAAACCCTTGCCCAGCGTTAGCACTCTTCTCCCACACCACTCGGCCAAATCCCTCGGCCGCGTTGGTGCTCTCCACGACTCCACCTCCCCCACTTACCTTACCTCCAACCGCGCCTATCCTCCATCGCAAGAATTGAACTTGCAACACTTCGTCATATTGTTGCAACTGTGAATTTAAATTTGCAGGAAGATGACACACGGTTAACGATAATTGAAGGGAATCCAATCTAGACAAAATTATCATATGCTGCTGCCTTCCAACATGGGCCAGAAGACTGACTCGCTAAGCCATTTCGAACTACTCCACGAGACACTGTAAAACCTTTTTGTGGCTCGCTCACCATGAAAGGTTGTTCACCAATGACCGCCGGTTCCGCCATGGCATCTCCGACAACGACGAGTGGCCCTTCTGAAGCCTGCCTAAGACAAACACGCATATGCTACTCCATTTCATCTCCATCCAGGAAAACTGGAATGTCGTTCAAGCCCTCAACATCGACATTCACAACTGCTTCTCCATGGTTGATCTCTGGGAAAATTCAGTGGCCAACAAAGTTCGCTCCTCGGAACTCATCGCCATCCTTTGGAATATTTGGAAGCATCGAAACAACCTGGTTTTCAACACTGTTGCCGAGGGGCCAAAGGTCACCTTAAGCAGATGTTCTAACGACCTCCTGGCCTGGGTAAACCGATGCCACTCTCAAGCTTCGAAGACCTTGCTTTCCGACTGGGGAGTCATGTTACAACACTTAGTCCCCCTTAGTTCCTTCCTTGTACTACTTAACACTTGTACAGTGACCTTCTCTCTTTTCTTTCTTTCCCTTTGTACAGTTTACTGTCGTTTGTAAGTTCATTTTCAGCTAAGCAAAAAGAAAATGGTGCAGGCTGGCTTTTACCCGTCGTAGTTCCGGTAAAAAGGGTCCCGTTCGGCTACCTATAAGGACATTTTTCATTAAGGTTACCCAAATAGTAGTCATTGTGTTGTTAAGATAGTAATATTTTATATGGAAGATGGAATCAAATATACGTTGTATGTGCGTCATAAATGCACATAATCTTTGTTTGTTGCATAATCAAAGCAAAAGAAAGTCTTTAAAAAATTAGACGTAGATACAACACTTCACCAACGGTTTCGCTGATTTGTGGTACAACACAATATTAGTGGGTAGTCTATCGTCGGTTTATGTAAAAATATTCATACACTGGATAAATAAAATATCAGAATATTTCTTTAACATAAACACTTGGCTCATGGTGAGAGGCCTACTATGTTGGGAGAAGCGGACCATGTAAGTCTCGACTAAGGGTTTGAGCATCATTGGATTTCCTGAGGTCATCGCAAAGCTCCATTTCCCATGGTCATCGAGTCGTGCCATGTCGGGCCTCTCAAACTCGTTGCTCAAGTAGTGAGAGTGAGTATGATACATTCTCTTCGACTTTTATAGGCAAGGTTATTGAAAAATGATCAAGACTGTGGTCGAAGACTCGAAGGCAAACGAAAGTGAGGGTATGAGAGGTAATTGATGGTCCATAGTTTAGCGTGGAACGGAAAGATGGGATGGAACGTGCTTATTTCCTTTGGGCCTTCTCCTCCTTTTTTATTTTATTTCTTTGACTATTTAATCAACTTGACTTATTGCTTTTCTTCTACATTGACTTGGCATTTCGCCATAAAGGATCAATAGGTTGTCAAGATATAGAAAAGTTATATCCCAACAGAAGTAAAGTTTGTGACTAGCCACACCTAGCATAATCTAAAACGGACGCGATACTTGCATAAAACAAAGATTTTTTTTGTCAAAAATCTATATCATTCAAACGTAGTCAAATAATGAAAAAAAAACCTATGGTGCCAATAAAAACCAGTATAATCGATAATCCTCTTGGTGAGCACTAGTCCAATGTGGTATGCCGAGTGGTAAAACCATCATTAAAGGATATTTTTAGATTTGTGTATTATGTACTCCCTCTGACCACAATTACATGGCGCACATATGTTTCAATATTTAACTTTAACATTATTTTAGTTAACAAGGCAGGGGTTATGTGATGTAAAAATTCTCATGTTGAACTCGTATTCAAATAAAGTTTATAATGATACAATGTTTATAATAATTTTTATATATTATTAGTCAAGGAGATGATAAAAGTTAGATCATGTTAATGTATGACGCCATGTATGGACGGAGGGAGTATTAGTGCAAGTTCTAGGAGCAAAAAATGTGAGTCGTGCTTCACTGTGAGATAATATTAATAGTTAATGTACCACCCGTCACGCAATGTGAGCTATCACAAATAAAACACGTGTTCGATATCTCCTGGAAATTAAAGGCTATATTGTGTGTCACCATGTCAATTTTCTGTCGACATATTATGCTTAGTGAGGATGACACAATTGCGTACATACCAAAGGAAACAGTGAGCCAAGGATTAATTTTGATCTTAGTGCAGTTCCGTACATTGTAAGAACACCATTTTACACATGATATTACCTGACTAACGGCCTGTATAATTAAGATTGTGATGGGCATGATCTGATAGGATAAGATACTGTTGGTAGGAATGATCTTGAGGGACAGTAACCCTTGTGATTGGCATTTGATCGGTAATTACTACGGTGAAAACGTCTACTCACAATTTGGCACTTTCGCACAAATTAAGTCATCACAATTTGGACTTTAAGTCATCTGTTGCTCCATGTCTTGATCACTTAATTTATATCTCTTTGTCCGGTTTGCACCAGTCTAAAGCAAGCCACTACTATGCTAACAATGTTCTCGAGATCGACCATTGTTGTGATGCCTAGCTTCTCAATATGCTAAATCAGCCGGTTGGAAACTATGGAGTCGACAGCTTAAGTAAATCTGATCATTGCACATCCCCATTTAAATAGCAGAAAACGGAGTATTCAGCTACAACATCAGTTGCATTAATTTATACTATATTTTATTGCCCAAGTTCTTTATCTTTCGAAAGCAACTCTACGTGCATATACACAGCCATTCATTTTTGTCAAGTGGAGTTTTGGATCTCGGGCACCAGTGCTCCTGGTGCCCCGATTTTTTTTTTCAAAATTTTTTTGTTACACATAAAATTCTCAAAAAAATCAAGCACATAGATTTGAATGTTCGTTACCATAGGAAAAATTGGCAAAAAAAAATGTTAAGATTTGCATGCTGTATGAAAATAACAAATATCAGCAGTCAAGAAAGCAAATTCAAAAACGTGCAAACATGCCCGGATTTCTTTTTTTTGCACAGGTCAAATTATTTCGAGTTTTTTTTTGCCAATTTATGAGTTAAGCACACATGTAGACTACTACCTGTGTGATTTTTGTTGTGATTTTTTGGCAAAAGAATAAAGTTTAAAAAAAAAATTGGGCACCAGGAGCACTGGTGCCCGAGATCCAAAAGGGATTTCCGCTTCTATCTCTTCTTCTTGCTATTTTTTCTTTTTGCATGTAACAGAAACAGGGCCTTTTGTCTGTACTACAAATTGCGAAATCTGTTCTTGGCACTTTTACCTTTCGCTTAACCCATCAAGTTCAGTTATCAGGTATATCGAGATATTTTTTTATGGGAACGACTATGTGTAAGGCGCCTTATATTTGGCATAACCGTAAGGCGTTAGGATAATTCCATTTAGCTAATATGTATACACTCTCAAGTCATCTCGCGTGTGTGCATGTGTGAGAAACAATCATATCTTGCATGCATGCACTAAAAGACGAAACTGCTGACATCATCACGCATTAAGTGCGAAATCCAAAAATTTAAATTGTTTCGTAGCTCAAACCGTTTATCCGATTTATGATCCGTTTTCACCGTTGGACTAGTCGCGACGAGATCTTCAAAACTAGATCCCATGTCGATATGTTCCGACGACTTTTTTTTTTTGCCCAAAAGTTACCACCCCCGTAACATATAAGTTACCCTGGCTTAAATACGTAATTTACCCACCATATTAGTGATTAGTTTTCGGGTCGAAATAGAACCATTTTTTGTTGTTCTTTTAGATTTTTACGAGATTTAAAGTTACCACATCACTTTGAGATGGTAAATTTATCGTGTATAAGTATTAGGATGATAACTGTCGATTTCATAGTGAAACTACACATAAAAAAGATGGACATTGCGTTCGTAACTATCATTTAGAGGACATGTTAACTACATGTATTTCCTGGTGGATAACAATATCACGAACACATGGATAACTTCATATGTACTGAGTGGGTAATTTCATCAGTATTGGGTGGGTAACTTCATAAGTATTAGATTGGTAACTTTATCAGTACTGGTTGGTAACTTTATCAGTACAGGGTGGGTAAATTTATTAGTACTAGGTTGGTAACTTTACCAGTATAGGGTGGATAACTCCATCAGTACTAGGTGGGTAACTATATCAGTATTGGGTGGGTAACTTTATAAGTATTAGGTTGGTAACTTTATCAGTACAGTGTGGGTAAATTTATTAGTAATAGGTTGGTAACTTTAACAGTACAGGGTGGGTAACCCTCTCTCCGAGTTGAGATGACAGAAACAAGCAAGTGCTAAATGACCCAACTGAATAATTCTTCAGTTAGCACAAGTGACCGAGAGAGGCACCACAAACACATCATCTGTCGAGGGACAAAACCAATTCACCACCACAATCCATTGGCTAGAAAGTTGGGCTCGTACCACCGTAGGCAGTGCCGCGCCCCGACGTCGTCCACCTCATCGAGATCTCTCTCTCTCTCGGTACAAAGCAAACATCAACAAAATCTCTCCATCTAGATAGATTAGGCAAAACATTCGACAAACATTAGTAAAACGTCTCGACATTCAACAAAACACCACAAATCATCTCTCTCAATTGATACACATGGGTACTAGTACTAGTAATTTTTGCTCACACGAGACCAAAAGATCTGGTGTAGGTGCTCACGCGAGGACCAAATATTACTAGTAGGACTACTAATTTAGCCAGTCCGCTCGATTATCTCTGATGTAAAACACGCACCAGTGAACAGCACCAGAACACGCATGATGTAGCTGATTTGATGGTCGCGGAGCTGCTATTAATCGATGCCTTGGTCAGATCGAGGCGGGGATGAGACACAGCAGCTCGCGGTGCTGTGCAACTGCTGCCGGCCATCGACCCACGAGTGGAGAAGAGGCAAAGGGAGACGCGGCCGCTGGCCCGCGCGAGGCCCTACCGGGCCTGCCGGCATTGGACAAGGGCGACGAGTGAGACCGGCCGCCGCTGGCCAGTGCCGATGGGAGACGATCGACGCGATGAGCGCCTCGATGCAGGGATGGCGGCGGGCTTCCGAACCGAGGCGGTCTGGCCGGAGCCGTCGATCCGCGAATGTAGAAGAGGCAAAGGAGACCGGCTCGAGGCCATGCTGGCCTTGGGCAAGGGCGACGAGCGCGACTGACCGCCGCTAGGTAGTGCCTCTGATGCGGGGATGGCGGCGGACTCCTGACCGCAGGCGATCTGGCCGGCGACGGATCGATGGAAACAGAGCTCTGCCCTTTTCGCCTCTCAGGCTGTAGCGGAGAAAGGGGAAAGGCGACACTGGACAGGGTCAACGCGTAGAGAATGTGGATCTGGAGAGGAGCTACGCGACGCGCGAATATCTGCCGTTCGTTCGCGATCCGACGGTGGACGTACGTGCGTCGACTTATGCCAGATATCAGGCGCCTGATATTTAGATTTTCCGTTTTTTTATTGTTTAAGTCTGTGTAAGCCTACGTGGGTCTTTGCCTGTACTGTCAGTTTGTTGCAACTCGGAGATAGAAAGCCAGCTCTGCTTCTGCCGCTTCTATGGCAGCTAGATGCTATGAACCCACGGAGGGACTGAGCTGATTTTTTTTTATTTTTGAAGGGAGTTCGTGATCCTCAGGATTACAACACCAACGCACACACGAACAGAGGCGAGGAAGAACTCACACCACGGCGACGCCGGGAACCACCACACAACAAACCTGAACCAAGCACCAGCAGCACGCCGCCGGTGAGGAAGAAGGAAAGCACGCCGCACTCCGACGCCAGCAGCCCGAACAACCATGTTGAGCAGCCGCAAGATCCATCCGGCGCAAGCACCGGAATCTCGACGATGAACGAGCTTCGGCTTCGGGCCACCGCCATCACGCCCTCGCCGTCTCCCGCCGGAGACGAGCCCGAGGGCACCACCCTTCTTCCACAGGACCCACCCAGCTCGCCGACGGAGAAGAACCACCCGCCTGCAACCTCCCACGGAGTTGTCTTCGTCCTCGCCGGCCTGCAAAGAGAACGAAGGACCACAAAAAGCTGCGGGATCCAAAGATCCGCAGCGCCCAAAAGTCGCCCGCGCCGCGACGAAGCTCCGGAGAACGCCGTCGCAGGAGAGGAAGCGCGCCGACCCCCACCTAGCCGCCGACACCGTCGCCGCCTCCACGACGCCACCGGCGGATCCCTATCCCGACCTACACTATGTACAGGCCGGGATCCGGGGATCCCCCACCCTCCCGCCGCCGGAGCGGCCGACGGAGGGGAGGAATCCCGCGGATCCGCGGCGAGCGAGGTGGCCGGACGGAGGAGCGCAAAAATCGCCTGTCCCGTTCACAGAGAAGGGGAGAGGAGAGCGACCGACAGCTCTTTGTGCGACGGACTGAGCTGATTTTGTGCTGTCGACTCCTTGATTTTTATGCATATGCTCGAAATATCAAATACACGTCGCTGGAAGTCTTGATTTTTTATTCTGAAGTATAATATGTTGATGTATAATATCTATTTAAAATTTCCTTGGAAAATTTTATCTGTGTGTCTGAAAAAGAAACAAGGTTTTATGACTATATCTTACAGTTTTGCTAAATCTTACTTTGTGAATCGGCCGAGACTTAGCAAAATATCATTTGAATGTTTTCTTATATAAAAGGAAATCTCGGTTCACTTGAGACATATAGTGAACTATTTTCCTTCGAATTTTTTACTGTACAATCCCTGCTAACTAATTTAGAGATTTTTTCTTAGCAAGTGGACAAAGATATGAAAATTTACCATGTGTATACAGCCTTATCTACTCGGAAACTAAATAAATTAATAATGATGAAAATAATACCATGGTGTTTACCAAAATGCAGTTTATATGATTCAGTCACACTATCTAGGAGTATGTCGATGCTAGAAACCACAACGGATTTACTTGAAACGTGTTTAAATATTGATCACATCGTCGTAAGCGGACTTGTTCATCTCTCCTCGTATCACGAACCCATGCCTCAAATTTCAGTCTAGCTGTCTGTCTCTTTTTGATAGTAGTACTATACTATGTGCCGTGATAATTTGACACTCCAAGACCAAACAAATGTACATTTTTATATTAAAGCTAGAACGATGTACTGTGATCTGCTGAGAAATATGGAAAGGGATGAAAAGTGGGGGTGCATGGATGACGAGGTGGAAGGTCGTGTGACGATTGACCAAAGCTGTGCGATCCTCATTTTTCCATTATCAATTGATTTGGTCCGGAAGGGTGTTTGGTGATTTCATGGCTAAGAAATATATCCAAAGAAAGGATCAAAAGCAAATAAAAACAAATTAGCTTCGAGGACTACGACGAACAAAATCGCAGTGGAAAGCAACTAGGAACTCTATGACTGGATAGACAAGAATATCTGGTCGATCAGGGAATAAGCTGCTGACGAGTTAACAAGAATACACACCTAAACAAAGGTATTATAAGACTTAGGTATAGCGAATCGAACTGAACAGTAGCCTTCGGCCTTCCCAGTTTTCCACTTGTATTTAAAAAATGCACACAAATTCAATTATTGAGACGAAAAAAGCCTCAGCTACTAGCGGCGCTATAGCTGGACTTCTGTATATGGACAGATTATATGCCAAGATAATACACACGGTGCAGTTAGAGCAAGTGCATGAATGTGCATGCTTAATTGGGTTAGGATCGTGATAGGACTAGCGATGCTACGTTTGAGTCCGCATCTCATCTGTATTTGCATTTGTATTTGTGTTACGCTATTTTTCGAGCAAGGTTAGCTGGTAAGGAACTCTGTAATCTGTTGACACGTTATATTAGCTGAGCTTTTGGTTTTTGTTCAAAAAAAAAAAAACTGAGCTTTTGGTTTTGTGAAAGTATAGCTTATTCGGACCTGATTATCTTACCCAAAGGATTACTATGTGATAATGTACTTCTTATTCCACGGACGTCAGTTTCCAGAAAAAGAAAAAAAATGGGCCAAAATTCTCCAGGCATTCTTGCGTGTACTTCATGATCCTGCTTTTTCCCCTGCAGAAAGAAGAAGAATATGGAAAATCCGATGATTATTATGCCAGATCATCGGAGTCGCGCATTTGCAAGCAACGAATTTACGCTGACGCACTTGGCCATATTTTTAGCAAACGGAACAGAATTCCGGTCGAACGGGCGAGCTCTGTTTGCCCCAAGCTTCTTCATCCCGGCCGTTCGTCCCGGATCCGACGGTCCAGCTCGCGCCGAAGATTTTGGTAAACCCCTCCCGTATCTCCTTTTGCGAAACACAGTACAATGCAGACGCTCACATATACATGCACACACTCACACCTATGAACGCACGCACGCACACCCTACCCCTATGAGCACCTCCGAAAGACTGAGCCGGCGGTCGAGTCTTGAGATTGACGAAGTCACCATAGGCGTCTCGCTGTCGACGGGAACGTCGCCTCCTACTGAAGAATATTCCGCCTAAATGAGAAACACCAATGTCAAATCTATGATTTGAACTCTGATGGGCTGAGGGTACAACCACCCTCCTAACCATCTTGCCATAGGCAAGTTCTCACCCCTCCCGTATCTCCGCCTGATGTGGAAAGCAATTGAACGCGAATCGTGGCATCCCAGTGCCGGTGCTTGCCGACTCCAAAGGAACTCTCGGGTGTCCAACTGATCATGTCGGTTTTTCCGTTTATGTCTTGTGGAACTAATCCCAACGGATCGCATGATCAGCTTATTACAGTGTCTGTCAGTGTGTCTGAAGCAAAAAGCAGAGCAGCAAATGCAATGAAAGAATTTCTCTTTAATTATGATCCGAGGGAGTATATGATTTGATCTGTACAGAAATCAAATGAAAGAATGACCATTGAATCTCTCGAAAGAAAGAAAAAATATCTTGGACGAGGATCATGGATCACTAGTCGGCCAGTTAATGGATGTTAATTCCTAAATGCTAAATAATGACAGTTTCAGGTTCAGATGAGGCCGAGTGTCTGCACCAGGCCGCCCATCTGCAGAGCCGCGTCCTGCCACGGCATTGCGCCGGCGCGCTGTCGGCCCACGAAATCGAGCATCCTGCCGATCACGGCGCCACCGCCGCCGCCGTCGTCCGCTCGGGCCGTGGCCTTCGGCTTCCTGAGCAGCGCGATGTAGGTGCCGAGGTCGTGCACAGCGGCGAGGTCGCCGACACTGGACAGCTCATCGAGCGGGAGCTCCACGCCGACGTGCGTGTAGCAGGATTCCCGCCACGGCCGGAGCATCGTGTTCCCTGTGGTCGCCTCGTTCAGGAAGACGCCGGGCATCCTCGTGACCGGGTCGCGCACGTTGGCCACGCGCAGCGCCTTCACGCCGAGCTCGTCGCACCGAGCCTTGAATGCCGCGTTGCCCACCCTCGGGCCTCCGAAGGAGAAGACGGTGACGGGCGCGGCGCGGTTCAGGCCGAGCTCGGCCAGGTCGTACGCCAGGAGCAGCGCCAGCGCGCCGCCCATGCTGTGACCGGCGAGCGTGATGCTAGTGTCTTGGGACGAGCCGGCGAGGAGGCGGGTGATCTCACGGAGGAGCTGCTCGCGGCAGCTTCCAGCTCCGCCGAAGCGGCACGTCTTGTCGGCGGAGGTGTAGATGCTGAGGAAGCCCGACTCGACCTTGACGTCTGGGCGGGGATCGCAGGGGTCGAGGCGCGCCGGCTCGAGGGAGCTCATGAGATTGGCCAGCCACTCGGCAGGGGTGACAGTGCCGCGGAACGACACGAGCACGTCCCGGCGCCCGAGCTTCCGTGTCATCTCGTCGGTGGACACGGCGACGTACCCGATCCACCGGCCGCGGCCGCTGGTGGAGGCCTCCATGGTGGGCACGGTCATCACGTCAGGCGCCGCGTAGATGTACTTGGTCACCTCATATCCGGCCCCCGCCATGCCCACCTCCTCAAGCATCCGCTCCTTTCCGTACTTGCAATTGTGGTACCGCCGCGACGCCGGGTCGAGGTCGAAGGCCTTGTAGCAGGCGTCCACGAGCTCGCCGTACCGGGCCACCTCGCCGCGCAGCACCGGGTGCTCCAGCAGACCCTCCCAGTCGTCGCAACCCTGCACCTGCCTCCACATGCGCGCCACGGACGACGGCGCGGGCGTCCTCCACGCGCTGCCTCTCGGCGCGGTCGCTGGCGCCGACGTCGAGGCGCTGCCGGGCGCCGTCGCGGTCGCCGCGGCTCTGCATATCGCTGCTCGTGTCCTGGACTGTCTTGTCGCGCCGGGGAGCGTGGCGCATTGCGGCGAGAGCGCCATGGCTGCTGCTGCTGCTGCTGATGCTGCTATCGTCGTGGTCGCGAAGGCCATGAGCTAGCTGGCGCGCTGTGATCGAGGCCGTGGGAACGCGAAGACCATAGAGGAGAGGAGAGGCGGGGAGGAGAAGAATGGCAGTGATGATTGTGGTGATGCATGGGGCGCGCGCTCGGGAGGGGCATATAAAGGGCTGGACAACTCGGCTTGTGGAGTTGCGGTGGCTTGCACGCATGTCTCAATCGACTCTCTCGCTCGCGGGAAGGAGCTACAGCGATCGAGTTTCCAGGGGAAGCTGCTGCTGCCTCTGCCGGTTCGCGCCCTTTTTGGAATAATAACCAACTTGGCGGGGGCAACCACCTCCTCACACCACACCTCAACTGGCTGACCGGATTCAAACAAAAGAAACTTGAAAGAAATCGAGAATTGAGACGACGACTTGCTGGTAGCGATTGGGCGGAGCACGTAATTCTCGAGCGATGAGTTCTCGTACGTGGGAGATTTTGACTGCCGTGGGAAAAATCGTTTTCGTCGGAGGATTGTTTTGTTTGGCGGGCGATTGACCGGACCTGGACTAGCTTGTGTTCGATTTCCTAGGGGGATCGATAGATGGTCATAATCAAACAATCATATAGTGAAGGGAATCTCGGATTGGGTTGGTTGGTTGGATCCTGCCTGGCCTGGCCTGGCCTTGGTTCTGAAGATCAGATAAACAATTGGTTCAGGCAGATGGATGCTTGCTGCTACCTCAGTGGAAGCAGGCAGCGTCGAGCTCCCTCTAGCTGAAGCCTGAAGGAGTGTTTTTTTACCTTCAGAAGAAGAATCTGTCTACACAAATTTACCCCTCCCCTGAATTTCTTGCAGGCACACAAAACAGCTGTGCACCAACAGTGCAGTGACCATCGATATTTTTGCCCGGTATGATTAAACCTCATGTAATGACGACGCTCTCCATGCAGATATGATCAAACCCTAAACATCCAGACAGGAGAGGGGAATTTCCTCCGGACTCTCAACGGCGGCCCGCACGGGGAGGGGGGACACCGTTGAGTGCTGCACAATCGGCGAGTACGTCGGAGGTCGTCCGTCGTACTACGCCACAGCGGACGAATTGATGCCGGAAAGCTTTTGGGCAAGTCCGGCGGGTTAATGGCGCAATTAAGGAGCCGGTTGAGGTCGTCGCGGCGCCTACGTGGGCGAACGGAGTCCACGCCGGGGACGTGGAGGCGTGGACGCCCCCGACTTTGGGGATTCATGCTTAGCGAGAAAAAGCTTGTTAGGTTTAGCGACGACGACGATAACGCGGGGGGATTAATACAAGGGAGAGGACGTTTAGCGCCCAACCGTGACGCTGCCGCTGCCGCGCTCTCATGGTCAACGCGCGCGACGTGGCCCCGTTCACGTCCCTGCTCGATCCGCCTTCATGTTTTCGATAGTTCTCTGTTTCTTCAAAAAATTATTATAAATCAGTCACATAAAGTTGCACTTTTTGAAGATGTGCAACTTTACAAATTTGGTATTGCGGTACTTAGGATTGGAGATTTGGTGCTCCCGATCTTCAGTGACCTCACTATTTCTAAAAAAATAAAAAAATCATTTAAAAGTTCAGAAACAAATTAGTTCTAATGATATATCCTACAAGCGTGCAAAATCATAATGCAAAATAGTTTATGTTTTGAGCTACACAAAAATGAAAAATGTACGGATCTGAGTATAGTGAACAATGTATAGTTTCAAATTTTCAACTTTTGTCATTTTTGTTTAGCCCATAATACAAAAAAAATCGCATTGTGATTTACACGCTTATAGTATACATCATTAAAAACATGTAGATCTTTTAAATATTGTTTTTAAACTTGTATATATATTTTCTGAATTATATAAATTAGTGGGATCACTGGATCTCGAGAGCCAAAATGAATTTTCGTGTATTTAGCTTGTACTAGCAAATATGTCCGACCCTTCCTACGACCTGCTTTTATTGAATATTTTGTTTGGTGTCTCGCCGGTGGATGAAAAATTGAAAAGATGCTAC
Source organism: Poa pratensis (assembly GCA_947311845.1). Classification (NCBI taxonomy): domain Eukaryota; kingdom Viridiplantae; phylum Streptophyta; class Magnoliopsida; order Poales; family Poaceae; genus Poa; species Poa pratensis. The sequence continues at coordinate 69,322,740 of CAMZMU010000039.1, read as the reverse complement.
CATCCTTGTCGCACACACCGTGGGTGGAATGGAAGTGCTCTCGCTGATACAGATGCAAACATGGCACATGAGCAATGCCAACTTGACGGGTTAGACACCAATCAAGCACACAAACTCACCCGATCTAAGAGACCGGCTAGAAAAGAATCCTTAGAGCTCCTCGTCTCCGCCGTGGAAGATACAAAGATAGGCCTAAAGGAGATGGAGCTTTATTGACAGCACCACCGCATCACGGCCAGTTCATAAGCCGGGTAAGAACGACGACCGCCAGGTCCCCAGGAAGAGAAGGGCCCAAAAATTAACTATGAATGTCTTTGTATGGTCAACAATGCACAAATTTGACTATGATTTTTACTTATAGTATGTTTAATTAAAATAGTATAAATACATATAAAAAGTATTTCACAAGTCAAAATGCGACGATATCATTTATACAAGTTTAATCCATACACTTTGGTATCATTAGTGGTAAAAAGATGGTGAAAATCATGCGCATCTTAATTTTAAACATGTGACTATGTTAACATAATAAAGTTTGCGGAAGAAAATCCGTGACAAACTTTTTGGGATGTAAGCATAAGCCAATATGACCAGCGACTACAAGTTTAGTTAACAGATTTCTCTCTTTTCATGTGAATCTTGCAGGTTTTACGGAAATTTATGTAACTAGATTTTCATGTTTAATTCCGTGCAACAATATTTTATTTCATAAACTGTCGACATATTTATGTACACCACATGATAACAAGAGCATTTCATAAGAGCATAAAATAATAAAATTTCACTTATGCAAAAATATTAGAACTTACACTAATTTTTTATTTCCGATTATTCTAAGCTGGTGTTTTAATACAAAGTACATAGGACGCAAACTTTGTTAAATATTAACTTGTTGTAGAATTTTGACCTCACTGGTCCAGTTTATATTCTACATGTTTCTATAAAGCTTACCTAATAAAACACTAGAAAGTGATACTCAGACGACAATTCATAAACTATATAGATTATGCATTTGAACATATTTCTAGAACATACTTCATTACAAAATACAATTTAGTATATTTCAGTGTATTCATTACAAACAAAAAGCACACTAATAAATATTTAGTAATATTGCCACCCTCGTTAATGAACTTACTCAAAGAGTGCTATATATAGATCCGAGTTTAACAAAGCTGTCATTTTATTATTTTATTAACCTCGGAAACTCTCAGCGCAGGGCACCTCACATTGCATTAAATCACCACTATAAGCCCTTCCTATCATTCCACTATCTGAAGGAAAAGATTACCGATGAAGAAAATCGTATATGATTTGTCACCTACCTATGTCGTTAAACTATGCAAACAAACAAAAAAGTTATACTTATAATACTATAGCATGCTAAAAATAAGATCCAGAAAAGTATAAAAGTTCAATATAAATTATATTTATTTTGATTCACCTAGGTCCCAAATTTATTGGACTGGCCTAGTCGCATACGTCATCCAAACACAGTTGCTTGAAACCTAGCCTTAATATATTCACGCCATGAGCGAGGGTAGGGATCATCTTTGCCGCGCCGATGGAGTGAGAGACTGATGGAGGAGGAAGGAACTCATATCCGAGCACCGACCATCAGCTACACGAGGAACTCTGATCTCCTCCTCAGTCGCGAGATCAAGGGAAGGGAAAATCGTTCTCTCCTACTAATTTTTCTCTAGGAAAAACTGAAAGGACAGGATGTCGCCTAGGGGGGGGGTGAATAGGCGATTTAAAACTTTTCCGGTTTAGGCTTGATAATTGTGGAATAAACTAGATGTTTAAATTAACAAGCCAACAACCTAAATAAACTAGGTCACCTATGTGTACCAACAACTTATGCTAAGCAAGATAAGCAACAAGGTGATAGCAATAAAGGATACTTCAAGCACGAAGGCTATCACAATGTAAAGTGCATAAGTAAAGAGCTCGGGTATAGAAATAACCGAGACACGCGAGACGACGATGTATTGAGTTCCTCCTTTTTAGGGGAGTATTCTCGTTGGAGGGGTGTGAGTTTCAAACTCAAGACGCCACAAATGGCCTCATCCTATTCTGCGATGAACCTTGCCCACTATTGATTTCCTTTTGGGCGGAAATCGAGTCCCTTACAACAATCTTGAGGCACAACCCACAAAAGGTTTGGGAGCTACCAAGTGACCACAAAATGCCTCAACCGCCACAAAAGGCGTCTAGGGTCCAAAGACCCAAGAGTAACAAGCTCACGAATTTTCACTTCCACGAATCCTCGTGGAGAGCACAAACCGATGCACAAAAGCAATGGCAAGAATACAAGAAGTGCTCAAGTCTTCACTCTCAAATCCCACCAAAAGCAACTAATGCTTGTGGGGGAGAAGAGAGAAAGAACAAAGAAGAACTCAACAAATGGATCTCCAAGATAAGATCTACAAGGTTCCCCTCACTTAGAGGAGGAATGAATTGGTGGAAATGTAGATCTAGATCTCCTCTCTCAAATCCTCAAAGATATGCAAGAATCATGGAGGAATTGGGAGAGGGGCAAGCTTTCCAAGGTCAACAATGGAGGTGAGAGAGGGGGAAATTTCGTGCTTGGAAGAACTGGCTCTTTGGGGAAGAAGGGGGGCCTTTTTATAGGTCCCCAGAAAAAGAGCCGTTGCAGGAAACTTACACCGGAGACTCCGGTCCAGGAGGGCCGGAGCCTCCGGCCTGGGCGGAGACTCCGGACTCGGAGGGGGCAGAGACTCCGGTCTAAGGCAGAGACTCGGGGTCCCTCCGGACCAACTCCGGACCCAAAACAGAGAGCGCCGTCTTGTTGCGCACTTCACACCAAAACCTGATGGGCCGGAGACTCCGGCCCCTGAGCACCCCTGAGGCCGGAGACTCCGGTTGAGGCACACCGGAAACTCCGGCCCTGGCACACCGGACACTCCGGCCTGGAAAGACAGTAGCAAATCAGCAAAACCGTAAACCCAATAACTTTCTCGTTTGAACTCCAAATTAGGTGAAACCAATTTTGTTGGAAAGGTAACGATAAGAACCACAAATAGAGTTAAGTTGACACACATGGGAAGGTGTGGAACTTTCCTCACGGATAAACCGATAATATTTCCAACACGAAAACGCAACAAGTTTTCAAACCAAAATCCGTTTTCGAAGAACTTGGCCTTGTCATGAAGATCACGACAAGCACCAAAACACAACTAGGAGAAAAACCAAATACGAACCAATAAAGATGATGATGCCAAGTATGCAAGGTTTGAGCTCTCCACAAAGATGCGATCAAGTTACTCACTTGAGAGCCCCTCTTGATAATACGCCGTCTATCCTATAACCCGGTCTCCCACTAACAACATGAGACCGGTAAAATAGAAACCCTATCAAGATCATACCTTTGCCTTGCACATTCCACTTGAGCTAGAAGATGACGATCTTGATCTCTCCAAGTGGACCACATTTCTTGATTGCGCTTTGCTTGGTGAAGACTCACATATCTCTCTCCCATACACCAATATGGGAGAGCCTCTATAAGGCACATCTTCACTTGACCAATATCTCCAAATGGGTGACAAGCTTCAAGCATAGGATTTCTTCAAGATGCTTCTCTTGAACTTGCACTTCAACTTCTTCTCTCAATATATATGATGACTTGGATATTGCTTTGGTCATCACTTTATCTTCTTCTTTCAATCTTGATACCAACACATGGTGTTCAAGCATTGCCAATGGACAAGCCCTACAAGGATAGCTCAATGCAACCATTAGTCCATAAAGATTGTCATTAATTACCAAAACCACATATGAGGGCTCATGCACTTTCAAAAACAACTCTGCAACAACATCAAGACTTCATCGCAGCCTTCCGTTCCTCTCATTTAGTACATTTTTCCAAAAAAGACCCCTCTACTATCACAATCTCATATCCCACGGTCCTCCTTTGTTATCACATTCTAGGGAGTTATCCGAAATCACTTACAAGTCAAGAAATAAAAGCAACTTGTTGCACAAATGATTCTATTACCATGTCGCACCGTCACATTTTGAGGTGGATTGAGTTTTGCAAGATTTTTGGAAGGATTGGTGTACAACTCTGATTTATTTTCATGTTCAGATAAAACAAATTGTATGCAGAAACCAAAAATGTATTACTTATTGGTTTTGTAGTTTATACATCAGAGTAGCTGGCCACATTTTTCACCTTGCCAATTTGTTGGGTTGTCTCCTTGTTCAAATACGCATTTGTCAAGATGAATGTCCAACTTTTCCATAGACCGGACTATAGCTGGAGAAGCTCCCTCGGCGCCCCCGAGGCCCACGCAATAATCAGTATGTTTATATTTCCGATTTATCATTTGCGAGTTCATCGTGATGATATGTTAGATATATTGAGACGATCTACTGCACGTGAACAATAATTATATTAAGGGCGCTGATATGTCTAAAACGTGTCTATAATTTTTGATTGTTTCATACTACTTTTATATTATTGCTACATATTCTATTGTGATTTAATATTATTTTATAGCATTTTTATGGACTAACCTGTTAACACAGTGTCTAGTGTAAGTTTCCTTTTTTTGATTGATTTTGTATTGAAGAAAAGGGAAAAATAAAAGTCGTCGGAAAAGCACAAAAAATTCCGAAAAATCCTAACTTTCCAAGAAACGACCAAAGGAGATAAAACTTGAGGGGGAGGGGAGCCACGAGGGCCATAGGCGGGTCCCACCCACGGGTCAAGCTGGACCACGGGACCCATTTGCGATTATATTTTTTTATTACGTTTTTCTACCATTTCTTATACCATAAGTTTGGATTTGTTTACTCTTAGAGAGTGTGGTTAGTAGATAAGAAACAAGCAATCTATGGGCTCAAACTCTTCGACCATCATCGAGTATTCTCCTCTCTCTGCCTCCTCTAGAGAGTCGACTCTAGTGCCCTGTTTCCGCCCCTTCCCCTCCTTCTCTCCGACAACGTCACCGTCCGGCGTGAGGATGGGCTAGTTGGTTGGCGGCTAGGTTTAGGTTGCGTCTTGGACTTGTGCGGGGTTGGCTTTATGCCGAGAAGGTGGTCCTCGTCGGCGCTTACGCGCGACACAGCGGGCCAACGAATCTGCTCTCTCAGTGGTTGTTGTGGGGTTCTTGGACTTGTGCAGGGTTGGCTTTATGCCGAGAAGGTGGTCCTCGTCGGCGCTTACGCGCGACACAGCGGGCCAACGAATCTGCTCTCTCAGTGGTTGTTGTGGGGTAGCTGCCTAAGAATGCTGGAGCTAGTTAAGCCTTGGTCCATAAGCGTGGCAGAGCACCTGATTATCGTCAATCTTCTCTCTCAGGTTGCTGCGGTGGCAAAATAAGGGGTGGACGCTCGAGATCGAAAGCTCTTTCCTTAACGTCGACGAGTTTGCGTCACTATTATACGTGGCAGCTGGAGCCACTTTGCTCTAAGGTGCGGGCGATGCCCTAGCCCCTTCTTCCTCCTGGCCAACTTGGTCGTGGCGTTCTTTGTCGACCTACCTCCAAGGGGGTTACGGTGCCGACGGCTCCAGCGTCGAGCTCGACCTGGCCAACTTGATGGAGGACTCGATGGCTTTCTCTACCATCTTTTCGAAGTCCTTTTTATAAATGTAGAAGGCTTGTTGTAATTTCTGTTTCTTTTATAGTCATCAATGTAATATGTACACTCACCGATTAATGTAGAATGGGACCCTTCGGAGTCCAGTAAACACGATGTCCATTTTCCATCTATGAGTGTGAAGTGAAGTAACAGTACTAGTATTTTGTACGCGTATTTTTGTCGAATGTCCTAAAATTTCATTCGTTCACAAATGTATGAAATAGTACAAGCCATGTGTTGGTATTATTGGTGGCCATGGAGGAACAGATCGGCTGCCGCTACAATTGTTGACCTTTTTTCAGTGTGGGAGAGTAGCTTTGGGGATTAATTAGCGGGTGGGCGGTGACGTCCGCCCATGCTTATTAGCTCCATCGCCCCTGAAAAGGTGAAGGGCGACATTCATAAAGCCGGGATTAATGAATTCCTTCCGGGGGAGGACGTTTAGCGCCCAACCGCGACGCTGCCGATCGATCGGCAAGATGGTCAACGCGAGCGACGTGTGTGTCCCCGTCCACGTCCACGTACGCGCTCCTGTGTGTTTGTTTGAGGTAGCTTATCACGTGTGCCACGCGATGGCGCTCCTGTGTGTCGATCCTCTGTTTTTTGCTTACTTTTTGCACTTTAGGTCTGTTGATTCATTTTTACGCTGTCAAATTATCTTAAACATCACAGTCACCTGGAACTGCACATCACAAGCTGGGCTTCAAACCGGGATTATGAAAGCGTACATGTAAATAAATATAAAGTATGTGAGAACGGCGACTGTTGGATGTTGATCCAACAGAGATTAAGAAAATGACCAGCCGGCCGTGATTTAACAAATTCCAAGCAACATAGAAATGGACAATTAATCTCAGTCAGTCAGTCAGTCAGTCTCCGGCTTGATTTTTATTAATTTGGTACGAGGAAAATATGCATCATTTTCTACACACGCATGTTCTGATCGATCCAGATTCCAAAGTGCAGATTCTCGAGATGTCTCACATTATTCAGCAATATGGGGGAGTATATATACGCGTACGTGAGAGGTAGTAGGGCATCCATGGATATCGACAAGTTGAATTTTGGCGCGCCGTCACGTCGCGCCCTGTGTGGATATTTCTGTCAATATAACCTGTTTTTTTTGTTTTGGTTACGTAATATATTTTGTGAATAGAAATGGTGACGTTGTTTGTATAATGCATTTATCTTTGCATAAATGTTACAACTTATTGAGTTACTGCGAAGACAAAACAATCGTTTTACTGGTTGAACATAAATTTCAATGTTTTTTTGCAAATCTATTAAAGTAAACTGAAATTGAAAAAGGGAATTTATAATTGTTTTGTAAACTAAGATGTGTTGTTTTTTTATCATTATTCCAATGTTGTTGTAATGCAAAGCAAAAGAAAAGCAAAAAACAAAAGAAAACTAATACAAAGATTTAATTTCAATGTTTTTTACAACTTTACTACAACAAACTGGAATTTAAAAAGAGAAATTACAGTTTGTTTTGTAAGCTAAAATGTGCTGAAATTATTTTGCTTCATGGTGATCATTATTCCGATGTTGTTTTGTTGCAAAGCAAAAGAAAAGCAAAAAAAATAATATATATATATATTGTATTAGCGTTTATTAAATTCAATCCATCTGTAGAGGAAATGAATATGTGGTTTCTTGAAATATGCATGTAGTCAAGCATTATTTAAATTAAAGTACATAATTAGAGAGAGGTAAGTTCAACTTGAGCGTTTATTAAATTGAACTGCATAATTGGAGAGAGTTTAGTTACATTATGTGTAAATATTAACCTATTCAAATTGGTATAATGTGTTTGTGGTTTGTCTTAAATATTTAATTGAATTCAATAATCGGAGGAAATACGTTGTATGAGCATTTATTAAATTCAGTTTGAAATCAATACATAGTTAGAGGAAACGAATTTGCATTTTCTCGAAATATCCATCTAATCAACCATTTTTTTGTAAATGTAACTACGGAGCTAGAGAGATGTAAGGTGTATTACTTCCAAATAGGTTAGATAAATTGAAATAATTAAATATGGTTCCATTTTGCCATATTTTTCTTATTTAGCACCATAAGCAGAGGAAATATATTATGGTTATGTCGAAATATTATGTTCGTATTTCGTCGTAAATATGTAATGTAGATCCTTGGTTAGAGGAAATATATTGTATTAGCATCTATTAAGTTCAATCCATCTTTAGAGGAAAATGAATTTGTGATTTCTTGGAATGTGCATGTAATAAAGCATTATTTAAATTTAACTACATAATTAGAGAGAGCTAAGTTCTGTTTGAACATTTATTAAGTTGAATTGCATAATTGGAGGGAGTTCAGTTATATTATTTGTAAATATTAACCTATTCGAATTAGTGTGGTATGTTTGTGTTTTGTCTTAAATATTTAATTTAACTCAATAATCAGAGGAAGTACATTGTATGGCTATTTATTAAATTCAATTTAAAATCAGTCCATAATTGGACGAAATGAATTTGCATTTTCTCTAAATATTCATCTAATCAAGCATTTTTTTTAAGCAACCGTAGCTCAACATCAGGCACCATTGTTTAGCGCGGCATATGCCGCGCCTGCGTCGTTAGAAGAAGAAATACGGTGGTGTAAAAAATTTAAATTTGTAAATATCCGCATTCAAAAGTTGTTTAGATTTTTTTCTGTTGTGATTTATAAAAAAAAGTTTACACTTATAAGTTGTTCGAATTACGAAAAATTTAAAAATGGGGAAGCTATTCATATTTGCATTTTTTCCCGTTTGTTAAATGCTCAGATTTGAAAGACATTTAAATTTGAAATCTTTAAATTTGGAATTTGATCATATGCCATAAATAGGGAACGTTTTTTTTGTGTTTATGCTGATAAGTTTGTCATTTTATTGCCTTCCGTGTGGTAAAATTTAAATTTGGAAATGTCCACATTAAAAATTGCGCAGATTTCCAAATTGTTGAAATGCAAAGAAAACTTACGTTTTAAGATTGTCCAGATTTGGAAAATTGTTCAAATTGGGAAGTTATTCAGATTTGAATCCTTTTAGCGTTTACAAAATGATCAGATTTGAAGGGAATTTGAAATTTTAAAATATTGAAATTTGTTTTTTGTTCATATGCCATAAATAGTCAGCATTTGTCAGCTTTTTTTTGTGGGCATTTAGATATTTTTGTTTCTGTTGGTTATATTTAAAGTTATTGATTTTGTAGAATTTAGCATTTTGTAAGTTTTAAGATTGTTCAGATTTGGGAAATTGTTCAAATTGGGAAGTTATTCAAATTTGAATGCTTTTAGCGTTTACTAAATGATTAGATTTGAAGGAAATTTTAAATTTTAAAATATTCAAATTTGATTTTCGTTCATATGCCATAAATAGTCAGCATTTGTCAGTTTTTTTTGTGGGCATTTAGATATTTTTTTCTGTTGGGTATATTTAAAGTTATTGATTTTGTAGAATTTAGCATTTTTTACAAAATTGCTTAAATAAGTTGGGTCCACCTGTTAGTTTTTAAAAAAAAAATTCTGACATGGCGGGCCCACTATGACGTCATGATGACGTCACAGTGCCCGGAGCTGCCGCGGCGGCAGCGACCACGCCGACGGCGCGCCACCACGTTCTGGGACGCGCGCGGAGCCGGGTGGCCGCAGGCGGCGGCGCCGCTGCGTCCGGGTCGCCGGAGCGGCGCCGGCGGCCACCGAACGCGGCGGACGCGGCAAACCCAGGGCGGCGGCGATTCCGGCGCGATTCGCGCGGCTCAGCAGCCGATCTGCGGCGAGGAAGTTGAGATGACGACAGCGAACCTCCGTGCGTGCTCGGATTCGTGCGGGGAGGAGCGTGGCGGCCGCGCTCTGTGGACGCTTTTCCAGAAAAGTCCTTGGGTTTTTCGGGAGGGGGAGTTCTGTGGACGCTTTTCCAGAAAAGTCCTTGGGTTTTTCTGTAAATTCATGTTAGTCATTTTCCTCGTAAAATTGTGGGCTGCGGAGCTATTTTTCGGCTTGCGAGGGGTGTTTTTGCAAACGTGCCACGGGATGTGATGGGGGCCGTTCGATCGGGAAGCAACGGTGGGGATCGATTAACTGTTCAACACTGTTCATGAACAGTACCACGAGCGCTCTCAGCTCGCGGAATGGCTCTGCTTTCATATAGCTAACTATATCGATGGAGCCACTGATAAGTACTACTCCCTCCTTTCCAAATTAAATGACTTTCATTTGTGTACATGTGGATGTATCTATACTTGTAACATGTCTAGATACATCCATATGTGGACAAATGGAAGTCAATTAAAATGAAACGCAGGGAGTAGTGGCCATGGAAGAAACAGATCGATGCACTGCCGCTCGGAAGGTGGACAGGATTTAAGGCCGGACTCGTAGTACGTCGTCCTTGATTAGTTAAAGCGACCGATCGAAACGCAACCAATAAAATATGCAGGCATGAAGCTCGAGTGTTGACTACTATCTTGCGTGTGTGTTGTGGTGTAGGCATCCGTGTGGTTGGAGATGGGCTTGCTGCCGTTGCGGGGTAGGCATCGCTCATAACTCGTTGACATCTTCCCCATTCTTCTTCTTCAAGCACTGTCGTTGTTCGTGTGAGTGTGTGTGTACGGCCTCTCGAGAGTGAACATTCGATGCACTCATCACTGAAAGGTGACCGCTTTGCATAATAAATGCCCGTGGGGTGGGGTAGGCCGGCCATGGGAGTGCAAAGAGGGTAGTTGTCCCATGTAGTACTCCGGCCATAAAACTGCAGGACGTGGCCTCCTTCGTCTCCCGCCATTAACGCCGCCATCGATCCCCCGGCCGGCCGGATCACTCCGGCTTGGACACACATCTTTAAATTTTTTACTACCTCTTTGCTTGCCGGCTTACTCATTCACCTTTGCTTCTTCAGTTGTTCCTCTCTTTGTAAATTGCACGCGCGCGATCACTCCTTAGTATTTAAATTTGCGAGAAGCATACAGGCCAACAGGATGGGAGGTTAGGTTAGAGAGGGCTCCGATGGCGATTCCGGCGACCCCCGTCGTCTCCGCCGTCCGCCACCGCTCCCGAGGGTCCGAGCGTGCTCTCCGACGAGATCGCTGCCTCAGGACGCGCTACAGCGCGCGACGGGCGGGAGAGTTTGGCGCGACGTCGATGAGGAGTCATCGGATGAGGAGGATGGAGAGGCGAGAGAGGATGGAGCATCGCGAGGAGAGAAGCAGGGCGCGGTGCGACCGGCGATGCGGCAGGCGGTGGACGTGGGGCAGGAGGCTACTGGCGGCGCGGGCCTTCAGGCCCAGATTTGGGCCCTCCGGGCCCGATCAGGGTAGGGGCGTTCCCAGCGGCTGCTGGCTTCGCCGACCATGGCTAGGAGGGCGGGGTGCGATCCTGATGGTTCGAGCGCGGACGTGGACGCCGCCGGCGAAGCAGAGGAGCGCTCCTCGGATAGAGGGGAGGCGATCTGAAGCGCGGATGAAGAGGGCATCTCCGTTACGGCGTATCCCTTACGAGGATCAGGTGTGTGCTCGTGCAATTCCTAAGATAATCATCTTCCAGGATCTGTTGATGCAGGCAATCACAGATTCCGCCATTACTGGACCTCTGGAGGAAGGAGAACTGATCTAGTTATGTTCGTCTTATTTTGCTAGATTTAAGCAAGTAAAGGTGATATCAGTTTAGGAATATCTGTTGTAGAGATAGATGCTACTACTAAATGTGATTGTGAACTTAGAGGAATATAGAGCTAGTATTTTTCAGGACAGGATAAGTAAAGATAAACAGCATTTTGTTACCAAAAAGGTGCAAAAAGTAGAGTAGCAGAGGATGAAGACAGTAGGGACTCAGTTGATGAGGAAGTTAAAGGTTTTTTTGCAAGGTCTAGCAAGTAAAAGTTTGTATTAGTTTAGGAAAATTAAAGGTAGAGATAGATGCTACTGTTCATGTTATTGAGTATTTAGAGGAAGCTAGAGCTAGTACCATGCTAGGGAATTTTTTACCTCCTGTTTGGAACAAGAAGAAGGTTTAATTTTATGTTGGTAGAAGTAAAGCTAGATTGATGGCATGGCTAGGTTTCATTAAAAATCTAATTTTGCAAAAATAATTGCTAGTAGAGGTTTTTATGTTGGTAGAAGTAAAGCTAGATTGATGGCATGGCTAGGTATCATTAAAATCTAGTTCTGCAAATAGAATTGCTAGTAGAGGTTTTTATGTTGGTAGAAGTAAAAGCTAGATTGATGGCATGGCTTGGTATCTATAAAATCTATTTCTGTAAATAGAATTGCTAGTAGAGGTTTTTATGTTGGTAGAAGTAAAAGCTGGTGGACCGATTAAATTCAGTATTTCATGGCAGGTTTTAATTGGAATGCTAGAGGGGTAGGTGAACCTGAGAAGGTGCTCTTTTTCCATTACCTAGTTTCTCTTTTTTGCTTGGGTTTCCTAGTTTCTTGGCTTAATAGTACAAGTGGTAGAGTTTTTTTTTTCTTTTCTTTGGATTTGGGTTCCTTCGTAGAGCTTCTCTGGTGGTATTATGCTGGGTATAGATTTAGATACGTTTGATGTTTTAGCATCTGAATTTGGTATTGTTTTATGCTATGATGCGTGTTAAATATAAAAGTCTGGTGTTATTTCCGTTACTGCTACTTATTATGGGGCGCCCCACACTAGAGTAAACGAAGCTTTCCTGGTAGAGCTAACTCATGTTTTTAGATGTTCTTCTGTTCCTCTTAGTGTTGGAGGGGTTTTTATTTTCATTAGGAAAGCAAATGAAAGCAATAAAAAAAGGTTTGTTGAATGTTGTGATAGATTTTTGGATTATGAAGGATATAGAGATACTTGTATAAGCTGCAAGCTTTGGGTGCTAATGTAGAATTAATGGAAGTAGAGGATAGTTGTTTTTGGACTTTAACAAAGTGTAGTGTATGTTTGGTAGCAATATAGAGACATTTGACCACCTTTTCTTTGAATGCCCAGTAGCAAAAGTATGTTTGGAGTGTAGTTTGTTGTGCTTTTAATCTGATAACTATACTTGGTAGTTTTGAAGCTTTGCCACTGTGGGTAGAAGCTTTTTGTATGAAAGACAAGATCCTGTTGTCGACAGGGATAGACGCGTTGATATGGGCGATCTGGACAGAGCCTGTTTCGACGGGGCCTTTCCACAGGATCCGTCTACTTTTATTTTCCTGGGCTGTTTTGATTTGCAGAGAGTAAGTGCGGCCGTTGGTGGCTGGAGTTTTCCACAGGAGGCAGAGGTGGGGTCCTGAGGTGATGAGGATCGAATCCTCAAGCAACCTCATATAAACCCCTGCTTGCTTCCTTCAGAGTGGATGAGGCTGCCGATCACTTCTACATGAGCATGGAACACATCTTTGCTAGGAGTTGTAATGCTTACTGGACGTGTAACGAAGTTGGTGATGGCAATTGACAGTGAAACTTGTAAATGCTTAGTTGTGGTGGTAGCATGTTCTTTTTAGTATGCCGGTTGGCTTTAGAGTAGTATAGTTTGTTAGATGCTTTTCATGTTTTGGTAGTTGTCTGTTTGGTGGCTGCTGGGGGAGTTTGCCCCGGGGCGAGTGGTTCTGAATTATTGCAGGTTGTATTATCAGTTTCATAATAATGAAATTGGGGCGAGGGCCCTCCTATCTAAAAAAATTTTGCACGCGCGCCTCTGTGTTAGTGTTAGTTCGTCCACACTGAGTGGTGCCACCAATTCATCCGACGAGTTCTCGCCATGCATGATATATATCGTCCGATCGACCAGCCGGCCGCATTTCAGGATTTTCGCGTCGCATATTCCGTAACAGTAACGTGTAAAGACCGATCGATCGAGGAATTAATGAGCTACTGAAGCTGCGAGAGCTCTAACAGGCTAACAGAGCATCGTTGGATCGTCGCTGAGACTGACACGTATACATCGTGTTCGGCTGGTCAGCAAGCAGCGTCGACATGGCGAATTACCAGCCACAGCCAAACGCACGCATCAGGATTTTCGGTATACATATATTTTTCCGTAACGAAAGTGATGCATCGATCGTTCAGTTTGAGTGATAAAAAAGGAAAACGAAAGAGATCGATGGCTCGCGATCGCCGTCACTCCCGTCGATCGACCGCAACATTGCTACTGCACATTGCTAGCTTCGTCGACGTACGCCGGTCGTTGGATCAACGGCGGCGTCGCTGTATAGTTAGCTACAGTATGTATGTACACAACTTGGTGAGTTAATCTGGCGGAATGAATTGACCTGCCTGCCGAACAGTTAAGCCAGACACCGATCCCCGGCTAGCTAGTTAACGAGGCTAGCTAATCCGATATATAGCTAGGGATTAACTTAACGAGGCTAGCTAGTTTGCTTTTAGAGTCGGCTTACCGCAGCTAGCCAGCGAATATTAGTTGTTTAGGTCCGGCTCCAACCAACAATTAATTAAGCAGCTAGCAAGCCGTACGTACGCGTGCAGCGCATGCAAGACCCAGCATGGAATTAACTAACATATATTTCACTTGATTCCGTAACCTAAACCATGCACACCTAGCGCGATCTTGGTCTAGCTAATGATGGATCACTCACGCCAACGCAGCAGAGCATGTTCCGCACGCAATGGGCCAAGAGAAAATTCCTTCTATGACACTGCCTTAAAACTTTGTTTCTTATTTGACACTCATAATTTTTTTCTTCCCTGTATGAACTCTGCCCAATTTTTCTTTCCTTTGGTGACACTGCCGTTGGTTCCGTTAGACTGTTCTGTTAATTTTTTTTAGGGCGGACAAAATTACCCCGTGTGAGTCGAACGAAGTCAACCTTATCCATCTGGCTTATGAACCCCGATCCCCAATTCCACCGCCACCGCCGCCGGCCAGTTCCGGTCGACTCCGGCGAGTCCTCACGCTGCTGAGCCCCGCCACGACACCACCTTCCCTTCTCTGTTGATTCCATGGCGCCATCCAGTGCGTCCGCCACAAACCCTAGCCGCCGGCCTGCTTGCTCGCCGGCGCGCGCGTGTGGCGCTAGCACGATGCGGGTCGCCCCGTCGAGCTCGCCGGACCGCGTGGCCCAAGGAACCGCCGGCAGCCGCGGATCGGTACTCCATCCACCAGGCGCTTGCAAGGAACGACGGAGGGGAGCACGAGCAGGTGAGCGCAATCAAGCTGCTGCCGCTTCTCTTGTGCACGAGCAGGTGAGCATCTGATGTGCTTCTCTTGTGTCCGTCCGGCCTAGGACATCACCTGATTTGATTCGACCTAGTGCTCATATTTCTAATTTTCCATTCACCAATCTCTTATCTGGAAAACATTCTTGAACATCATGCTATTATTATTTTTTGAACATTTTACATTTCTCTCCAGATCATGCTATTGGCGCACCGGGCTGATGCTGCTGCCATTTTTTATTTTCGCTGTTGAGAGTTAAATCATGCCTTCACTAGTTGGAATTCCACTAAGGTTCCTGTGTGTACTGATTGAATATTGATACATCCCTTTTTCACTAGGAAGAGATCAGCCATGATCATGAGGACACACATGTGCTCTTCGTGCATTCCGTGTACTTCGAGCAGCAAAGAGGCCTCGGCACGGTTGTTGTGCTCCAGCGCAGGTGATTCTGGTGTGGCGCCTTAGCCGCCCGGGTTCACCACCGTCCATTCCGTCGCCGGCAGCCACAGACGCTGCTTGACTGTGGACGGCCTCGAGCAGGTGTTTTGCAATTGCCACAGTACCTTCAGCTTGCACACCATTTTTGTATTATCCATCTGTTAGTTGTTCCGATGCATTTTGTATACAAATATGTGAATTGTCTGAGATATGGCCTCCAAAAAGAGGGAAGGTTCTGTCCAATTTTTTTAATTTTTGAATCCAGATCAGTGAACAAAATTTTGCACGCCAGGGGTAAAAAGGTCTTTGCACGTCTCTCTTTAACACCGTTATGTGAAGAAAATGTACTAGAGTGTCACCAAAGGAAAGAAAAATTAGGCAGAGGTCATACAAGAAAGAAAAAATTTGTGAGTGTCAAATAAGGAACGAAGTTTTAAGCCAGTGTCATAGAAGGAATTCTCTCATGGGCCAATGGTCACTCACACGTAGGTCGGCGCTGAGCTGAGCTATCTCGCGAGGTCGGCGCCGATGCATATATATATAAGCCTGTAATTAGCACATTGATTGCGGTAATGTCTTTGCTGAGCTGAACAATAAGTAGCGTGATCGGTGCAGCGCCGGAGTATTGATGAAATTAGGTCCCCCATTTGACCCATCATCGATCGAGAGCTAGCTAGCTAGTAGGAGTAGGCCGCGGCGGTGGGCTCCGATGCGGCGGCGTCTCCCGGCCCGGGACCGACGGACGGGTCGTCGGTCTCCCGGAGAGCGCCACCTAAGCGTGCGACTTGGTCGGAAAGCTATCTTTTGGGATGCGTCGGACGACTTTGGGCACGGCCTCGATCGAGAACTGAGCGTGCTCGCGACAGTCGTAATAAAAAAATTAACTTTGTTGGGATCGGAGTAATAAGAAAATTAACTTTGGATGTTTTGTAAAGACCCGACTGTTAGGCATAGTCGTAATAAAAACGGCAAATCTATACATATGAGCTCTTAATTTGATGTCAAATATGACAGTTTGGCCCACCAAAAATACCTTGTCTGACATGATGGTTTCGTTTTATGAAATGGAACCGGGGCTGTGGCCCTTTGCATCTAAAAAAAATACCTAGTCTGTTCATTTGTTTTTCTGATTATTGGATTCTTAAAATGTGCTTTATTTTTCCTAGCTTACTCAGCACATGTTGAATTTAATTTTTTTTTGGCCTTTTTGACAAAAAGTAGCACTACTATGTTCAAAAAATGTATAAAGAATATTGGTTAATTACTCAGATTGAGCTCAACATTTCCAAGTTTATTGAGTCTGTTATTGCTCAATTTATGAATTATTCCGCATATTTTTTCTGGAAAATTCCACTCTAGCATCCCACATGACACTGACCTGCAGGTGAGCTGGCTACCATATTTGATAACAAATGATCAATATGTGTAGATTTACGGTATTTGTTACAACAATGCTCAATAATAGGTGTTTTTGTTACAAATCCGTAGAACCGTCGGGACTTTCCTTTGCTCACAAACCAAATGCATGTCCTTGTGTACTGTCGGCGGCAAGTGTCATCTGGAAAATTGGCCTTTTCAAAAAAGTACTACTAATATAGATGAGAGTCCAAGAATTTTAACCAAATCTGACCATTTTGCTTAACAAAAAAATCCGTTCCCTTTCCTATGATAATCTTGTTGTAGAAATAAAAGACTTATGCCCCACTTGGTTCTCTGTTTGAGGCACATAAATTAGTGTGAAAATAAAAATTCTCGAAGTCTTAGAAAATCCGGCTTCATTCGTTGTTACAATTTTTGTTCTCGTTTGTTTCCAATTCTAGACCATCCAAAAAATATTCCGGCATTTCTGTTGTGCTAGAATTTTGTGCTAAACAATTACGCGGCGAAGCAAAACACCCTTTCAAGAACCAAACACTGCGCTTCGAGGATCAAGGACAATGACCGTGGCGAGGGCCCATACAAACTAATTTTGGACTCGGGGCGAGTTAAACCAATATAATTATATCAAACTATTACACTTCCATATAACTTAGTTTTGTTACATAAACTTCTTATAGGTATATCTTCTCAATATGTAGTTAGCTCAGTTAACTAAATATAATTTGTTACTAATATCATGTGTATCCTTGTTGTATTGTAATGTATATTAAAATACACATGCCTTGTACCAAAACTATATTAGTTTTTTGTTGTATAGACATATAGGCTAAAAATTGAAAATAATTGTACGCCTCCTCAATTTTTTGCAATTGAATTAAGACTTAGTTATCTATAATATTTTGGAAACATATCTATTGAGTGTACTCTAACAAATATCTTAATAGTGGTATCCAGTGTATCATTATGTAAGAATTTATAGTAATTTAGAGAATAAATTGAACCGTTAGCTTGTCTCTCTACTTTCTTTGTTGGTCAAGTGTGTCTTACAAGTTTGTGTTCAATAATAATTCCACGGTGTTTACTTGATATTAAAATATAATCACTTAAACTAACCACCAATGATCATAAACAGTTATTGCGTCTACAACGTTGGCATTCATACGATTTGATCTACTAGGTCATCGAAATGGTTTGCTGTTATCTAGGGTACACAACTACTCATCTAAATTTCTCAAATAGGAAGTTATGCAACTAGTGCAAAGAGGGAAGTTGTCCCATGTAGTACTCCGGCCATAAACCTGCAGGACGTGGCCTCCTTTGTCTCCATGTCTCCCGCCATTAACGCCGCCGTCGATCCCCCGGCCGGCCGGATCAGTCTCCCACACTGCTCGATCTCAGACTGGCCGCACAACTGAACGTCTGCACAAGTTAACGAGTTCAGCATCTTTAGTTTTTTTACTACCTCTCTTCTCGCTTGCTTGCCAGCTTACTCATTCACCTTTGCTTCTTCAGCTGTTCCTCTCTTTGTATTGTAAATTGCACGCGCGCCTTGCGAATGGCGCCACCAATTCGTCCGACGAGTTCTCTCACCATGCACTCGTCCGTAGAGCCCTGCAGGCCGCATTTCAGGATTTTCGCGTCGCATATTCCGTAAGGCTTTATTCGGTTGCGTGCGGTAACAACCTCTAGTGGTTCCAAGTTTCCAACCCTCCCGTGGATTGGGTGTGCCCCACGCTCCACCCAGATCCCAGCCCACCCCTGCCATTCCCAGACCGGTCATTTTGCGCGTTCGGTTAATCCCGCTGTGCGAGCGATCTGTTTTATGCGCTAGCAGCTTTGAATATAAGACTATAGAACCAATCATCAGAAACATAAATAAGCTCCAAATAGCTAGCAACTTTGAATATAAAATTCGAACTCATATTTTCGAACATAAACTTGGTGAAATATCAGCACAAAATAAAATTCGAACTCATGTTGCTTGAAATGATCACAAAATAATCTCAAACAAACAGATCAATCAGCAACTCCAAACAGCAAGTATCAGAGACATACAAACTTAGGTATCTCCACATAATCTTGATCATTTCAAGTATCACAGGAACTAGCAAAGTTCAACGGATAAACACAAGAATTGATCGCCACAGCATCGCTGTCTTTCTTCTTCTGGAGCTTTCTCATACAGAATTCATGTTCCTTGCCATCAAGATTGTACCTATAATGTAAAGATAAAATTAGAAATAAACTACAGGTTCAGCTGATAGTACAATAGAATGCATCAACAAAAGAAACTACAGGTTTATTCAGACATTCAAGGGACAAAAACAGATTTAGAATAAACTCCAACGAAAATTGCTCAAGGTTTAGAACAGATCAGGAACAGGAGATGATTGAAGTACGAGGACATGAATCTAGGTTCAGAACGAAAATTGCTCAAGGTTCAGAGATGAATGCAAGCATTGTAAAAATACTCAATGAATGTCTTTACCTTTGCTATTCCATTTCAAGGCGCAGCCACAGCAGAGCAGTCTCTAGGTCAGCACAGATAAAGCAATTTTAAAGACCCGAAGGGCTTTCACCTTCTCCTCCTTAGAAACCTCCATTGTGTTTAGCCTTTCAATGCATTTCTTTATTGATTCCGTAGTACGGCTGTGAGGACCCTCGTACCGAAATCCGAGGTGCCCACGTTATGTAAACAGATCACGATTCCAATGATCAGTGCATCGCGATCACATAACCAACATGGTATACAAAGTTACATCATCCAACTCGATTAGTACAAGACTTACATAAATGATGGTCACACGACCAAGCCTGCAACCCATCACGCAGGACGAAATTAACTACGATATAGCGGAAGTTTTCGGCTAGCGTCGGCCCTCGTCACAACCGGACGCATTCCCACAGAGCAGTTGACCGGTGACACTCAGTTGGCGTAGTCGTCGGCGTACTCCTCATCTTCGGCGTAGGTCTTCTCGTTGAAAACCTGGACATTGGAATATCCAGGGACACAGCCATGAGTACAATTACGTACTCGCAAAACCACCACCAGGCTTAAGTTTTCATGGTAATGCAATAGAAGCGTTTTCGAAAACTGGGATAGTTGCTATATATGACTATAGGGCTTAATTTTCGCAAACGATGCTTTTAGACATAGAGAATACAACTGATACGTCTCAAACGTATCTATAATTTTTGATGTTCCATGCTGTTATTATATCAATTGCTACATGTTTTGGCTATACTTTATATCATTTTTATGCATTTTCTGGGACTGACCTATTAACAAGATGCCACAGTGCCAGTTCACTGTTTTCTGTTGTTTTTTGTTTCAGAAAATCTATTAAGGAAATATTCTCGGAATTGGACGAAACAAAAGACATCGTCAATAATATCACGAGGAGATCACGGAGTCCAAAGGGGAGTCGGAGCAGACCCACCAGGGGGCCACGCCACACTTGGGCGCGGCCCAGGGTGGGCCCGCGCCCCCCTATGGCGTGTGGCCCCCTCGGCCACCGACGCCGCCTCTTCGCTATATATTCTCCGCGACGCGAAAACCCTATTACGGTCGATCATCTCCACGAAAAGTTCCGTCGCGGCCGTTGATGACGTGAAACACACGTTCGTTGGGAGACCCCAAGAGGAAGGTATGATGTAGTCAGCAGCAAGTTTTCCCTCAGAAAGAAACCAAGGTTATCGAACCAGTAGGAGCAGCAACTCTTCAGAAGGTTGTCAACGGCGCCAGAAAAATAGTGTTGTTGATGGGAGTCTGGACTGTTGACGTGGAATCTGCACACAACACAATCAAACTACTTTGCCCCAACGAAACAGTGAGGTTGTCAATCTCACTGGCTTGCTGAAAACAAAGGATTAAACGTATGGTGTGGAAAATGAGTATTAAATTGCAGAGAATGAAAAAGGAACAGTTTGCAGTTTGTGGTTGTTTAATCAGTGTAAAAGAATGGACCGGGGTCCACAGTTCACTAGTGGTGTCTCTCCATAAAAGATAACTAACATGTTGGGTGAACAAATTACAGCTGGGCAATTGACGAATAGTGAGCGCATGACAATGCATATACATGACATGTTGACTACTATGATATTTAATTGGGCATTACGACATAATACATAGATCGTTATCCAACAGCATCTATGACTAATAATCCACCGCCGGGTTGTCATCCGAGTCCCCATTGGTATTAAGTTGCAAGCAACGGATAATTGCATTAAGTAAAGTGCGTAATGTAAACAAACACATATGCCGTGGACATAGCATCGTTAGGTTATCCCTAGTGGCAACAGCACATCCACAACCTTAGAACTTTCTGTCACTGTCCCAGGTTAAACGGAGACATGAACCCACTATCTAGCATAAATACTCTCTCTTGGAGTTACAAGCATCTACTTGGCCAAAGCATCTACGAGTAACGGAAAGCATGCAAGATCTTAAATAACATATAAGATAGATTGATAATCAACTTGACATAATATTCAATATTCATCGGATCCCAGCAAACACAACATGTAGCATTACAATAATATGATCTTGATCATGTAGGGCAGCTCACAAGATCTAAACATGATGGCACAAAGTGGAGAGACAACCATCTAGCTACTGCTATGGACCCGTAGTCCAAGGATGAACTACTCACGCATCACTCCGGAGGCAGGCATGGCGATGTAGAAGCCTCCGGTGACGATTCCCCTCTCCGGCAGGGTGCCGGGAAGAGGTTCTGAACCCTCCCGAGCTAGGGTTGACGACGGCGGCGTCTCTGGAACTTTTCGTGGATATTTGCTCAGGTACTTAGGGTTTTCGCGTCGGGGGGAATAAGTAGGCGAAAGGGCGGCGGCTGGAGACCCCCGAGGGGCCCACACCACCCCAGGGCGCGGCAGAGGGGGGCCCGCGCCCTGGCGTGTGGGGCCCCGTGGCCCTCTCTCGTGCCTCTTGGTCCGTCAGTGGTTCTGGAAAAATAGGGACCCCGTGTAGTTTCGTCCAATTCCGAGAATATTTCCAGACTAGCTTTTCTGGAATACAAAAACAGCAGAAAACAGGAACTGGCACTTCGGCATCTTGTTAATAGGTTAGTCCCAAAAAATGTATAAAAGTGATATAAAGTAGATGCAAAACATGTAGCAATTGGTATAAAACAAGCATGGAACATCAAAAATTATAGATACGTTTGAGACGTATCAGCATCCCCAAGCTTAGTTCCTACTCGTCCTCGAGTAGGTAAACGATAAAAACAAATAATTTTTGAGGTGACATGCTACTATCATAATCTTGATCATATAATATTGCAAGGCACATGTAAATGAATGAAGTGATCCAAGTCAATGGTCTATAATTTGCTACAAATAGATAATGAGTAAACAATGAATCACACAAGCTAAACGTTTTCATGAATAGTACTTTCGAGACAAGCATCAAACAGTTTTGCATAAGTGTTAACTCATAAAGCAATAGTTTCTAATAAAAGGTATTTAATCAACACAAAGGAAGAATTTAGTTTCAGCATTTGCTTCAACTTTCAACATATTTATCTCATGGATATTGTCAACACAAAGTAGTATAACAAGTCCAATACATTGCATATAACGCATGTTGTAACAAAGTTGACACTAGTGTTTGCTTGTGGAAGACAGAAAGAATAGGAAAACTGACTCAACATAAAAGTAAAAGAAAGGCCCTTCGCAGAGGGAAGCAGGGATTAAATCATGTGCTAGAGCTTTTAGGTTTTTGAAAGCATATAGAGATTGCATAAAATATTTGAAGCCATGGCTAACCGAATCCTCGGGTGCCTTCCATCAATCACATACCATGGAGGAGTATCTATTTTTGAGAGGTGTTTGTTAATTGTCAACGAATGGTAGCGGGTGAGAACAGTATTCTACCTGTCGAACGGACTTTTAAGAGCGGCTCCCATGAAGGACGTTATTTCTACCAGCAAGGCAGATCATCCCTCTTTCTCTTTGGTTTACACACATTCAGGTATTTCACTGTTTGTCATTGCTTACTGATGAATCAGGGCAAAAGTGTGAAGAGAATTAATTGGTTAAAGTTGTAATTAATTGGGACTGGGCACCCCGTTGCCAGCTCTTTTTGCAAGTTATTGGATAAGCGGATGTATATGCCACTAGTCCAGGTGTAAAAGTCCACTCGACAAATAGAATAAAGAATAACCACACTAATTCCTCATGAGCTAGTAAACATTGACACAAAAAGGGAATAATAACATTTTGAATAATTTAAAGGTAGCACATGAAAAATTTACTTGGAGTGGCAAGGAAATACCACATATAGGTAGTTATGGTGGACACAAATGGCATGGATTTTGGCTCAAGGATTTGGATGCACGAGAAGCATTCCCTCTCAGTACAGAGTTTAGGCTAGCAAGGTTATGTAAGCAAACAAGAATATCAACCCGTACACCAAGTTTTATATGACAAACATATTGCAAACGTTATAAGACTTCATACCGTCTTCCTTGTTAACCAAACCCTGTTATTAGAAAATATCTAGACCTTAGAGTACCACCGATGCAAACCAAATTTTCAACAAGCTTTACGGTAGTTCTTCACTAATAGGCTTAACTCATGTGATGCACAATTTAATCATGATCTACTTGTTAACTCAAAACAATTGACAAGCATCAAGTTATCCATTTTAGTGATCTACAAGATTAAGCAAGTTTTTCCTTATACCAATTACCACATGCAACATTTTCTGAACCAACCAAACACCAATCAATTTATTTCATCAACTCTCCAAACAAATATAAGTGAAGCAAGAGAGTACTTTCTACAAAAGAAAGCTAATAGCTCTGACAAGAGATACATGAAAACAAGAGCTAAAAGCTGAACAGCGCTAGATATGAATACTCAACAAATATAAGTGAAGAATAGGAGTATTCTCATGAAAAAGCGGAGCGTGTCTCTCTCCCAATCAAGAATGCTAGGGTCCAGTCAAGCTTTATTGAAAATAAAAGTGCAATACTGAAAATAAAAAGCACACAGACGCTCCAAGAAAAGCACATATGATGTGAAAGAATTAAAATATAGTTTCACTAGAGATGACCTGATAATTTTGACGATGAAGAAGGGGATGCCTTGGGCATCCCCAAGCTTAGACGCTTGAGTCTTCTTGAAATATGCTGGGGAGATCCATGGGAGCCTCCCCAAGCTTAAGCTCTTCACTCTTCTTGATCCTATTATATCATCCTTCTCTCTTGACCCTTGAAAACTTCCGTCACACCAAACTCAAAGTAGATCTCATTAGAGGGTTAGTGCATAATCAAAAATTCACATGTTCTATAAAGACGCAATATGATTTGTTACTTTAAACATTAGCTACAGCCACTGATGTTATGTGAAGCTCTTCCACCCAAAAAAGAATTTCACTCAACACTAGTAAAAGAGAGAATGCAAAAATAAAAAGGCATAATCTGTCTAAAACAGAACAGTCCGCAAAGACGAATTTTTTCGAGGCACTTACGACGCTCAGATCGAGAAACTCTGAACTAATGAAAGTTTCAGACATTCATAAAGATTACGCACAAAAATTTCAGATTTTTAACAATCTGGTGATTTTAGGAATTTCGTACAGTGAACAGCAAAAATCTGTTTCTGCGCAGCAATCAAAATTAAGCATCATCTTATCATTAGAGGCTACTCTTGGCACAACAATGCGAGAAAATAAAGATACAAAGGAGTTGCTACAGAAGTAAACAAACTCCTTGACTCAATAAAAGAAAAATTGCAGAAAAATAAAATGGGTTGCCTCCCATAAGCGCTTTTCTTTAACGCCTTTTAGCTAGGCACAAAGCATGCATCAAGTATTACCAAGTGAAGAAGCATCAACATTGTAATTTGTGTTCGAACAATAGAATCATAAGGTGGCTTAATCTTCTTCCTAGGAAAGTGTTCCATACCTTTCTTGAGAGGAAATTGATATTTTATATTCCCTTCTTTCATATCAATAATAGCACCTACAGTCCTAAGAAAAGGTCTTCCCAACAATAGGGCATGATGGATTGCACTCAATATCCAAGACAATAAAATCAACGGGGACATAATTGTTGTTAACCATGATAAGAACATCATCAATTCTTCCCAAAGGTTTTTTAATAGTAGAATCAACAAGGTGAACATCCAAGTAACAATTTTCCAAAGGTGCTAAATCAAGCATATCATATAATCTTTTAGGCATAACAGAAATACTAGCACCAAGGTCACACAAAGCATTGCAATCAAAGTCATTCAATTTCAATTTAATGATGGGCTCCCAACCATCTTCTAACTTCCTAGGGATAGAAGCTTCATGTTTAATTTCTCTTCCCTAACTTGCATGAGAGCATTAGTAATATGTTTAGTAAAAGCCATGTTTATAGCACTAGCATTAGGACTTCTAGCTAGCTTTTGCAAGAACTTAATTACTTCAGAAATATTGCAACCATCAAAATCAAAGTCATTATTCATCAAAAGTAATGGAATTATTCTTCCTTATTGCTAGAAATTTCAGCATCTTTATCAAGGACAGTTTCAGAGTTATCAGGCAATTTAGGACATTTTGCAATAGAAGTGGAAACATTACCAACACCAACTATCTTGCCATTAATGGTAGGAGGTTTGTTAACACTTGAGTTTGAAGCATTTTCAGAAGTAGTAATAGTATAAACTCTAGCAATATTATTCTTTCTAGCAATTTCATCCTCTCTTTCCCATCTAGCATGCAATTCAGCTAACATCCTCACATTGTTATCAATTTTAACTTGTATAGCATTGGCTACGGCAAAGGTATTACTCTCAATTGTTTCGGGCTTAGCTGCCATCTTATTAATCAAAGAGGATTGTGTTTCAGACATCAATGAAATACAAGTTTCAGCATGAGAAATTTTACCTTGCAAACCAGAAATTCCCTATTCAAATTCTCAAGTTGATGGCTTATATTTTTTAGCATAGCAGATTGTTCATCCATAGTTCTAGTAAACAGTTGGTTTTGCTCATATTGCTTTTGCATAAAAAATTTAGTGGCCTTTTCAATTTCTAGCATCCTTTCCTCACTAGGCATTCTTGTTCTACCATAGGAATCTCCATAACCATTGCCACTATTAGAAGGATAGGGCCTATAATTGCTATTACCAAAATTATTCCTATAAGCATTGTTGTTGAAATTATTATTTTTAATGAAGTTCACATCAACATGCTCTTCTTGAGCAACCAAAGAAGCTAAAGGAACATTATTTGGATCAACATGTGTTTGACCATTTGCAAGCATAGACATAATAGTATCAATTTTGGCACTCAAGGAGAGGTTTCCTCAACAGAATTTACCTTCTTACCTGTTGGAGCTCTCTCGGTGTGCCACTCAGAATAATTAATCATCATATCATCAAGAAGCTTTGTTGCAGCACCCAAAGTGATGGACATAAAGGTACCTCCAGCGGCCGAATCCAATAAATTCCTCGAAGAAAAATTTAATCCTGCATAGAAGGTTTGGATGATCATCCAAGTAGTCAGTCCATGAGTGGGACAATTTTTAACCAATGATTTCATTCTCTCCCATGCTTGAGCAACATGTTCATTATCAAATTGCTTAAAATTCATTATGCTACTTCTCAAAGAAATAATCTTAGCAGGAGGATAATATTTTCCAATAAAAGCATCTTTGCATTTAGTCCATGAATCAATACTATTTCTAGGCAAAGATAGCAACCATTCTTTAGCACGTCCTCTCAAGGAGAAAGGAAAAAGTTTCAGTTTAATAATATCACCATCTACTTCCTTGAGCTTTTGCATTTCACAAAGTTCAACAAAGTTATTAAGGTGAACAGCAGCATCATCAGTACTAACACCAGAAAATTGCTCTTTCATAACAAGATTTAAAAGTGCAGGTTTAATTTCATAAAATTCTGCTGAAGCAGCAGGTGGAGCAATAGGTGTGCATATGAAATCATTGTTGTTCGTGCTAGTGAAATCACACAACTTAGTGTTCTCAGGAGTACTCATTTTAGCAGAAATAAAAACAGTACAGAAAATAACTTGAAAGTAAACTAGATGCAAGTAACTAATTTTTTTGTGTTTTTGATAATTGAAAGCAAACAAGATAAAATAAAATAAACTAAGCAAGACAAAAACAAAGTAAAGAGATTGGAAGCGTGAAACTCCCCTTGCAGAAGACTGCTGTCTCCCCGGCAACGGCGCCAGAAAAATAGCGTCGACGGAGATAGGAGTCTGCTGAACGAAGTGCTTCTACTCCCCGCAACGGCGCCAGAAAAATAGCTTGATGGTGAAACACACGTTCGTTGGGAGACCCAAGAGGAAGGTATGATGTAGTCAGCAGCAAGTTTTCCCTCAGAAAGAAACCAAGGTTATCGAACCAGTAGGAGCAGCAACTCTTCAGAAGGTTGTCATGGCGCCAGAAAAATAGTGTTGAAGTCTGGACTGTTGACGTGGAATCTGCACACAACACAATCAAACTACTTTGCCCCAACGAAACAGTGAGGTTGTCAATCTCACTGGCTTGCTGAAAACAAAGGATTAAACGTATGGTGTGGAAAATGAGTATTAAATTGCAGAGAATGAAAAAGGAACAGTTTGCAGTTTGTGGTTGTTTAATCAGTGTAAAAGAATGGACCGGGGTCCACAGTTCACTAGTGGTGTCTCTCCATAAAAGATAACTAACATGTTGGGTGAACAAATTACAGCTGGGCAATTGACAATAGTGAGCGCATGACAATGCATATACATGACATGTTGACTACTATGATATTTAATTGGGCATTACGACATAATACATAGATCGTTATCCAACAGCATCTATGACTAATAATCCACCGCCGGGTTGTCATCCGAGTTCCCCTTGGTATTAAGTTGCAAGCAACGGATAATTGCATTAAGTAAAGTGCGTAATGTAAACAAACACATATGTCCTGGACATAGCATCGTTAGGTTATCCCTAGTGGCAACAGCACATCCACAACCTTAGAACTTTCTGTCACTGTCCCAGGTTAAACGGAGACATGAACCCACTATCTAGCATAAATACTCTCTCTTGGAGTTACAAGCATCTACTTGGCCAAAGCATCTACGAGTAACGGAAAGCATGCAAGATCTTAAATAACATATAAGATAGATTGATAATCAACTTGACATAATATTCAATATTCATCGGATCCCAGCAAACACAACATGTAGCATTACAATAATATGATCTTGATCATGTAGGGCAGCTCACAAGATCTAAACATGATGGCACAAAGTGGAGAGACAACCATCTAGCTACTGCTATGGACCCGTAGTCCAAGGATGAACTACTCACGCATCACTCCGGAGGCAGGCATGGCGATGTAGAAGCCTCCGGTGACGATTCCCTCTCCGGCAGGGTGCCGGGAAGAGGTTCTGAACCCTCCCGAGCTAGGGTTGAGACGGCGGCGGCTCTGGAACTTTTCGTGGATATTTGCTCAGGTACTTAGGGTTTTCGCGTCGGGGGGAATAAGTAGGCGAAAGGGCGGCGGCTGGAGAGGCCCGTGGGGCCCACACCACCCAGGCGCGGCAGAGGGGGGCCCCGCGCCCTAGGCGTGTGGGGCCCACGTGGCTCCTCTCCTCCGCTCTTTGGTCCGTCTGTTCTGGTAAAATAGGGACCCCCGTGTAGTTTCGTCCAATTCCGAGAATATTTCCAGACTAGCTTTTCTGGAATACAAAAACAGCAGAAAACAGGAACTGGCACTTCGGCATCTTGTTAATAGGTTAGTCCAAAAAAATGTATAAAAGTGATATAAAGTAGATGCAAAAATGTAGCAATTGGTATAAAACAAGCATGGAACATCAAAAATTATAGATACGTTTTGAGACGTATCAGCCGTCGAATCGTCAATCTCAGATCAGAGGAGTTCTGAAGCTCTTCCCGGCACCCTGCCGGAGGGGAGATCATCACGGAGGCTCTACATCACCATGCCTGCCTCCGGAGTGATGCGTGATAGTCCACCCCTGGACTACGGGTCCATAGCATAGCTAGATGGTTGTCTCTCTACCTTGTGCCTCCATGTTTAGATCTTGTGAGCTGCCTAACATGATCAAGATCATTTTATTGTAATGCTAGATGTTGTTTTGCTGGGATCCGATAATATTGATACCATGTTTATTCAAGTTGTTTATCTATTGGCTCTTGATCTTGCATGCTCTCCGTTTGCTAGTTGATGATTTGGCCAAGTAGATGCTTGTGACTCCAGAGGGGGTATTTATGCTCGATAGTGGGTTCAGTCTCTAGATATCTGGATCAGTGACAAAAGGTCTAAGATGGTAGATGTGCTGTTGCTACTAGGGATAAAAACATTGGTGCAGTGTCCAAGGGCACTTGTATTGATTACATTACACACTTTACTTCATGCAATAATCTGTTGTTAGCAACTTAATACTGAAATAGGATGCGGATGCTGCCTTGAAGGTGGATTATTTAGGTATAGATGCTGTTGGAATAACGGTCTATGTACTTTGTTGTAATGCCCAACTAGATTTCATAGTAGACATCTTGGCATGTATTGCATTGTTATGCCCTCAATATTTGTCAATTGCCCAGCTGTAATTTGTTTAACCCAACATGCTAGTTATCTGTTCTGAGAGAGACAACCACTAGTGAACTGTGGACCCTGGTCCAATTTACTCATACTGTTTACACAACCTGCTGCAATCATCTGTTTCCTGTTACTTGCTGTTTTTTCCTGCAGTTTTCCACACCATACGTTTAACTCTTTGTTTCTGCAAGACCGGAGAGATTGACAACCTCTCTGTTTCGTGTTGGGCAAAGTTCTGGTTTGTGTCTGTGCAATTCCACGTTGGTGCAAGCTCCCTAGCGCCAGGGGAGTCAACATCAACAACCTTCCGATAGATCGTCAAGTCCTACTGATCCGATTAAACCTTGGGTAGATTATTCAAGGGAAAAACTTCTGCTGTCTACATCATAACCTTCCTCTTGGGGTTCACCAACACGTAGCCATCAACAACATCTCTATATCTTTGTTGAAAAAGGCATTTGGAGATATAATTCTCCTACTTTTAGAAATTGACAGAAAACATTTCCACGTTTGAAATCACTTTTGTAAAACTTTTTCAAAACACTAGGATAGGGATGCCCCTTTCTCCTTTCCGGGTTCCGACTGGTTGACTCCCCGAGACCAACCATCTTCTCCCAAAATCCGTACCTCCCAGGTACTCCTTGATGCCTCCTTTTTCTTTTCCGAAAACAGTTTCTTTTCAAAACATAAAAATGCCCATACGCCTAGATCGGTAGCCTTTCCAACGTCCATGACCGCGGACACGGCTATTCGAATAGTTTTACACTCTGCAGAGGTGGTGCACTTTCACCACACCAAATAGTCATTCCGCCGTGATCAGCCACGGTCCTCATACGACAGTATGCGGGGTTTCGGATAACATGATCAAAGCTTTTCACTATGCGACCCTGTACAGAGCCTCCACTTCAGTGGGTCTGAATCTCCCGGCACCCAGTGGAGATGGCCATCGTATCGATCTGGTTCCTCCAAGCAACACTGCGCCATGACAGGAGCCCACTGTTGCAACCAGCAGCGATCCAGACTCGAACAGGATCCCGCATTTAGAAACTTGGTTCAGAGAGCCCCGCTCTCCTAAGCAATTTTGAGGCTCCGTACTAAGAAAACAAGTTTCCGTAAGCCCTACCACTCAGGTAATGTTGTGCACGGGTTAATTGTTCGGGCGGCCGCTAGGGCAGTACTTTGTTTTTCAAAAACACTCCCTCCGACGGCTCCACAGCTCGGGTTTTCGTAAACATCTCCGATTGCTCCCAGCAACTCGGTTTTCGTAAACATCTCGATTGCTCCCAGCAACTCGGGTTTTCGTAAACATCTCCGATTGCTCCCAGCGACTCGGGTTTTTCGTAAACATCTTCCGATTGCTCACAGCAACTCGGGTTTTTCCCCCCGAAAACATTTTACTAAAACCAGGTGTGGCGCCCTACCCGACTGCTATACAGTGATACTGTGTCTCCGGTTATCCGATACCACCAGACACACATCAAAGCATAATAGAGAGATCAAACTTGTGGAACAACTGGCACATCACAGACTCTACGACACAAAATCATTATAGTTCAACTCTTATAATAGAGAAAGATAGCAAATGACAACCAGAGGTCACAGACCCAACAGTACATCAAGCGGAAGCGAATTAAGTTGTTCTAAACAACAAGATCCAAATTATGGCCTAAGAGGCCTACAAATAAGACATCCCAGCGCCAGCTGTCCCGGAGATGTCCCAAGCTGCCACCTGGGAACCCAGACATCCTCGTCGACTTTCCACAAAGAACCCACCTTCGAGGTCGGTGAAGTCCTCCTCTGAAAATAAGCAAACGACGTTGAGTTTGACGAACTCTCGCAAGATTATATATAGAGCTTTAGCTCGATGAGGCTTTCCAAAGTTGTAAGGTGTTTTGCATAAAGCTAGTTTCTTTTAGAAAAGACATAACTCCATGGCATCGACTAATCACAAATTTTTAAAGAGGTAAGAAGTAAACTCTTTTCTTCTGATCATCTTCAACAACAACCATCATCAACCACTTCACCTGTTACAAAGGCACCTCCCCGAATCACCCTCGAGGAAGCTCACTTACAATCTTGAGTGGTACCTCTAGTACCCAGTTTTTAATCATTCCGTTAAAGTTATCCTATGATCCGCTGAATCGTCACCAAGTTGTCCTTACCGTGGACACGGCTTTTCGAAAAGATTAACCCTGCAGGGTGTGTACAATGTTTACCACGCGTACCGTCCGGCCCATTGCCTGCGCATTAGCTCTCTTCCATGGAAAGCCGCTGGGTGGGAGCGGTGTCGAACTTCTCCCTCGTAAGGACTTTCCAGGATCATCAGTGGCGGAAGGACTGCCAGGATCACTCACCCCCGCCCCACTCCCACTTTCCTAATACCACAATCCACCATCAGTTCATCCCACCATCATCACGCACTGCGCAAATGGAAGCCCGAACTAGAGGACCCAGGCTAGCCCCGCTCGAGCTATTTAGTCTATGAGGGTTCCTGCAATTGCATAGGCCTCACGCATGGGTGCAACGCTCGGTCTTGGCTCGAAGGGGAGAACTCACACTTAGGCGGCGAGAACGAGACAACCCACCACATTCCCCGTGGCCTCTCATCCCCGCCATTTAGCAATTTATATCCGTCACCACCATTTTTCATCACATCCGGCCATTTCCATCAACTTCCCAACATTGAAAATCCACCGGACATCTAAGCACTTAAACTAAGCATGGCTAAGCATATACATAGCAAGTATACTTAACTCGGCCAACACTTCAATCCTATGGATATTAGGAAGGATACAGGTAATGGCAACAGATATTTCTAATGCAACTAGTAGGATACTCTAATCCAAGCAAAAGACATTTGGAACCGAATGCAAATATTATAGTGGGGAAAATAATTGCGGAAATATAGGAGGAGACATGCTCAGAGGGGGATTACGCTGCAGTTGTTCAACGGGCAGGTAATACGGGTCTCAGGGTATGTGAGAAACCCCGATTGCTTGATCTATCGATGCATAAGAACACGAAAGAACACAATCAAATATCACTCAAGCAAACCAAATGCAATGCCATACACATGATCATGACAAGTTTGATGCACTGAAATTATTATACCCAATGTATCAATTTAAATAGGGTACAAAATAATTAAATTGACAAGGGGAAGAAAGTCCCATATCTGGTTTTAATGCTTTCCTGTGCTATGTATTCATGTAAACATGCATGTAAATGATGCTACGATTAGGTATTGGTTTGCTGAACATTTAGAGCCTTTCAACACCATCTTTGGAATTCTTTGAAATTAAATAATGAATTTCCAAAGTGGCATTTCAGTACTGCCATTTTAGTGTTTTCAACATACAGAGGGTTTAAATTGCTCAATTATGTCCAAATAAAATATGGATGTGTAGAGGGTGTCAAGACAAATTTTTAGACACCTTATTTGCTCAATTTGGAGTTTCAGAGCTAATGTATGAATTTTCAAAGTTTGCCATTATTCTGCATTTTCTGTAATTAATTTCAAAAGGCATTTTAATTTATGCTACTAAGTGTCAAAACGACATAAACATGTAGAGCACACTTTGCTGACATGTGGAATTTGAATCACCCAATTTGGAGCATTTTTCAATTTGTTATTGATTTACAAGTTCATTCGAATTTCTTGCCCTTTTCTTTTATTCCCAGAGAAATCCTAGCCGAAACGTTCTGACACGCGGGGTGTCTAGCCACAGCCGCTGACCAGTGGGCCGTGGCCACGCTGGCAACACGCAAGCATGCGGGCCCAGCGGCCGGTTTAACCACGGCGAGGCGCGGGACGCGCGGACGGGCGCGCGGCGGCGACGAGGACCGACGCGTCGATCTACCGCGCGAAGGAACGCGCTATGACGGTCACGGACTCGCATGGGAGCGTGGGACACGAACACGGCGGCGCCGCTACCTATTGGTCGCCGGAGCGACGGAAACATCCGCGACTTTGCGGCGGCCCGGCGGTTCAACGGTGATCGACGAACGACGGCGAGAGAGGGAGGAGAAGATGTCCCCGAGGACGGCAATGCTCACCCTAGAGTGGGAACCACCGGCGTGGGACGAGGAAGGTCGAGGTTGGCGGCAATGGAGCGGCGGAGCTTCGGCCGAGAGAAGGAGACACGCACGGATGCGTCGATCCCGGCTCCCCTCTGCGATTCCTCGTGCGGGGAAGGAGAGGAGGAAGAGGCGGAGCGCTGGCGGTCTGGATTAGCTCGGGGAGCTCCGAACGTCGGCGATGAGCGCGGCGCAGCTAGCTAGGGTTCGGCCATGGCGCGCGGGAGAGGGGAGAGGGAGGGCAAGGGAGCGGTTGCGAGCAAGGGCACGTGGGCCTGGCGCTCCTTTAAGCGCGAGGAGGCGCGGGAGGGGGCCCCGCATCGCCGTGACGCCATGGCGCGCTGCGGTGCGGCTCGGCCCGCCGCGCGCGCTACAGGAGGGAGACGACGTTTTGCAAAGAACCCCCTGCTTTTTTCCTGGTTTCTCACCTTTTTCGCTTTCTTTTAAATCCAGTAGCATTGCCACCATTTAATTGAGGCACTTAAACAAATTTATAAAAATTTGAGAAAAATCATGTAGCCTCCCAATCATTTAGAACACCACAAAAATTGGTTTGGCAAAATAAAAAATTTTGCCACACTTTTGTTCATAGTGCTTGTTTATGGCATTTTGGTAAAACAAAATGGTTTACTTTTGAATTTAAAACCAGTGCAACGTAATTCAATCTTGAACCCATGGAACTTCCTTGACAAATATGGACTGGCATTTGTATTTGGTTTGCCAAGAACAAGCACATTTGAATACAAGGATTGAATTTTATTTGGTGCCCTTTTTCCATTTGTTTCAATTTGTTTATATCACTTGATTTCAACTTGACACTCTGAACAATGGATGCATGATGCAGAAAAGAAGCAAAAAGTGAAAATTTTACTCTGGGTTTCAGGTTCTCAAACTTTGGGCTGTTACACCAGGCTCCCGTCCTATAGTTTTTGAGGTAAATTATAAGGATATAACTACTAAAAATATAATTTTCTTGATTGCGCCTTCAGAGAAGGTTCTCAAGTAAAGACTTATTTTTATAAAACCTATAATATACTAGTAGATATCTTTGGCCAAACAATATTTTGTGAAAATAGTTTGGGGTGGCAAAATGCCACAAAAGAAATAAAACATGCATATTTTTTGTTTTGAAACCAAAACATGCTTTGTAGAAATAATGGGATTTCAGTAGGGTTGTTGAGGTGGCTTGCCTCGCTCAGCAAATTGCCCTGGTCTTGTTCTTCCTCGTAGACCTCTCAGCTTCCACGTACTGCTCCTCTTGCGTGCAAGGTACCGGAAAGTTTTGAACGAACTACCAACAAAACTAAGAAGCAAGTTGACAACAATCTAAAGAAACTAAACAAAACAGCAAGCATTCCAACACTAAGCACTCCTCTGTAGTACTTCTACAACAACACTAAACACAAACAATATAAGACAAACATAAAATGGACTTTTCTTAGCAACTAAGTTGCTGTTTTGGAGAAAATCCACAAATTCCTAAAATAATGTTCCTAAAATTAAATCCTTTACCACAGTACCTAGTAGTCATACAAAGCAAATAAATTGATTTGCATCAAAACATACACAAAACAGGAATTAAAAAATCCCACAAAAGCTACTGGTCTCAAAACCAAAAGAATTAAAACTCGAGTTCTAGGAATTCCTGCATGCAAGGTTAATTTCCACGCAAAGGTATGGATTTAGCTTTCTTAGCAATTGGTCCTCTGCATCTTCCCAGCGCGACGGCGCACGGACGAACCAGAGAGGGGAAGAGAAGGGCGACGGTGCACGCTCACCAGGGCTTCGAGCGGCTGCGGGAGAGGTGGGGCCGAAGGAGAAGACGACGGAGCGCTCGGGGTGTCCTCAGGTCCCGCATGCGACGCCGGCGTTCATTGGCGACGCGGTCTCGAGCTTCTCGGGTTCGAGGACGAGCACGGCGTCCACGGGCGGTCTCTGGGCAAAAGGAGAGGGGGAGAGGTTAGGCATTGCAGAGGGGGTCGTAGCAAGCCAAAAATGGCGAGAAAAGGTGAGGAAAGCGCCGGCAAACGAGACCCGAGCCGGCGGTTCCACGGCGAGACCTTGGACTCCTGAGCAACAGTGGGCTGGGGCTTGGGCGTGGCTTCGCGGGTGAGCAGAGGGGGTGCAGGCGTGTGGTTTGGGAAGAATGGGAGTGGAGGTGGTCGGGGCCAGGTTTTTAGACCGGGTCCGTTCTTGGGCATTTCGGACAAGGGGGTCAAAGGAGAGGGCGTGGGCTGCTCCCGTTGGCTCAGCTGGGCGGTGGAGAGGGGGGACAGAGAGGGGTGGTCGGGGGTGAGGTGTTCTGGCCAGTGAGGAGGGGGGGTGAGTGATCTCCCATTGGGGTGGGGTGAGAGGGAAGTGATTTAAGTGGTGGAGAGGTGAGAGGAATGGCTGACCTGCGGGGCCAGGCTGACAGGATGCCCTCTCTGCCAAAGGTGAGAGGGGGTGGTTGTGTGAGGGGAGGGCTGGATTTAGTTAGTTTTAGGGTTTTTGGTCACACCATTTTGTTTTACTACAATTAATAACAAGGCTAAAGTTGAACACACATTGAGCTAGGCAAAAACATGTGTGGGGTGACCTAATGGGATGAGACAAAAGGTTTCCAAGTCCAAAAGATAAAGAAAGAATTTAGAATATTCGCAAGTTGTGAAAGATGACCAATGGTCACTGATTTGTGGTAGGCCTAAACACCTAGATGGATTTATGTTAAAAGACTCCAAGGGGGCAACTAGCACAATCAAAAGTATGAAGTTCAATGAGCAAGAGTGTCAAGTTGCATGTCAAAGAAGACACCAGGGTGCTTAATCTAGGGCTCTAGATTGGCTAAGTTTTAACAAACAGAAGATCAAAGTCCTCCAGTTTTAATCTAGAAGAATTAATAAAAGTGTTACTATAGGTTTCAAACAAAAACTAGAGGGCTAAAGAAATCAACTAAATCAACCAAGCAAGAGTTGACTAAAAATCAAAAAAAGTTTTTACTATTTTGGAAAATTCTAGATTAACACCACAATTCTAAAGAGGTAATACATCCACCCAAACAAGACAAGCAAAGCAAACATTTAGATACCAAATCAAAACATGTGCATCAAAGGGTGCTACAATCAATCCCACATGAATACTCATAAAATAACAAACTCAAGTCAAGCAATTCAAACACAAACAAATAACCATCAAAAATTTACATACACATTTAATTATTATTAGGTATATAGTGATCACACATAATCATGACAAGATGATGTCAAAAATTCTCAACTCATATTTTGCTATTTTTTCCCAAAAGGCTTGATATAAGGAAACACAGGAGTAAAATATCTCCTCCAACTTGTATCATTATCAAAAGGTGTTTTGAAAACAGGAGTTTTAGAATATGTTATGTTGATCCTGCAACACATCAAGGTTTTAAAAATAAGTAGGAGATAAATAGATCTCCATAGCTTTTGGAAACACTTAGATTTATTGGGAAACTTCTACTTTCTAAAATAGTAGGCTTTTGGGGGTTGTACTAAAATCAAGACATCCTTGAAAAAGGGCTTGGCCAAAAAAGATTGGAGAAGACCATGGGTTGTTTCTCTGTGTCATGACATGATCACCAAAATTAAAATGACATGTTAAATTAGTTGAGTTCAAAGTTAGTGTTTTCAGTGGTTGTTAACTCATCAACAAAGCAGACAAGATCAAACAGAGAAATCAGGAGTGAAACACAAGCATTAGTGAAGCATATTCAAAAGTTTTTGTTGACTCTGATTTTTGGCTCTACAAAAACTGTGTTTTTCTAACTTCCCAAAAATTGGGGCGTTACAACGCATGACGATAATTGAACAGCTCCTTGTAGTTTTGGGGTGCACGGTGACCATGCCCATACTCCTTCAGATGGTACGAACACCACGATTATGGCGCAATAAAAATGGAGTATTTGCATAACCACCATCTACAAGATAGAACTTTCCTTGCGGTAACCTTAAAACCCTTGTGAAGTGCTGACCTAAGAACCTTAGCATCAGTCGCAGACCCCCCCAACCACAAGAAATTAAAAGTGAAGTTTAGGTCAAAGTCACACGCAACATAACATTCTGGCTGATAGTCTTCTTCCTATTTCTAAAGGGGACTGCTTGGGTTGGTGAAATATTCATGGGAACATGAGTCCCATCAATGGCTCCAATACAATTCTGCAAACAAAACCTCCAAGTTAAGTATTGTCTCAAAAAAGAAAAATATTTTTCATGGGAATATGAATTAGATTTAAAACCGAAAGTAGGGGAAGAATCTCGGTTAATTGGATCTTTGGTGTACTTGAGCAGATTCAGAGGCTTGAGAAAATGCTTTGCTAGAGCAGGGATTTATGTTGAAGAAAATCTTCATGTGTTGAATGAAAAGTATCAGGCTGGCGGGTTGAATTGATTTCGAGGTCTTGGAAGGAGGAGTTATGGGACACCAACCATAGAAAGGCTGCTAGTTTCTCTTCAACTGAAAGTCGGGTGACAACTACCAACTTCTCCCTCGAAGAAACTAGCCAAAGCCCTAAACATATGGGGCTCCATCCTAAACGCTACTCGACATCTTTTTACGTGCCCTTCAAGTAACTCCCTTACAACCTCCTCGCCTGTTCGCCTCAATGTAGGCTGCGGCACCAATTCCCTTGATTCACTTGCACACAACAGATGTAGTGCGGGTAAAAGGAAAGCATCATATCATCATCATCCTCATCCTCTCTCTCTCTTCCTAATACGATCCCTAGTTCTCAAATACATCCAATACTAAGAAGGAAAAAAGACACTAGTAATTACTTACTACTACAGCAATGCAACAATAACAGTAGAAGGTGAACAAATAATTATCATGCACAATTGCATACTGTCAGCTTATAGAGGCCGTGTCTAGAAAATGCAGCTGGGCTAGCTATGTGATGTTCCTCTGAATAAAAGTCCATATTGAACAACCATATCTACATCAATTAATCTCCAGCAGATCTTATTATCATTCGTGACATAGACAATTATCATTCGTGAATTTATTCCAGGTTGCAGCAGCTAGTGTGTAGACCTCATGGTGTTTAGCACATATTACCCAAAACGGTGACTACAGCTGGAAGAATTACCAGCGGATGTCAGATAAACTAACATCAATTTACAGAAATTACAGCTTGTTATAATCTATTTGACAGATCATCTGCGGTGAAGGGCAAGAAAAGGGTAGGAGAAATCCCCTTCCCAAATCCATGCGCCCTGCTACTCCTCCATGGAGATCAACCTGAGA